>VWZV01002294.1:118914-155454 GCA_013397155.1 Irena cyanogastra | reverse complement strand
CGCCTCAGAGGCGGGGCCGCGGCAGCTGCCGGGGCCGGACCGCCGAGAGCAGCGGGCGGCTGCTCGGGGAGCGCAGCGCCAGCTATCCCTGCCCCGGCCCGGTGCGGGATGGAGCCCGCGGGCCTCACCCTGAAGCTGCTGCTGGTCGGAGACAGCGGCGTGGGGAAGTCCAGGTGCTGCCGCGGGCCGGGCGGGGCCCCGAGCGCAGCCCCGGGTTCTCGCTGAGGCCGCGCTTTCTCTCCCCACAGCCTCCTGCGGAGGTTCACGGACGGCGCCTTTGAGCCGCGCCTGACGCCCACCGTCGGTGAGCCCGGAGCCCGCCTGCCCGGGGCTGGGCTGCTTCTTGCTGGGCTTGTTTTTTTGGGGTTCGGAGCCGGGATCGTGCCGACGCGGGTGGCTGCCAGGGCGGGCATTCGACAGTTCCTTCCGACGAGCCTCGCCTTCCTCCCTCTTAGGTATTGATTTTAAAGTGAAGAAGGTGGTGGTGGATGGCCGCGCAGTACAGCTGGCCATATGGGTAGGTCTTGTTCCAGACAGATGCGGGTATGTTGGGTTTTGAGAGATGTACAAGCTTCAGGAGCTCCTTTTTGTGATTTCTTCCCCCTCGCTTCCTTCCTGCTCCTCCTCTCTCTTTGCTAAAATCTTCTGCAGGTTGAGATTTTACACTTAGGCCTCAATGCGTGCAGAATGAGTGTGGTGATCGTACAGCTGCAGGCAAACAAGAACACTTCTAAAGGCTTCCTTAGTCGAGGTTTGGGACTTCCTTCCCTTCCAGTGGAGGTTTTGGCTGCTCTTTGCTGCAGTTTCTCGCAGGCTCTGGGGAGTGTGAAGCTGCTGAAGGTGTTGGCATTGTGAAAAATACCTATTGTATGATTGGCTATTCGCAAATATTACAACGAAAACTGTATGTGTTATGTTGGAAATTATGCTGTATCAATGTTTTAAGTAGTACTGTATTGTTTTAAGTAGTATAGTAAATATTGATTTATAGCATAAGATTAAAACAGAAACTGTAGAATACTTTTGTAACTAGCTTAAGGAAAAAAAAAAAGGAGACAAGGAATGCTTCTCACTATCCTGTTGGGGTAGAGATAACGTACCAGGCACCAGGTCTCCAAAGAAGATATATTACTTCCTTACCAGACAGCTCGGAATGCAAGGAGAGAGCTGAGATTAAGCAGAAAGACCTTAATTTGAAAGGAATGTTTGAACATATGAATATGCAACAGTCTAGTGCTCTTAAGGGTAATCCTTTGTTAGTAAGGCGTGCTTGGTGGTGCAATACCAGCACCCAGACGTCTGTGAAAAGAATTCTCTGTTTTATTGTTTCTTATTGTCCTAATTTTTCTTATTACTACTTTCATGACTATTTTTATTATTAAACTTTTTTTAAAATTTTCAAACGAGTGATTGGCGTTTTTCACAGCATGCACCCGCCTGGGCAGCACCCGAGGCTCCGTCCAGCGAGCTGGTCCTGCCCCGCCTGCAGCCCCGCACACCGGGGATGGAGAGAAAGTCCCTGTGCACACGGGAAAGGTGTTTTAGGAAAGACTGCTTGGGTTAATCCCACCTCAGGCAAAGACAAACCCATCCGTGCGAGGGAGGTGCCTGCAGGAGCCAGGGGCACAGAAACGGAGTCAAGCAGAGCAGGGTGATGCTCTGGGTGATTGCTGTAGGGGCTGTGCAGCAGCTCTGTGTGATGCTTTATTTTGGTTAAAATCATGCCAAAAAACCCCACAAACTTGTTCTTGAGCTATTGAAAGGCTGATTCAGATTAACTGGGAAATCTTGAGCAATTGTCCTGAACTTCCTGATGCTGTGTTTTCAGTATCTGCAGACTGAAACCAGATTGCAGCTTTGTGATCAGGATTATTTGTAATATAAAATAAATATTAAATTCTTCTAACTGAAATGAAAGAGCCTTAGGAAGGAGAGATTTTACATGTATGATCATAGGTATTTGAGAAAGAAAATGCTATTACTAACTAAGTAATTGGGACTAAAATACATCTTCCTAGTGAAGAATGGATCAAATTAGATTAGTCCAAATTTTAGTTTCTTTTTTTTTAAACAAAGAATAAATAAATTACAATATAGATGTTAGTCTGTCAATTGTAAGCTGTGCATAAAAGGAAATAAATTTTTTTAAAAAAATTTTGTGTGATTTGTTGCCTCCTTATTGTTTTTTTGAATTTCATATTGTACTTAGCTTATCCTTACTTATTCATGAGTTTAAGTGAGACACACTGCAGTAATAATTGAATGAAACTACTGATTTTAAATTTCTTGCCTACTTAGGTTCAGAGCAGTCTTGAAGTAGTTCTTTCTAACTGGATTTGTCTTGTGGTAAAGGAGCAGAGGGAAATGTTTGGAACCTCTCTGTCTCCTTTCCTGCAGAGTCTCTAACTGGAAAATCAGCTATTCCTCTTTCAGTTCAGCTGGTTTTAAACCCATCTGTGTGGCTGCTTGCCTTTTATGTATTTCACTGGAGTCCCTTTTACTTTCCTGTTGTCTCACTCATGTTACAGGTGTCTGTTTGTCCTTTTTACTCCATGCTTTTCTCCAGTCCTTGACCATTTTCTGCTGCTGCTTCCTGACTGCTTTCCTCATTCTCCCATCTTAATGTTTCATGTATCCTTACTGCTCAGGATTTAAAATTTTAAACTTTAAATTATTTAATTTTAAATTATATCATCTTGTTAATTTAAAATACCTTTTTTTTTGTTGTAAATGTATTTGGTGTTGTGTGTTTGGGGTTTTTCCCCCTCCCTCTGTAGGATACAGCAGGACAGGAACGCTTCAGGACAGTGACTCCCAGTTACTACCGAGGAGCTCAAGGAGTTGTTTTAGGTATGAAATAAATGCCATGATTACAGAAATTGAGGCCTTTATTTCTCCTAAATGTGCTTGTCCTTGCAAAAGGAGGTTATCCAAGATAATCAGAGGAATAATTATGGTTTTTACAACATTAGTGCTCATTAGCTCAAACACTGAGTATGCAGAACCACAGGCAGGAAATGCTGCTGCTTCAAAGTATTGCAAATTAAAAAGACAGAGATGTCATGCTGCAAGCTGTTGAGTGGATGAATTATTAGCTTTGTAGTTATCACATGGGTGGTTTTCTGGTAATAAGGCTAATTAGGGGTTGCATTGTGTTCTTTTCCCCATGATGTTTTTTATTTTTTTTCCCCCCAGAAACTATCGATGTGATTATTGTGATTATGGTAGGACTTGAGGTTTGTACACAGACAAAGCCCTTTCTGTGTGACAACAGCAATTAGAAAGCAAAGGGATTCTTCCTTTCAGGGTTTGTGAAGGCTAACCCTAACTGTGCTGTACAAAATATTCTTTCTATGATTTTTAAAACTTGATGTTTTATGTAAATGCTGTTATTAAGTTACCAGTGCCTAAAAGTAGCTTTTAACTCATAGTCCATGTTTTTAGCAGCAGTGTGTGCATGTACTTACACATAAAATTAGTGACAAAATACCTATTTTAAAATATTCCGTGTGGTCCAGTTCACACTTCCAACAGGGAAAATATTTCTGTTGGTAAATCTGATTTTCCCTTGCAGAGGTGCTTGTGTTCTGTAATCCTGAAGTGACTTTGGGTGAGCACAGCCCAGTGTGTTCCAGCTCTGGGAGGAGTGTGTGCTTGGTGCCTCTTTCTGTAGTTCCCTAGTACCTTTTGTTTTCTCCAGGCAGTAGTTAGGAAGTGTGGATGGACTAAGTTCTGTCACAATGAAGGAAACTTTGTCCAAGCCTCTGCAGCTCCTTTTCCTCTGTTCTCAGTGTATGATGTCACAAGAAAAGGCACTTTCACAGGCCTGGGAAGATGGCTGAGTGAGGTGGAAATGTACACCACCCACAGCAGCACTGTGAAGATGTTGGTTGGCAATAAAACTGATAAGGTCAGTTTGGGAATGCATCCTTTTCCATTCTTCCCTGGATTATTTATTCAGCACAGTGTGTAACTGTGAGGTAAGTGCTGTGGTGTCAGGAGGTGATTTACTCTGCAGCTAAGTTGGGAAGGCTCCACTTCTATCATTTTAGAAGCAGATATTGATAAAGATTTTAATGGAAGCTTTCCTGGAGAGATGCAGTGGATGATATTCCATTAAGGATGGTGCAAGGGTCTGCCCACAACCTGCTGTCTAACACTGAATTGCCTGCAGCACAGCTGCTGCTTGCTTTCTGACCAGGGAGGGGAAGGGGAGCTCAGCCCTTTGCATGGCTGTGGAGTGTGGCTCTGAGGTGCACTGCTGCTGTTTGTTTCTGGGCTCTTCTGACACATTTAGATGCCTATTGCACAGTGAGGTGCTCTGCTCTTGCCTTGCAATGAGAGACCTTGAGTGTGGCTCTGCTGGGCTGGGTTCTCCTCTGCCCCTCGCAGTGTGCCCAGTTTCAGAACCTCTGATGAGCCTTTCTGACTTGACTGCTTGACTTTGGGCCTTTCTGGCACAGGTCTTGCTTCTGGTGGGTTCAGAACACAGCAACACTTTCATTTCCTGCTGATTTGGCACACAGTGTGGTTCTGGGGCTGTTGGACTTTGATGATCCTAGTGGGTCCTTTCCAGCTCAGGAGATTTCTGTGATTCTGTGGTTTGATGTTGATCCTCTAACAGCCAGCCTGGCAGTGAGCTACAGAGTGGGAAAATCCAGTTGATTAATACATATTACAGACATTTTTTCCTTTCAACAAAACCTTTCTGCAGTGGTGCTTTTCTGGGTACTTTTTTGAAGTGGCAAGTGTAGTTTATTTCAGTCATTTGTTCTTCATTTGTCTCTGCAGCCTGACCGTGAAGTAGAGAGAAAAGAAGGGCTCCAGCTTGCTAGGAAACACTCCCTGCTTTTTATAGGTATGCCCCTCTGGGACAGAAACTTCCACATTCAAATGTTTATTTTGGTTTTGCCAAGCATGAATGAACAATTGTATTTCAGGTTGATGGGTTGCTACCTTTTTTTTAATACCTAATTAATATGGGTTCCTTTTGCTGTAATTCATATGCAGGGATGTAGGTTTCAGCTTCTGCATTGTCTGCAACTAGAAACACTTTTGTCTGAAACAGATTTACAGTACAGGCATGAATTTTATATTCTCTTGAAACTAGCGGGATTTTTTAATTCAGAGCCCAGAAGATTGAAATTTTCCTCCTTACTGATGTCTGCAAGGACCTTGGCTGATCTTTCTTTTCCAAGTTTCTGTTGCAGCTATATAAAAGACAATATTCTTAGAGCAACAATAAAATATACAGTGTGAAGAGATAAAGGTGAGGAACAAACTGAGTTTCTAAAGAGAAAGCTTCTTGAAAAGACTTCTAGGAGGAACTGAAACACATAGGGGACAACATGGAATTCCCTCTATGTTGTTTGTTTCTCAGCTTTGTTATGGAATCTTCTAGATTTACTGTCATAACCTGAGAACAATTTCTTTTTCTCCATTTTGGAGAAAATGGGGAACTGTGGATTTCTTCTTGGTGGAAAAATGTGATGCTTCAGACAGGGATGTATTTCTGTTTATCCTATTCAACTTAAGTGTACCTTTAAGAGAGAATAGGGAGGATGTTCACTCATAAAAAACTTCTCTCTGGTCCTAAAGTAAATTTTTACTAAGTGAAATATACTCCCTGCAAATAAGATTAAGTAATTTTTCCCCCTTCCTCCAGAGACCAGTGCCAAGACACAGGATGGAGTGCAACATGCCTTTGAGGAGCTGGTCCTGAAGATCCTGCAGACTCCAGATCTTTGGGATAAGAGCACAGCAAGGAAGGGAGTCCAGCTCAAGGAATATTCACCACAGCAGCATAAAGGGTTGTGTGGTGCCTACTGTGCACTTATTTAAATGCACAGGTGGCTGCTCTGCCTGACTGGAAGGGACTTGAAAGAAAAAAACATCTGTGCCATGTTTGCTGTGCCATCCCTTGTGCAGATCCAAAACACGAACTCATGAGCAAAATACATTTTTATTCATTAACAAAATACAGTTTCTCCTTCCCTTTTGCACAACTGCTGTCTGCAGGTATTTTTCTGGTAGCTCTCAGATTTTTCACTGTTCAATCATAGTGCTGCTTAGAGGATTGTGCTCTTGCTGTATGACAGCATGGACTTTTGCTGGAATTCCTGCCTTAGCACAGATAAGGGGGTATTCAATTCTGGAATATTCTTGAGAAGCTTCTGTTCCCTGGGATGGCATGGGAGGTTTTTAGGCACCCAAGTTACCCTCGTGTAGTTACTCACCAGGAGTTACTCTGCTCAGTGGACATAGTTTCCTGATTTTGGATGGTTTTAAAAAGTCAAAATTGCTCCATGTCCCCAGACAGTAAGCTGAGTTACTGGCTAATTTTAGGGCTGTGATGAAGAGGATGTATCTTTAACACTTGTCAGGAAAAGTGCAGGACACTGTAGTGGCCCTGTGCTGTTCTCTCTGCACTGAGGATCAGGGATGAGATGCACTCATCATTTTGGGCTGTCACAGCATGGCTGTGGATTTGCAGTCACTGAAGTTCTCTGCAAACCCTCATCCTCTTCCAGCAACCACAGATAAAATTGAAAATTTTATCAAATCGATAAAAATTTTATCAGAAATTGGTAATTTTATCAGAAATTGATAAAACTCAATTTCACAGAAAATGTGCTGCCTATGGGAGACTTTCCACTAGGGTGAGTCTGTCACCAGTCCCACTATGAAGTTTCCTTTTTGTCTTTTGCACTTTTAAATGCAATATTGTACTTTGCTAATTTACATTAAAATAACTGAAAATTTCAGATGGACCTTGTATGTAACTTGTGCCTTGCTTCTGTTAATTCATGTTTCTACTATTAGACTATGTTAGATCATAAAGCAAACATACAGCTTTATTTACTGCTAGTCATTAAAAATATTTTAACATTTTATGATAGCAGCCTTGCTTTAAATAAAATCTGACCCTTAGCTTTTTAACTTAAATCTGAATCTTCTAAACATGTTTATGTCTTGCAGACTATAAAAATCTGTTTGTAACCTGCAGTGCAGACCTAGAGTGAGATCAATCTGGCCTTTTATTATTTTCATAAAATGACTTAGTTTGAAATGCTGTTATTGAAATAGTTTTTTAAATATTTCACTCAGTTTTTCATAGGATCCAGGTACAGCTGTCACAAATTGCCTCTCTAAGAAGCCAAATCCTTTTTGGTGGCTGTGCTGACAGCCCACTGCATGTGGAGGATTCCTTTTGCATTTGCTGAGGCCACCAGGCCTTTCACCATACATGAAAGTTGCCATTTGAAGGGGATGGATGGGGGTGATTCTTCTACCCAACTTTTTGGGCTTGACATAATGCAGATTCAGTGACACTGGTGTATCAGAAATGTGCTTTTAATGTGCAACTTTTAGTTCTGCTCAATGTCATGGAACAAGAATAACATTATACTGTGGAGATATCAGGAACAAGACTGGTACACCAAAAGGCCTTGGTTAAAGGGCACAATACACAGGAAATGTCAGATCTCAGCAGGCAAGTGAAAACAGGAACTATTTACAGCTAACATGCACCTGTACAATGCTCTCCCCTTAATCCTCCAAGGATAAAGCACAGCTACTTCCAGAATCATTTCTGCATCTTCCTAAGACCCGCTCAAAAACACTGTATATTCAAGTCTCCTCAAATATATACAAGTGCCACTAACAGTTTTCTTCTTCAGGCCAATTAGATGGTCTGAAAACCTTTACCAGATTTGGAACAGAAGTAGTCATAAATGCTGGAAGGATGATGATTTTGGCCTGTAGCTCCTCCTTTTAGTGCATAAATGCTGGAAGGATGATGATTTTGGCCTGTAGCTCCTCCTTTTAGTGCCCTTTTTGGAGCTCTTCCATTGGTGTCAAGGCTGTGTCCCACTAGGTAGCACAGGCAAAGATGTTTTGCAGAAACAAAGCTTTTTAACTGCCCTAGTTTAGAACCATATGCAGTTGTTTTCATGTGCACTATAAAATCTGTATTTTATGAGCTGGCCAGTCATACAGGTACACTCAGAGGTTGTTCAGCATTTGTGACTGGGAAAGTGGGCATCAGCTGGGGATGAGCAGACTAATACCTGTGACCTGTGCAAGACAACTTGGAGTACTGGGAAATGTGATGGACATAAAAAACCCCTTCTATATCTGACCTAGGTTTTAGTGTCTAACTGGAAAGGATTTGCAATTAATGCTTCTGTGTGAAGGGAAGCATGTTTTGCTGGCCAGTTGAACTTCTGACTCACTGGCATGGTATAACCACCCTCCAAAGAACACTTCCTACCCAGCTAAAGGAACTTGTTCCCAAAGGGTATTTTATACTGAGGTTTTAAATCTAGCCACAAAATCTGTGGCTAGAACTGTGGCCAAAGGACAAACCTTCAGTCTTGTCAGTGTCTCAGCACAAAATGCTTTGGAAGTGTGGGACCCTCTGTGAAACAGCACTGTAACAAAATACATTATTTCCAGTCTAAGGATCAGTAAAAACTGGACTGGTTTATTTGGTCTGAGTATTGACTTCTAAATGACAGCTGCTATTCAACATTTTGACTCAGAAAGGCAGTGTCAGCTTGTGACTTTGTTTAGTCTTTATTTATTGCCTTCTAGGTAAGACCAGCAGTTCTGAAGCAAATTCAACATACTTCCCTTTTCTAATTCATGTATTTACAAAACATTTTTACACAGTCTTTCCCTTAAACATGGTAACAAGCTATGACCTCACCCAGCTGACTGGCACCCAAAATGAATCCTTGTTTAGTTTATCTAACACAGTTTTCAGCTCATTACATGCACTCTGGAGATCTTCTTTCACCAGCACAGTATCAATTAAATGGCCATACTGCTCTTCAATGAATGCTGCTGAATTAATAATTTCCTGCTGTTCTTCATCCTGCTGATCAACACAAGATGTTGGGATGAAAGTTACAGCATGTCCTTCTGGTTACTAGCATTTTAAAGTATATTAGCACAATGAGTCATTACTCTGAGAACATGTAACAAAAGCTGCTACCATTAGGAAAAGCTATTGAAGATATTGAAACTGAGATCAAGGAGCAGTATGCTACTGGCAGCTGTTCCAAAAAATTCAAGGGCCTCAGGGAAGGGGGAATATAGGTTACAAGAGGGACATAAAATGGTGATACTTCATTTTATGTACTTAGAGTTGCTGCCTAACCCAAGGGTTCCCCAAGAGGGAACCACACTTCTCAAAAACTGAAAAGAAATGCTGCATACACTGTCCCAAGTTCAGTGTTTTTGAGGGCTTACAGAAAAACTTGCCAAGTGAACTAAGTTCTTTCATGTCTAAAAAGAAGAGATGAGAAGTTGGAATACTTACAAGGGGGGATGAGATTTCTTCTGACATGTGAGATTTTAAGACATGTTTTTTCTTTTCTGAAATGAGAGGCTTCACAAAGATAACATAAGGCTTAAACTCAGGAGTCCTCAAGTGCTTTACTGCCTGTGAACAGATGATTTTTGTTATCAGACTTATTTTTGCCACATGTCCATGACAGACTCAAACTGGTTTCAGCAGTTTCACTGGTACAGGCTGACACACTGTGGTGTGAAGTCCTGTGTCCTGCACATCTGACCACAGCAATCTTTTGCTCTTCAAAGGCTCAGGCCAGTGTCCTGGCTAGCACACAAGAGTGCATGGAGCATGGCCTGAATGGCACTGTGATTCCAAGGGGCAAGGACATGGCAAAAAATACTGAGGAAAGTATAAAAAAAACCTGACTTCATGGGCAAGTTATGGCTTGCTTCACCTAAGCAGCCAAACACTGCAAATTTTAAACTTGGAATTCATCTGAGGTAGTACCACAAGCCTTTTCCTACCCCAGTTACAAAATCTGGATCAAAATTTCAAGTATTAACTCACAGCATGGAGATATTAAGAGCAGGTGTACTGGCACTGCTTACAATGCTGGTGTCCTGGGGTGATTCATGGTGTTACTGTATTCTGTACCTGCACCCAAAAATGGGTACTGTATCTTTGAGATGCTACAAATGAGAGCCTTGGGTGGGTGTGGGTGTGCTATGGCCACTGTTTTTAAAATCAAAACTAGAATGAAAACAACAACTTTGTTCTAAGTATTCTCTCTAGGACCTGAGCAGGCTGGGACAGGGATGCACATTGGTAGGGAGGACTACTAAAGAGACATTCAGGCTGTGTCAGACTAAGCCCTTTTCTGACCCAGAGATGGGGCAACTGAGAGGCATTTTAAAAACTTTCATTCTATTTTCAGTCTCATGTGGAGGCTGAAACAATACAGATGTTACAATTCACCCCATCACAATCATAAGCCAATTATTTCCTAATTACAATACACTATAAGCATTTCTTGGCCTATCAGCTTTAGCCACATCATGCTGTAAATGCCTTAAAGCAAATCATCTAAAATTACCCCTCATGGGTCCTATTACAATGCATCTTTCATAGTTTTATTTCTCTAAAGTATCCAGTCTTATTTGCAAGGCATATCCCAGCTGGACATGTAGGAACTGTAACCACTGCACTGCTTTCCCAAGAGCCCCATTCTGCTCAGGCAGCAGTAAATCATATTTGCATTCTTTAAAATAAGCTGCAGGACTTACTTCAGGTACCACATCCACCAAACAAACCTTCTTTTTGGCCATCACAGACCGGATTGCCTCCAGACTTGTACCATACAAATTCTCTTTGTACTCTCCGTGTTCCACAAATCTAGAAAGTCAATACATTTTTAAATACCATCTACAAAAAATATTAAGAATATTTAACTTAGAACATTTGACAGCTGTTTCCTGAAGTCACAGTAGTCAAAGAGGGAGGAGAGAGGCAGAAAACCGTGAGTGGGTGGGTAGGGATTTTATTTTTTCCACTTTTTTTTCCCTTCCTTTCTTGTAGCAATTCTTCATATATCACTAACAGCTAATCAGCACTACTGACAAAAACGGGAAGAAGAAAGGGTATTTTTCACAGAAAACAGAACAAAGCTGGCAAGGAAATGGACTGCAATTCTCCCATATTTTGGGAGACTAGTACAGATCTGAACTTGGAGGAAGCACGCTCGGGCTCACAGAAGTCAGGTACAACCACAGGTCACTCTGGCACACACTTTCAAGGAGAGTTGTGAATAAAACTTTTTACCCATCATATTAAACAGAGAGTGCGCAGGCCCAACTGAGCATCTGTTACTTTCACTAGATTAAATTCTGACCAGTCATAAGACTTATGCAGGTTTAAATTCTAACTCAGGATCCTCCTACTAATGTAATTCCTAAATTGCTTCCAGCTAAATGTTTGAGTTTGCTCTAACAGCCCAGACTCAGTAAAGAGTTTTTAATTCAGAAAGCTGAATCTTTCTAACATAGCCTGTCACCTGATTTTGGTATTCTTGTGATGTAAAACTGAACAAGCAATATTTTTAAAATTTTTAAATAAAATTATACCGGTATTTAAAAATTAACTCACTTGTTTTGCTGCACATCTGTCTCAAATGATTGCTTAGAAACAAAATTGTATTCTACTCCCTCTCTCTCATGACTTTTCCTTGACCTTGTTGTATCTAGAAGAGAAGGGAAGCAAGACATGGGAGACACATCAGCCTTTGCAAACATTTTCTCTACTTAGCTCCAGTCACATTTTCACAACTTCAAATAAGAAAGTTACACAGTGGCAAATTCAAATGAACAAAATATAAATCAGACCACAATCTCAAATACTGTATGACCAAAAATGAACTTGTTTTGCTCCCAGGAGTGCTGTAACTAACAAAAAAATTAGGAAGCATCCTTCTTACACCTGGCAAATGCAGCAGAGTATATCCTACAGAAAACAGTGTAACTTAAATGTTTGGAATTCTGGACTCTCATTTACTTGGAAAGCTCAAAAATAAAACCAGGAAATATAAAAAGTCCTATTATGCTGCCTTTGAATTTACAGAAGAATATTGATGGCTGTTTCCCAAGGTACTGTGTGCATAATTATGTGACTCCCTTACTTTTTGTGTAATTTCTTTTTGTAATTGTCATTACTGTAGGAGGAGCTTTGATGATCATTCTACAAATCTGTGCCAGACCATAAAAGTGATATCTGCTATTTTACTTGTGTATGTGTTTAAATTCAAGTAGGAATTACTCATTTGAGTTCTTTTGCTAACTGCCTGAAAAACTTTTTTTGTTGAAGGTCTTAAGTAACATATTAACAGTGCCCTCAATGTTAATTTTTTGCATTAAAAAGTAGCTTGTTGGGGAATAAAAACAAGAATGGATTTTTTTTTGTGTGTCTGATAATTCCTTTTTTTTAGAAAATAATTCAGTTAAAGAAATTCAGTGTAACTCTAGCCACAAAGCCATGCAAGAATCACTAATTTCTCTACTCTGACTTGCTTGTTTGGACAGCCTAGATATACTAATCAACAACTTAAAATCTTGCCCAAATTTTGACTTGATTTATTGCTGTCTGCTTTTTTTTTAACTGCAACTGTAATGCTGTTCTCAAGAAAAATCGCCCTCATTTAAACACACAATGTTTTGGCTGACTTTTAAGACACATGTTTATCACATCAGCTCTCTAGTCACATTCATTTTTTTCTTCCTGTATTCAGTTTTTGTTTTAACAGACACTGAGAAAATGCAACCTGCCCACTCAGGAAAGCACAATTAAAAAAACCCCACTGAGCTGACAGAATTCCAAATTGCAGACGTGCCAAGTTACATGATGATTTATTCACCTATTGAGGGCAAACATAGCATATCACAATGAGAAAAAAAATTGGAGTACTTCAGAAATATGCATATGCAATAGTCAGAACACAAATTGTCAGTAGTGCAGATGGCACCACATTCATTAGACAGCATTTATGAATAAAGATGCAACAAACACAAGTCAGTAAATTTTACTCACGTGGAACTGCAACACCGTACTCTTGAGGGTTCTCTGACACAACTTTTTGCTTGAGCTCACTTAACTTGGCTCCCAAACAACCTAATAAAATAAAATAGAACTGTCTGATAGGTTTCTGAGTGAAATGAAATACTGCAGAAAATGAATTTATCAGTTTCACACAAAGAGTATGATTGAGGAGTGTGCTTGAAGAAACCTCTTCACGAGAGAACTCAGGACCTGCTCTGCCATATTCTGCTTTGAAAACATCACCAGGAACAAATTTAATTATTTGAACAACTGCTGGACAATCACCTGGCAGACACTAAATCAGGAAATCTGATCTTAGCAGTCAGTTCTATGAGATACCCTCGAATTTTAGGGCATCCTGAGAAACTGGCTTAGCACAAGGCTGATAAGCTGAATTGAAATTGCATGCAAAATCTTGTTAGATAATTCTAACATCTGCCTCTTCATCAATAGTTCTGATAGCCTAAGTAAACCCTGCAGTAAAAACCAAAGAAAAGTGAATCAGAAAAATGAGAAACACTCCTGCATCATTATTTTTAGAAGGATTTGGTGAGTTTGATTCCTTGCTTAGTTTTTTTTTCTTTTTTTGTTTTTAATGTAATTTAAAATAAAAGAGCAAGTTCTGACAAAAACCAGAAGAACATTAAAAAAAACAACCAGAACCACAAAACGCCCCAAAGCAAACACCTAAAGAAAGCCTCTGGAAGTGCAGGATAAGGGAAGAGGGAGAAATGGGAAAAAATTTGAACCAACTGGGTACCTTACCAATCAAAACCACCAGCCTCTGCTGCTCACCAGGCTGTTGCTGATATTTTGTGACTTCTTCATATGTGAGGAACTCTGCTCCATCTGCCTGCTCTGCTTGCTTGCCTTCATTCCCATTGTTCTCCTTCTCCTTACGACTCAGCCTAAAGCTCCTGCGTAACCCGGCTGTGCAGAAAACAAGAGATACATCTCCCCACTTACCCAGATTTTCAAACTTGTTCAGCTACAAGTTATTGTCTTCAAATATAAGTTATTCCCACAAATTTAGTTTATAATCAAATCAGTGCATATATGCTCAGATTACAGGAGAAATATATAATAAAAGCTGCTGCCATTAGGAAAAGCTATCGAAGATATTAAAACTGAGATCAAGGAGCAGTATGCTACTGGCAGCTGTTCCAAAAATGCAAGGGGCCCCAGGGAAGGGGGAAAATATGCATATGGGATAAAAAAATCTAACAAATGGGATAGAAAACCTAACATCCCATTGCATATGGGATAAAAAACCTAACACCCAACCTATAATAAAATCCCCCTCACATAACTTTAGCTACCAAGTATTGGTTATGCCAAAGTCAGATTATGCCTCTTCAGAGATAATCTAGTTTATGAAGGTATAGGAAATTAATTTCAATAATCCAGTGTTAATTTCTTAATGTGGAGGTGGGTTTTTTGGGGGGTTTTATTTGGTGGGGGTGTTTTGTTTTCATTTTGGTTCTGGGTTTTTTTGGGATGGGTGTGCCAGGGAAGAGGGAAAGGGTTTTGGTTACTCACCTATATAGTGTCCATTGAAATATCCTTCACAGTCACAGTCTTCTGTAAATTAAAAAGCAAGGAAGTGGGAGTGGGGCACAGGAAAAAGGACAGTGAGAGGGAAGAAGGAAATCTCTTAGACAATGCATGTGATACAAGTCTGGCTCATTGGCAAGGAAAGAAATTTTATATCCTGCATTGTCTGCATGTACTTTTTTAACATAATCATTGCTGATACAAAAAAAAAAAAACAAACCTTGCCTTGACTAATGGTTTACATTTGAAAAAATCCTTGACTGTGATATTGAACTAGAGAATTTTATATCTTGGTATTTACAGTTCCCAGAGTTTATGCTTTGCAGCATTCATGACATTTGATTAGTGCTGCTGGTAAAAGTATGAGATTCAGGCTTAAGTAAAAAAGAAGACTCACAAACACAGACTTCTTTTTTTTTAAATGAATAACTTTGTAAATGAGTATGATTATGTAAGAAAATTGCCTCTTCTGATATTTCACTATCATTTGGGCTGGAAAAAAGGGGATCAGAAATGACAAAGATTAACTCTAACCCCCTTCATTTTGACCAAGCTAAATTATCAATGCTTATTAATTCTTTATTAAAAAAAGGTTTGATGTTTTGGTATGTAAAATACCATGTTGAAAACCCCCAACCTGTCCCACCTCAAATTACAACCAGCCCCAAGGCTCCTAAAGTGTGCGTAATAAACTCATGATACTTAGCTGCAAAAAAATACCCTGCAATCCTAAAACAAACACTGAGTTCTCAAACTTCCTGGAACATTAACATTTAGGCACCTGTGCCCTTGCAGTATTTACAGAACTCCACTCATTTTGAGGTGGTGCTGCATGGGATAAACTAAACCATAAGCAGAAATATACAGCACTTAAACTTTAAACCAAAGGTGCCAGCCAGGAGAGGGCTTTGTTTTTCACTGAATAGCTGTAATCAAGCAATGCCAATGAGTACTCCCAAAACATTCTGCCTACATTAAGAAAAAATACAAATAGCAGTAACATCAGTCCATAGCTAAGGTCAGAGCTGTTTTATTTGTTTATTTTCTGCTGTTCAAGGCAGGCTCTTTCAGCTTTGTCAGCTGGCCATGACTGCTACACTCTAATTACAGAGTATGATCAGTACCTCCATCAAAGTTGATAGAATACTTAATACTTGGAATATGAATATCAACAACTGTAATGTGAAAAAAAACCCCACAGCATATGGAATTCCACAGGAAATACCTGATATTTGGAAAGGCAGCTGGTACATGACATACAAGCCCAACAGAGTTGCTCATAATGAAAATAACATAGGAAACAGTCCAAATGAACAATGAAGACAAACCACTTAGGATTGACATGGGTGCCCTAAAATGTCAAACCCCAATATTTCTTTATTTTTTAAACACACCAGATACAAAGACTGCATTTAACTTGCAACTCTTTGAACCTCACTCAGAAGCCTATAGAACATGTAAATACATCTCAGAAGACAGAACTTTTCTCTTGAATCAAAAGCAAAGTGGAAGTTATCATTACTTAAGTCATCAATCTGAATTAGATTAGTTTAAATAATAATACACAAAGAAAATGTCCTAGGAACAATATATCTACTGTTCCCTTTGGAATTGTAGCAAGTATTTTAGAAAATATATTGGTTGTTTATATTCAGACAGAAAGTGAGTTAGGAGAGCACCTACCTTTGTCAGAAGACTGATCATCTATAAGTTAGCATGAAAGGCAGAGTTGGGATGATATTAAAAGATGGACAAATAATTGAGCAAAATTAGAGAAAATGGAAAGGAAGGTTCTTCTGGTTTAATCTGCTTAACAGGCTGTTCTATATTTAAAAAAGCACTGCAATACAATACACTCATCAACTGATTAAAGAATTTTGGGCTGAAATGTAGTTATTATAACCAGTCATCAGCTTAATTGTCTTGAAAACATCTGAGATAAAGCTTAAGCAGCACTCCTCATTACATGCCTCCTAATTTGAGTGTAATGGAAACTAATTTGCAAAAGCTTCATTTACATCAGTAATGCTGTTTAATAACTTGACTGATCTTCCCTCCTTGCAGCACAAGAATACCTGTATCTCACCATGCACCAAAGGCAGAAATTCACCTCTAGTACTCAAAAGGGACCATTTCCAGAATCCTTGTCTACACCAGGGTGGCAGTCCCAGCACAATCCTGGCTGCACACAGTCACAGGATTCCCCCACATCAAGAGTGCTGAAGTACCCAATAGCAGCAGAAACACATTTTGGGATAATTGTAATGTCTTCTGCTTTCCAGCACTTCCTAGCAATTTCCTCACAAGCAGAGGTTTTGTGAATAATTCAGTGACAGAGACTGCAGAGCTGTAAACAACAATCACTCTGAAGTATACTTAAGACCAGCTCTGTAACATTAAGCCTGAAATACAGATTATATTTCCAGCTCCAGTGATTTTTATCCTCCTTAAAGCTAAACTTTATTTTCATATGAGTTTAGAGTCGTTTCATGCACTCATATTAGAATTTTGAGAAGTATGCTTTAGGTTATTTTTTGCAGCTTTCAAGTAGCAAATTTTAAGGCATCTAAATACATAAGGCCTCATGTTCTTGAGAGCAGGAAGAGAGGACAGCTATGATTTTTGAAAACAACAGGCACTAGCAACACTGGATAAATCTCAAACTCAAATCCTTCCCCATGGCAGCTTGTGTTCATGCATATCAACCAATGGCAGGTTGTATTTAAAATATCAATCGGGGTGAAATACACTCAGACACATCATTATTGAAATAACAGAAAAATACTGAGAACTTAGTATCAATTAAAACATCACTGAAAGAACCAAACAGACTTACATAATGGTTTCTTCAGAGTTCTGGCATTCTGCAGAGTGCCTGTTGTTCTCCTGTAAGTCAGTCGTCTGAATAGAAAATAATTACATTTTAGATATGTAAACCCAGAATTATAGAGAATTTATAGCATGCTATACACATAGCATGGAAAATAAAGAATGAAATAGTGCTTTTTCTTCAAAATTTTAAAATGTCTCTGATTCAACTATTTAAAAGGCTTTATTTAAAACTATGACAGTCTCAGATTGTTACTGGTAAGGAAATGGAAAGAAAATCCTAAAACATTTTATGCTTTCATATATCAGAGCATAGAAATTAACAGTTTATTAATCAGTTTTTCTACTTCCCTTTTGCCCACATGATCTTTTTTTCAACTTTAAGAAAAGTAGATAAACTTTGTCCAAAGCAGTCACTGCAGCTGTGCATAAGTAGAAATAATCCACCTTTTTCCAGATCAGTTCAAAGTTTTCTGTTATTTACTAGTAAACAAACCAAGTTACCCAGCTTGTGTGAAAATATAAGAACAGAGTATCAAGTAAAATTTTCCTAAGTCTTAAAATCACAAACCAGATCACAATTCCTATTTGCTCAACACCTCCTGCCAAAAACCCAACACCAAAATCACCCCAACAATCCAGCAGAAAAATCCAACCCTCAAGAAACCCTCCGCTGCTGACAACTGGAACCACAATTTCTTCCCAAGTGTTTTTTTGCAATATTTATAACAGACAAAAGATGCTGCTCAGGCATTTATACTGTCACTCAGGGGAAACAGACACTGAAGCAATTTCTGTATTCTTTTTACTTGTAAATCCTTTTACTTGTTTACAACGTTGAAAAAATTTAAAAGACTGCAGTGCAGCAGTGCAGCAGCATTTTTTAACATATATGCATGCCCAGGAAGAAGGAAACAGCTGTAGAGGCAGAATTTGCCTAATGTTCCAGAGCTTTCATGTAGTGGAGCCTCAATCAGAAACCTTATGGAAATCATGCAGGCCAGCAACAGCATCAGACCTGTTCAATTTTTAGATACTCCTCTCTGGAACACCTACAGTCTAAAGAAAACATTTATAGTGATTTGTAGCAAGAATCACAAAGTGAGACCTTCTCAAAAGAGGACTTCTGTACTGTAAAGACAAGAACTGATGTTTTTTTTTTTCTTTAGAAGGTACATCTTGCTGTGAAAACACAGAGACTTCAAGCCCTAGAAGGTATCCCAGTCCAAGCTAAATACTCTCTTAGGAGCCAGAAGAAAGGTCAGATATTATGTGCATAAATAATTACAATAAATCTGTGGAAGTACAAGGCTGTGAAATACAGTCACATAACCATAAGCCAAGATGGTTAAGAGACTGATATTCCACACTTCATTTCATATATGTTTGTTTAGCAAGTGCTTCTGTCCTCATGCTACAAAGCATTAAAACAATGGCAAAATACCCAAATCAAGCTAGGAAGCTCACTATATAATTGGAGAAGATTGAGCTTTCTAGCACTTTCCCCTAAGCAGCTGTATTTACCCTGGCACAACCATGCCCTTCATCTTCTGTGAAAAAAACCCAGCATAAAATCAATATATCAATATAGTAACATTGTATACATGTGGAAGAAAAATAAAATTTGTAATCTTTGCTGACAAACCTTTCTTGGAACTGTTTTGAGGGGATCAAGCCTGCTCTGAGGTTGGTATCCCCAACACGCTTGGCTTGCCACCACGTGGGATCATCTTGGCTTACAACCTCCAGCACGTGGCGCCTTTTGAACGGCAGCCCGGCCTCCTGGCAAGGAATGGCTCTGTCTTCTTTGGGGTTATAGCAGAAAAGTGCCCTCATAAACACCTTCAAAAGAAAGTTAACATGTCATTTCTTCTTGTCCTACCTGGAATTTCAAGTACCTGCCTTTAAAAGGCTTTCCCCAATGCTAACACTGCTAATTATATATACACTTTATTCCTCCTTCAAGCACTCAAAAATACAGACACCTAGCAGCTTATGCAGAAAAATAAATTAACTTTCCAGCACACACCCAGTAATTATATATCAGAATTGTGGGACGTGAGACTCAAAAGACCAAAGTTCCAAGAAACACAGATCAAAATCCACATTAAGTACAAAATGCAATAAAGGAAAGGTTGAAAAAAAATAAGGGAAAGGAGAAAACAATAAAAATGGATTTTTGGCAAAGCTGCCCAGTTGTAAAGACTGTCTTTAAAATGTTTCTTTAATGCATCAAAATCTACTATTCAACTTTGGATTTGTATCTTAACACAATTTAACACAATAGCAGAACCACTTCAGAAAGTGATTTGTGGGCTTCAAGGAAAAGTTCAGCAACCAAAAGCAGGGAAGCAGAGAGACTGACAGAGGAATCTTATGAGGAACCAGTCAAGCATTAAGTTATTGCTGATCAGGTAAGGCAGATGAAGTGGGCTGATGGGGTCACATGGTGAATGCAGCTCTACTTGTAGAGAGGCCCATTTTCACTCAAGTGAGTGGCAAAATGCCCAGAGAAAATGGATAGATTGCAGCTGCTACAATGAGAGGAGACACCAGAACACTAAATTTAATTACACGTACCAAAAAGCAGAGGCAGGATTTCAGAAATGCTATAAAAGAACATGTGCCAAGATGGAGAGGAGAAGAGTCATGAAAGTAATTCTATTGAATAGAAGGGTACTGCACAAGAAAGCACTCTCCTATCTTTGTAGCTCAATTATGTGTCTGGGGCACTTCCCTCTGGAGCAGCAGTAATGCTGCATTTACAGAGATGTAAGGATGTGCTTCAGTATTTCAGCTGCACACCTTGCTGTCTTTCAGACGATCTTCCTCTTTGATGGCTGGAATTATCTTCAGTGTTATTGACCCTTGAGACTGAGCCTGAGAAAAACAGAAATGGTTTTTTACTTTGAAAGCAGGACAAGGATATAATGCAGACTATTCAAGCTCCAGTTAAGGAGATAGCAGCTGAATCCTCAGAACTCTAACAGGCCAAGCTAATCCACTATATAACTGCATTACATAGAATATCAGGATGTTCCATGACTCCACAAAAGTGTCTTACCCATGGAGACACCACAGTAACTACTTGGCTAAAACATATTAAGATCTGCATTAAAATTCCTTTGTTTGCTTTTAGCAAGTGAAATAATTTCTGGGCTACAGTTCACAGTACATTACATACTTCTGTGGCTTTTAGTACAACACTGACTTAAGTTTTTGCAGACTAATAATTTTAAAGTGCTGCTTTGAAAAATATTGCTGTGTTTTCTCCATACAGTAGCTGTGAAATGTAAGCATCTACAAAATAAACACCTACTTTCAATCTAGAAATCTTTGCTAGGAAATTACAATTATTAGTTACAGTAAACTAAAAAGCACTTCTAGGTCCTTCAGAAATCTAGAATGAGTTTATTTTATCTGTTTTAGATGCCTTATTTTGCATGAGATGAACTGTGTTGTAGGGAAGCCTGCAATTCTGCACAGATTAAAAAGCAAGCACAGACAAACATTTGTTGCTCTTCTTCAAAAAATAAACCATAAAAAAGAAAGTGTTATACTTCAGGCATTAACTCACATTGGACATACGTAATTAGAAATTACACAGGACAGCTAAATAGCATCCCAAGATCCCCATAAATAAAACTTTACACACTATTTCAAAGCGGTTTTGATACCCCCTGTCCCCTCAAGTTAAAAGCAGTCATTGGCATTATTTGGAATTATCTGATCTAAACTGAAATCAGGTGATGGAACTGACACCAGTCTCCTTACTGTGTCCCTAACTCCACTCCACACCAAGACAAGGGGGAACCATGCCATAAGAGGGAAATCAGAGATAGAGAAGCATAAGAGCTACAACACTTTCTACCAAGATTTGTGGGTATTCATGTTACAGAAGCTTGAAGCAAGAAACTGCTCCTGTCACCAGGAATCTGCTGGTAAAGAAAAAACTGACAGCTCGAGTGAACACACAGACAAAACTGTCTTCAGCTTCCTAACACACCACACTATGAATCATCTTCTAGGAATGTATTTATCATTTGCAGTTTGCTTGCCATAAACAAAGCATTAAAGGGAAGTTCTTGACAGAGCAACATGTTAACTTTGTATTTGTATCTTACTTGGTACCAATCCAGTTCGCAGAAGTTTCTGAAGTCAAAAGGAGAAGACTAATCCACTGGGAGAAGAAAAACTCTTAATGCAAAGACAAGCAGGGATTGCATCTTTTAGCTCTATATTTTAAAGTCATGGTTAAATTTCATCATCTACTGTAATTACTAGATCACCAAACAGAAAAGATCTTGAAATGAAAATCAGTGCAGACCAAAATCTGACTTATTTCTTCTGGTCGTTTGTGAAGCACAGTAATACCATTGACTTCTCTTAGTTCATCTCCAACATGGACAAGACCTGAAAAGATGGTAAGCAAATTAAAAATAGGTCTAAAGACTGGAAAGCACTACTCCTCTGATGTCCAGCCTAAGTCATTAGCATGTACTTCCTCTCCTCCCCCATCCAGACCGATGGGTTTAGTACCAAAGCCAAGTGCCTTTGTTGGAACTGTGCCTCAGAGTCTCCTGCCTTTATTCCTAATGGCACTTTATTCCATGCAGCACAGTCTCAAAGGAGAGCAGCATGCAGACAGGCAACTTGTGGCAAGGTACACTGGAAAATCACTATTTGGATCAGTATTAAGTATGCAAAACTGGAACAGTTTCATGAGTGTGCCCAAATCTTATGAAGTCAGGAGACATGCTGCTGACTATAAAGGCAGGAATGACATGTCTGTCAACTGACAGATCAATACTCCACACTCACAGAAAGAATGCTAGACTAAACTTTTTTTAACAAGCCATGAAGAGGCTCTATAAGATTTAGGTTTGTTTATCCAGTTCAATAAGAAATGTTGTACTTGTCATATATATAGGTACTGTTAACTGACATAAAAGAATTTCTTAGTAAAGCAAACAGAAAACAACACATGATACACTGAATAAACCAAGCTACTAGATTAAAAGCTAAAAACATTCTTTGCGTTTTTCTAAAGCTCAAACATACTTCTTCCATCTCTGTTTTAATTTTTCCTAATGGCCATTTAAATAAAGTAATAAAATATGTAATTAGATTAACAGATTACTGATGAAATACAGAAATGCTAAGAGCATGCTTAGGAAACTTCAGAGGTTTACAAATGCAACTTCAGAAATGTATGACTGCAATCATACCACTGCGATCAGCTGCACCACCTCTCATGATCCTTGCTACAATCACAGCTCCTGTGTGCTCATCTCTTCTGATGGTAGCTCCCTGAAATAAAACATACCCCCCACCCAAAAAAATGTAAGAAATTTGCCTTGAATTCAGCAAACAGTGAAATAATATGTATGCTACTATGCCTTTTAAACTGGAATTAATTTATTCCATGGATTTCCTCTTTCTCCTTGATGATTTCCACCATTGCTCAAGTTCTGGCCAGGCCAAGTGATTATGGGAAGATGAACCCACCTTCCTTTCTGCTGATTTTGGTAAGTGTTTACACTTCCTGCATTATTGTGGTCATCAAAGTCACTCAAGTGTGCAAAACAGCTTATTGTAACAAATTCTTTCTCCTCCTCTTCTGAATCTTTATACAATACAGTCAGCACTTTTATATGTAAAAACAAAAGCCAAGTAATTGGATTTTTTTCCTCCTCCTACCTCTGCTGGCAGTACAAAGCTTTAACCAGAAATTCAGTCACTGCTCACTTCTACTACTGTGATCCACAAAAAGCAGATTTCTTTCCCAATACAACTGTTTTTCCTTAGGGAAACAATTCTCCCATTTCCATTTGTATAAAATTAGGACCTTGACAATATAATGCTTACATACAAGTATCAAACATACTCTCACTGACTTTCATGCAAGTGAATGCATTGTCATTTAATGTTAGCTACAGTATCAAAAGAACTAACACATATAATCAGTATAATTGCTTCAACATATACACTTTTTTCACAGTGTTTCCTGTGCTAACTGGCATTATGAACTATGCCCATAAAGCATCTAAATGCAAAATTGTGAAGGTGCATTTATCATTTAACAAATTATTTTTTACTTCAGAACACTCCAAGTTTCTGAAGGCTATTTGATGACATCTTCAAGTATCTCCTCCATACTCACAATAACACTCTTGCACTATAAAGTTTTATCACTAGAGATGGGTGATCTGATATGTACCAAGGGTTCTTTATTTTTCACTAGCCGAACAATTTTCACTGATTCCTCATCAAAATCATCATCAAAATTATCAGGCAGAGGTGGAAGAGCTGGGTCAAAGTTCTTCTGTGCTACAGTGTCATGTACTACAAGCATTGCCTGCATAAAGGAAATGAAAAACACTAATGTAATGGAGTAATACTACAATTCTCACTCTCTTGTTTCCAGTATTACAGCAAAGTTAAACCTCCCCCTTTCTACTCTCACCACAAATCCTCCAAAAAAGATTTAGCAATTACCTTACCCATCATATAAGCTATTTACTAGTATATGTCAACATTTAAAATAAATCCAGGCAACAACAAAAAACAAAGTGGACAATGAAAAGCAAGAAGCTATCCTTTTCTTCTCCTTTTCTTTTCTGGTCCCTCAGAAAACAGTAAGGAAAGGAGGAGTGGAAGACAGCACAGTGCATTATGCAGGAAAGCTGTCTCTTTTCAATTTCCTTCACATCCTGAAGTCTGTGTAGGAAATCCCAGTGGAATACAAGTTTGGAGGAGGTTTTTCCTTTCTCCTAGGGAGGCTTCTATATAACTTTTCTGTTACAAAATGTTCTATTACAATTCTGCAAAGGCATATCATTAAGGTCCCCATTAAGTGTGGTTTTTACCCTGAGATGTGGTGTTGACAACAGCTGAAGCAGCTCTTTTTCTTCATTATTCACTGGTGCTGTCTGCAACTCTTCTATTACCTTTAAAATAAAAATTTACAGTCTCAAAATTAAAGGAGTCCACCAAACAAGATCATGTATTTACATGTCTGTTGAGTGTTCGCTTTGTTCCATCAAAGTCGCGTGCACAGATCAAAACTGATCCCAGTCCATAGTGCATGAAACTTGAAAGAAACTAAAGTTTCTTCAGCTGTTTTTATTAGATAGTACAGAAGACAGCATTAGGGATCAGAATCATAATCCCTAAACATACATTTTAAGAGTTATTCCATCAACAGAATTTCAGGAGTGAGTTCTGAGATTTTAAATTCTATATGGAAAGCATAAATGATAACTGAAACAACACTCTCATGCTTGTATTATTTGATAAAAGACTTTAATCCTTTCTGCAATCATCTAGGATTACCTGTGTGGAACATGCAACGTAAGTTCCCTTGTTCCCCTGCAAAACCTGTACACCAAAATATGCCCTGGACTCTCAAGCATTTTAAAAGAAAGATTAGAGAAATAATGGAGGCAATTCTGCAATGGGCTGAGTGGGTGGGAGGAGAGAGAAAGCAGGGGAGGGAGAAGGAAGGGAAAATGGGTTGAGACAAAAGAGATTCCCTTGCCCTGTTAAGGGTTCCAGTCAGGGAAGTCATATAGTTCTATAAAAAACAGCTCTGCTATTCTGAAGATGGAGATTTTGCATTACTTGACAGGTATCAATGCCAAAACTTTTGTGGAGGTGGTACACTGTGTGTGGGAACAGGGAGGGGAGTGTGCTGCATGTTCAGGTGGGGCACTGGGGTCTCTTGCCTTTGAAAAGGGAGATCCTCCAGCTCCCAAACCTTCCACTGCCCCTTCCTACACTGTGGTACAACACAGGTGCATGTAAAGAGCCAGCAAATGCAGAGTAAATTTCACTTCACAGCACATGGCATCGTGTCACGCACAAATCTAAGACACAACTCTGCTCTGTAAACAGACTGGGGGATGAAGAGATTGAGAGCAGCCTTCAGGAGAATGACCTGAGGAGCCTGGCAGATGAAACATCAGACACATGATGTCAAGGTGTGCTTGCAGTCCAGAAAGACAACTGTATCCCAGGCTGCACCAAGAGAAGCAGCCAGCAGGTCAGGGGAGGTGATCCTGTCCCTCCTCCTGCTCTCCTGAGACCCCCTCACCCAGAGCAGTGTCCAGCTCCAGAGTCCCCAGGGCACAGACCTGCTCTAGTGCATCCACAGGAGGATCACGAAAATGCTCAGAGGGCTGGAGCACCTCTCCTATGAGGAAAGGATGAGAAAGTTGGGATTGTTCAGCTTGGAGAAGAGAGGGGTTGGGAGAGACTTTACTGCTGTCATTCAGTGTGGAAAAAGTTTTACAGTGACTTCTGTGAGCCAGAGAGAAGTCTGAAACGAGGATCCATGTTTACCCCTGAAAGAATTTTCTACCAAAGTCCTTGACATACCAAGAAAGAAAGAAGGCTAAATAAGAAAAACATGCAACTGCCTATTCCAATGAGCACTTTGTTTGTCTTTTGTGATCAATGAGTAAAGTGTAAACTTATGATATTTGTAAGAATGTATAAAAAGCATGCATGCTGTAATAAAAACAGTTCGAAGTCTTCTGAAAATGGAGTGTCTTGCTTTGTATTGTCTCTGTCTCAACTACAACAATTCAGCACAGAAAGGAGGCTTCCAAGAGAGAGAAAAGCTCTTTACCAAGGCCTGTGGTGACAGGGCACAGGGCAGCAGTTTTAAATTGAAAGAGGGCAGATTTAGATTGGATATAAGGAAGAACTTTTTTTTTTGATGAAGGTGGTGAGATGCTAGAACATCTGCATGGTGAGATGCTGGAAACAAGGCTGCCAAGAGAAGTCTGGGATGCCTCACCACTGGAAATGTTCAAAATCAGGATAAACAGGGCTGTGAGCAATCTGATGTAGGGAAAGGTGAGCCTGCCTGTGGTGGTTAGATGAGATCACCTTTCAAGGTCCCTCCAACCCAGACCACTCTGTGCCACCAGCAATGCTGCCTGGGTTGTCATGGTTTTAAGTCTGAATATAAAACTGAATGCTATTCTGGGAGAGCCTATTGGCAAGCCAGGGCTGAATGCTTTTTGCAGGCTCTCCCTCAGGAAGGCCATTTATAAGATCCTTTCCTTCTACCTGAATGTGTCCATCTCCACTAGACATTTAAGGACTTCGTATTTTTCAGCTCTCACTTCCTTGATTAATCATGGCCAACAGATTAAGAAGACAGCTGGGGAAGATGAGAAATATGTTCACATATAGTACAACAGCAAAGCTCTGATTTATTAGAAAAGCAGTCGTAAATAATAGGAAAATTATGAGACAAGAATTTTTACTCACATCTTCAACTAATCCTGCTGCACTATGTAAAACAGGAGTTGGACTCTGTCTTTCGTAATGACGGAGTTTTTCATGAATCTGAAAAAAGATTATTCAGGGATATTTCTACAGAAAGATACAAAACTTCCTAAATATACCTGCACTGGAGTATTCTTCTACTTAAGGAACATAATTTATCTGAGATGTGTGAGAAAAATAATCCCTCTTAGGGTTATTTTTGTTTTGTTTAGTACTCTTAGCTTTCTTTTTGCTCACGGTAGTTTCAGACAGTCAGAAAATCTGTAAAGACTTTAGGAGCATAAGGGAAAAAATGAAGCCATTTTACACTACTTTTTAGCTATGGGGCACTGTATCTTCATTTTAGCAAGAAGAGCAGAAAAATTTATTTCTGAACAAAATATGCTAATTGTCAAACATTACTAATGTTTGTTCTTAAACACACATATGCTTTGGCTGGTACAGAATTCTAAAAAAAAAAATTTGGGCAAAGTAAAAGGTTGATAAATCAAGGGAACAGAGAAAAAGTAAACTGTAAGGAGAATGAGGAAATAAATAAATAAACTTTTACCTTCATCAGGTAGCTGAGACTTCTTTCACTGAAGACATCCCTAAGGAATCCCATTTCCTCTTTATGATTTGAATCAGGTCTTAGCTGAGATGTCAAAAGGGCCAAAGTTTCATGCAATCCTAAATTTAGATTCAGGACAGAACAAAAACATTGTACACAGCATTTCTCACAGGACCTTCTACTGCAGACTTAACAGCCACTACATTTATTTGGGTATCACATTGGTGATCATCAAGTTTGCAGAGACTTGTGTTTATCCACCACTCATTTTGCAACACTCCTTTAATAAGTGGCAAGCACAACACGAATCACATCAAAGCAAAAGATAACAATACATTTTTAAAAATTATCTTTCACGTTTCTCACTTTATGTTTTTGTTTCCCTCTTCCAAATTTTGAATTTTAATACCACAGCAGACTCTCAAAACGACTGAATGACCTTTGCTGCACAGGTAGCAGCTCTACTTCCCCAGAAACTTTGCTTACAAATATTATCCTGCCTCTTCTACCTCTGAGGCATCTATAAAAAGCCAGGCCTGACCAAAGGAAGAAAGGACAGGTGTAGATTTCCATTCTGGTGGAATCAAAGCTTGTGGTTAATTCTCTAAAAAGTATTTAAATCACCAATATCCCAATTTTGCAGTACACGGCCACACAAACACCAGACTTTTCATGGTGGACCATGTCTGGGAAGATAAGACCAAAACAGGAAATAAAAAAAGGGAAAAAAAAGGTGGAGAGGGTTCAAACCTATTCCTGTGGCTATTCTCTCCATGAACCTTGGAGGGGATTTTGATCCAGGAGACTCAAACTCACTCCTGCTTTAACCCTAAGCATCATTTAATATCTGTGACTTCCCCCTGGGCAGCATACTGGAGAAGCTGGTAAAGTAGCCTTGAACAAAGTCACTTATTTTAATTTAAAAGGAAGAATATTAACAAAGTTTACCAACCCCTGTTCAGAAAATATTAAGAAATGACACAGCAAGCAGCAGATATATATGGGCTGATCTTTAATAAGCACGTGTAGAAGGCACTGTTACACTGAGAGTTTCAACTCTGCCTGCAGGAGCCTATCAGAATATATTCAGGTCTATCAGAATATATTCAGGTGCTCTAGGGTTTTTAGGAAACTGTTTCCTGACAAACTCTATTAATTTTCACCTTTACATTCCACCTTCGTTCTTGTAGGTAATTGCTAAAAAACTCCAGTTGAATTCTCTTAGTTCTATTACATGTTACTCCAATTTGAATTAATTTTATGTGTGAAACACCTGTGATAAGATTTCAGTCACTGTTCTGTTGAAAGCATGCAGCTGAGTTACCTGAGTCTTCTGAAAGCACTGGCATGGCTTTGTTCTTACTCTTAGAGACAAATGTTCAACTTAAACCAAGAGGATTGTTTCTTCTCTCAGAGGCAGTCCTGAAATGAGCAAACATAACACCTAAGCTCAAGCATGCAAGAAAAATGTCAGGCATGAAAAAATAGCAATTTTTCTAGTTTTCAGTTTAACCTGAATCAAGCAGAGTTCTGCTGTTATTCTGCTATGCAAGGAACAAAATGAAAAACACTAGGTTATAAAATAACCACATGGTATCTTGGATAAAGCTGAGGCTAAAGAGAGTATCTCTCAAGACAGATAGTTTTAACAGGTCTAAATAGCTGAAAAAACAGAAGAGAAGGCATTTTTAATTTTTTGTTTAAAAGCACTGGAAAATATTACATGCAGAAACAGAGCATGCAGGAAGATGCCACATCACAACATGTTCTGGGGATTCCTAAAAGCACATCTCAAAGAAATGTACATGTCCCTGGATTTTGAGAAAAACCATGCTACAGTTACATGCA
The DNA here is from genome assembly GCA_013397155.1 of Irena cyanogastra. Classification (NCBI taxonomy): domain Eukaryota; kingdom Metazoa; phylum Chordata; class Aves; order Passeriformes; family Irenidae; genus Irena; species Irena cyanogastra. The sequence goes on along the minus strand of VWZV01002294.1, from coordinate 126,487 downwards.
GCTCCTTAAAGCTGGCAGGACTGGCACTCTACCAACCTTGGACACAGGTACTAAGGATGTTATAAAAAATAAAGCTACTTCCCCTGCTCAGAAATTGCTCTGGATATTTCTCTTGCAGATTTCTCTTGTCGCTCAGAGCAAATTACTCCAGAGTAATTTTTTTCAATTAAAAAAAAAAGCAAAACTGAATCTATTTATTTAATTGCCAGTCCAAGATGAAACATTGTGTTTCAGGGCACTTACAATCTTGTTCATGCTTACAAAATTCATTGGAGTAGTATTTGCATAAAAATAAACTTCCATAACAGCACACATACTCCAACTCTTTGCTGAATACAAAAAAGGATGCTCCTTGTGTTTCTATTTGTAGATAAGATTCTGAGAGTTTTATTGTATGAAACAAGTTTGATGGTCTTCCAACGCAAATTTTCTTGACTAGCTGCCTGAAAATACCATAGTACTGCATGGCAAATCAGCATTTACTTATTTAGAACTTTCTAGATTCCTGAGTTTCTCTACAACACAGTGAAATACTAAGCTCAAGAGTCACCTGTGTTTTACACTCTGCATTTTCTACCACTATAATTAATGAATCCATCTGGGCATCAAAACATAACTGGAATTCTCTAAGTGCTGAAATTTCACTCTAATCCATGGATTGTGCTCCAGTGCATTACATATACGATACCTTTATTTAAACACTCTTATTACCTATTGCTTAGATGAAAGAAACATCTCACTCACAAACACACACTTCATGCCAAAAGAAATTTTGGGGGCAATTCATTCAACTGCTTTGGTTCCTTGACTATGGCATTTCTTTTGACACATATTTAAATCTTCTCAAATTATTAAGAAAGAACTTTAATTGCATGGTTCATCTTTGCAACAATGTGTGCTTCCTACAGTCAAACCTATCCGGCATCAAACCCCACGAAAAGCCAAGTTATTTTCCAGATTCTTAGTGAAAACACAGCCCACACAGGGGTCTGGAAAACACACATTTCAGCATCTTAAAAACCTGACAGCAAACTCAGGAGCATCAGAATTAGTCGACTGAAGCACAGCAATCAAAATGGAGGCTTCCCCTAGAGGCATCTTCCATGCTCTGTAAAAATCCCGTTACACAGAACTGCCTGGAATGAACACTCCAAAGAATGAAAAGCATTCCATACCCAGGGCTGGCTCTCAGAGGTATTAAATTCAGCCCCAGCATGTGAGATTTTGCAAGATGGGTCTCAGAACCATGAATCTGTCCTCCCATCATTGTAGTATCAATAGGCTCAAATAGACTTTTCCTCTTTAAAAATATCTACCTAAACATTAATTCATTTTTCACACATATCCTTACCCAGCTGCTCCCAAGACTGAATGCCTGAAGCACCTTTCTTACCTAGAAAAAGGGTTGTTAATATTTGAAAAGGGCTAAATAAACTGAACTGATGCTCGCCATGGGGTCAAAGTAGGAGATAAACCAGAAGCCTAATATGACCTGGCTTATCCCCATTAACTGTAGAATAAACCTTTTGTGGTTCACAGCCTAACACAACATAAAGCTTCTGTAATCCAGATGGTATCATTCAAAGCAATAGCTGCTTTCAGAAAGCAGCTGCAGTTCAGCATTTCACACGGCCTTAGCCATTAGGTGAGAAGATCCATCAGTATGCTAACTGAGCCGTAGGTGATAGCTGACGGCCACACAGGATTGCTCCTCCCGTCCAAACCTGAGTGAAGCTCTTTCGCGGGGTACCGTAGCTACTCTAGCACGGAAAAAGACTACTCTGGTGGCTGACCGAAGCATAGACAAAACCGCACACCGTTCCCTGTTGGGCACCACGGGGCCGGACTCTTCCTCCGAGCGCGCCCGCCAGAGGCAGCTCCGGCCCAGCGCTCGGGCGATGTGGGGATCCGCCTGACACCCCACAGGCAGAGCACCGGCAACCTCTGCAAGGGCTGTCCCGCCCCGGAGAGAGCTTTATGTGAGCTCCACCGAGCCGGCTCCCGGTGATTCTGCCGGAGCTGATACTTGCGGGCCCAGAGCTCCTCACAGCCCCGCCGCGTACGGAGCGAGGCTGCGCTGCGGACCGGACCGGACCGGACCGGACCTCCCGCCTGCCAGCAGCGAGACGGCCCTGCCTGAGCTGCTTCCCGAGCTGCGAGGCCGCGCTCGGCGAGCACACTCCGGCCCCACATCCACCAGGGAGCCCTAACCCGGACCGAGCCCCCCAGCACACCCAGCAGACCGCGGGCTCCCTCACGCCGGGCCGCGCCTCGAAGGCAGCACCGGAGCCCGGCCGGGAGCGCCGCAAAATGGCGCCGCCCCGACTGCCTGGGCAGTCCCCGCGCCGCGCCCCGGGCCCGGCGCTGCCCCGGGCCGCCGTTACCTGCGGGAGCGGCCCGGGCTGGGCTCCTGCGGCGCTGGAGGCTGCCCCGGCCGGCCGCGGAGCTGCCCGCAGCCTCCTGCGCACCTCGCTCATGCGCCCTCAGAGCCGTGCTACGCACGCCTCCCTCCCCCAAGCCGCCACGGCCTGAGGGGCAGCCGGGCTCCTTGGGGCGCTGCAGAGCGGCTGGATCGCCCCGGGGCGGCGGTTCGCAGCGAAATCGGGGCGTCAGCACCGCCAGGGTTAGCGCTGCCGGCTCCGCTCCGGGGTTTCGCCCCTGAGCTGGCGGCTCCGGACGCCGCTGTCCCGGGGGAGCTCCGGCCGGACCTGCGCGCTGCCTCGGCCTCCGGAGTTCCCTTACCGAAGTCACCCTCGGGGACTGCCAGGAAAATCCAAAACGCCAGAGGTTTATGTCAAAAAGGAGACAGAGGAGTCCTTCAGCTTTGCTGGAGCGCAGGGAGAGGCCAGCGGGGCACACACCCCGGGGTTTTCTCTCTCGGGGTTTCAGAGCACTCAGCCTCCTTTAATCCCAAACTCCTGGCAGCACGGTGCCCTCTCCTTTCCCCATTGCTGATGTACCAGGAGGGTGCAGCCTTCCCAAACCACCTACCCCACGTACCCCCTTGAACCTGGCATTTTACCCCAGAAATTCAGGCTTGTGCAGACCCTTGCCTATCAGGAGCAAGCTGTCCGAGCCCGGTAACAAACCTGCTGCCCTAAGTCAGTAGAGACATTAAAAGCCGTTTCAAAAACGTTGACACCCATACCTTCACCATCAAATTATTTGTAAAGACATTAGTAGTTAATTTAGTAGCTGGCACAGAGCTGTGTTTTAGAACCAGGATGAGAATAATGTTGATAACACACTGATGGTTTTGGTTGTTGCTAAGCAGTGTTTATCCTAAGCCAAGGACTTCTTTGTGTCTCATTCTCTGCCAGTGAGGAGGTGCACACAAAAGATGAGTGGGAGAACAGCCAGAACAGGTGACCCGGACTGGCCAAAGGATGTTCCACACCATAGAACATAATATTCTATATAAATTTTATATTTTATATATTTTTATATTCTATATAAATTGTGGGAGTTACCTGAAAGGGGCACTGACAGGAGTTCAGGGACAGGGCTGCTATCAGTTGCCGAGTGGTGTGATTGCATTGTGCATCACTTGGGTTTTTTTACCTTGGGTTTTACTACCACTATTATTATCATCATCATTATCATCATCAACAACAACTATTATTATAGTATTTTACTTGGTTTCAATTATTAAACTGTTCTTAACCTACGAGTTTTATTTTTGATTCCCCTCCCCATTCCACCAGGGTGTGGTGCTTAGTTTCCAGCTAAATCATAACACTATGAGTGCCATCAAAATATGTTCAAAAATCAAAATTATTTGGAAAATGCAGTCAGGGTTATCTTGTTTGTGAACAGCCATTTGTAGAACTTTTTTAATGTCTACTCTAGCCTGGAAGGACTTGAAGTTTCTCCCTGCTTGTGAAGTAGGTTGTAACATAAGATAATTCTGTTGGTTTTTTTGACAAATGAAAAGTTCCAACTGGAACTCTTAAGTACAAAGTATCCTTGCTAATGCTTGAGACACAAATCAACAACTTCTTTGCAGCAGATCTGCTGTTTTGAAATACAGCTTCACCACTGCAGACTTCAGTAATATAGTAATATATATAGTAATATTTCTGCCCCCTACCTGAGCTTATTACTGCTTGGATTTGGTAAGGTGGGCTAGATCTCTACAGGGCATTTGCTGATCCACATGCTTCTCCAGCAAGCTGAAGATTTGACAGGAATTCAAGCAGTTCATTTCTGCCCTGGCTGAGCTCACAGAAGCACAGCACTCCTGTTCCATCTTCCCTTCTGTGTAAAACTGACACTGTGCCACTGGCTGTGAGTGACAGGCTGCAGTGAGAGCAAGGCAAAATGCAGGAGCATTCCTCAAAAACACCACTGTGGGCAGGGAGCCATGCAGGAGTTTAAAGATTTGGTACCCATGGCCTTTTATGAACATAACCCTTAATCTCTTGGTAAACTCCATCAACTTTGTTCAGCTTGCCTGAAAGGAGCCTTGTTAAACTGAGATTTATGGCACTGACAGCAAATAAACCCCTAAGTATTACCCTCTCCATATGTATTTAAAAATGCTTGTTTATGCTTTAGCACTCGGTGAAAATGCTGAAATTAAACTTCAGGCAGATGAATACTTTGTTCAGTTCCCAGTCTAGGGCTGAAGCAAATCACTCATCTTCTTGCAGACTCATCTTCTAAAATCTCCGTAGCTGCAGGCTATGGTTTTGTAATGACAATGCTCTGCTGAAAATCAGGAGTTTAAGTGACTGACCTGAATGATAATGCTGTTCATCTACAGCTGAGAATTAAAATACTAATTATTTTTGAGACATTAAAATAATAAATGCAGTGGAGGGGAAGGTCAGCAGCATAACCCTATTTTGAGCTCGTAATGCCTTTAAAATTTAACACTCTGGATTGAATATGTCCACCAAAACCAGGAGAGCTGCATTGTAGTCACTTAAGCTTCTAGGGAAGTGTCTTTGGAAGCTTCTCCGTGTTAGGCAGGAATGCCTGAACATAATTACAGTCTAAATCCGATGGACCAGGCTTTACTATGGTGAAGGCTATGGTTTATTTAGAATACTTATTTTACTTGATAGGCGGACTGAGGACTCACATCTTTGCATTTCTTTGTGTAAGAGATGACCTACCTCACGATTTCCCTTTCAAATTGCTCTTTTTAGTCGAGGGCTGGGTGCCGCGCACATTGCCACTGTCACTGTCACCGTCACTGTCACCCACGGCAGCCGAGCTGCGCTGCCGGGCCTTGGGGTGACCCAAGCTGTGCACAGCGACCTTCGGCCTCGCCGCGAGGCGGAAGGAGGCGCTGATGGGACAGGGCTGGCAGCAGAAAGCCGCCGGTGATCCATCCCCGGACCCGCCGCTGTGCCCCTCCGCCCCGGCCGCCGGAACCCGCGNACCCCCCCGGCGCTGGCCCCGCCCCGGCTCACCCCGGCCCGGGTCTCCCCGGCCCATCCCAGCCCAGCCCCGCTCTCCCCACACCATGCCGCCCCATCCCGGCTCTCCCCACACCATCCCGGCTCTCCCCAGCCCGGCTCTCCCCGCCCCTACTCCGCTCTCCCCAGCCCAGCCCAGCCCGGCTCACCCCGCCCAGCCCGGCTCTCCCCGCCGTTTGCAGGGTCCTGCCGCCGTCTGCTCGCTCAGGCCGCGGCTGCTCCGGCTGTTCCCCTGCCCCGCTGGCGATCGGGCAGCGCTGGCAGCGTCGCTCCCGCTCCGGCTCCGCGGGCATCCCGGTGCTCCCCGAGCCCCGGGGGCCGGCGGCGCGCCCGGCGGCTGCTGCGCGCAGAAAGCGAGGTGCGCTCAGCCTCCCGCCCCGCCGCATCCCCGGCGGGCCCGCGGAGCTCCTGGGCAGCCGGCGGCATGTCAGCCGTGCGCAGGAAGTTTGGGGACGAGTACCAGGCCGTGGGCCTCGCTCGCTGCAGCGCCCGCAGAGAGCGGCAGCGCTTCGTGGACAAGAACGGGCGCTGCAACGTGCAGCACGGGAACCTGGGCGGCGAGAGCAGCCGCTACCTCTCCGACTTCTTCACTACGCTGGTAGACCTCAAGTGGCGCTGGAACCTGCTCATCTTCCTGCTGACCTACACGGTGGCCTGGCTGGTGATGGCCTCGATGTGGTGGGGCATTGCCTACCTGCGCGGTGACCTGCACCAGGCGCACGGTGACACCTACAGCCCGTGCGTGGCCAACGTGTACAACTTCCCCTCCGCCTTCCTCTTCTTCGTAGAGACCGAGGCCACCATCGGCTACGGGCACCGCTACATCACGGAGCGCTGCCCCGAGGGCATCGTGCTGTTCCTCTTCCAGTCGCTGCTGGGCTCCGTTGTCGATGCGTTCCTCATCGGCTGCATGTTCATCAAGATGTCGCAGCCCAAGAAGCGAGCCGAGACCCTCATGTTCAGCCGCGCCGCCGTCATCTCGCAGCGGGATGCCAAGCTCTGCCTCATGTTTCGTGTGGGCAACCTCCGCAACAGCCACATGGTGTCTGCCCAGATCCGCTGCAAGCTCATCAAGGTGGGGCTGCCGCGACGGTGGCACCTGGGTGGCCGTGGGCGACACGGGCAGGGTGCGGGCCAGGCGCGGGGTGGGCACAGAGGGCAGGAGCGTGGGGCTGCCCCTGTGTAGCCCCTGCTGCTGTTGCCCGCTGGCAGCTCTGCCCTGCCCCTGTCCCTTGGCGTGCGGGTGAGAGGACGCGGCTGGGGCGCTGGGAAGGACTGTGGAAGATTTTGGTTTGGCTTTCGCAGCAGGAGCCATGAAAGAGCCAAGCAGGCATAGGAAAAGCGTCTCGTCACAGACCTCCCAGGGCATTTCAGTGAGAAACCAGTCTGGTCAGGATGGATGGATGTGTCAGGATGCAGGACAGCTCCAAGGACGGGTACTAAGGCATGCTGCTTAGCAGATGATGGCTGGGAATAAGGAATTGATTTGTGGTGGTATTAAACTAGGATAAAGATCAACCTTGACCTCCTCTTCCTCTTCGGGAAACTTGGTGAGCTTTAACTTGCAGTCCCTTATCCCAGTTTTCCAGCTAGTGACCTCACAGCATTTCAGAGGGATTGTAGAGATGCTTTAGTGGAAACACCCTTTGATTGTCACCAGTATGTGTTTATAATCACTGACAATGGCCAGTATAATTCAGAATGCAAGGAAACTAGAATTCAAAGGAGATNATATATATATATATATATATGGGAGCAAGCTGTGAGGAGTTACACTGGAGCAATTTTTGTAGGAATTGGAAAGCTGAACCATGGTTTTTGTAGCTTTATCCTCCAGAAATCTCCTCTGAAGTATTTAATTATATCATTCAAAATGGAATGCAGGTCTAAGTGGAATAAAAGTGGGGTGACATTGTGTTTTACAGAGAGGGCAACTCATTTTCTTTTGAAATAAGACACCAAATATACCACCTGATGTCCTTTCTGCTGACAGTTCTATTGCTACACAATGCTGGTATGCAGGTGACTGGGACAGAAAACTGAAGGACATTTGATGGACCTGCAGGACCATTGTGTCTTAGAATAGGTGTTTTGTAGGCCAGACAATGAATTGGTGAGCATATTCTTGTTGTTGTTGTTTTTTTTTT
>VWZV01002294.1:83011-118795 GCA_013397155.1 Irena cyanogastra | reverse complement strand
TCCCAGTTTTCCAGCTAGTGACCTCACAGCATTTCAGAGGGATTGTAGAGATGCTTTAGTGGAAACACCCTTTGATTGTCACCAGTATGTGTTTATAATCACTGACAATGGCCAGTATAATTCAGAATGCAAGGAAACTAGAATTCAAAGGAGATCATAACACAAAAAAACCCCAACCAACCAACCAAAAAAATCCTACCAAAAACCAAAAAACACACAAAATACCCCACCCCAAACAAAAACAAAAAAAAACAAAACAAAAAAAATAAAAACAAACAACAGCAACAAAAAACCCCAGAAGAATTTGGCAGTCGCAAAGGTCCAGAAGATAAATTGGACTGGAATAGAATGGAAGGAAATCACTGAAAAAGACTAAGCAGTGTAGCATCTCACAGCAGCTGTGATTTGTCAGGGGAGCATGCTTGGTGAGGAGCTCTGTCCAAAGCTCCTCAGCTGTCAGAGGCTGGATCCCAGTGATGATACTAATTTCAGGATATCATATTTGACTGTTAGAAATGTTCTGTGCTCTGTCTGGTAATTCTCTCTGGCCTTTTTAATAATCTGCATGAACAAGCATGAAGCAGTAGATGATGAGGCAGTGGTAAATATGAAAGGCTGTTTTCCTTCTGTGCTGAATGCTAGACTGAGCTGTTAATTTTTCTTGCTACTTAGTACCACTTAAAATGGAGAATCTGCTAAGATTTAAAATGAAATTGAGTGTATATATATATATATATATATATATATATATATATATATATGGGAGCAAGCTGTGAGGAGTTACACTGGAGCAATTTTTGTAGGAATTGGAAAGCTGAACCATGGTTTTTGTAGCTTTATCCTCCAGAAATCTCCTCTGAAGTATTTAATTATATCATTCAAAATGGAATGCAGGTCTAAGTGGAATAAAAGTGGGGTGACATTGTGTTTTACAGAGAGGGCAACTCATTTTCTTTTGAAATAAGACACCAAATATACCACCTGATGTCCTTTCTGCTGACAGTTCTATTGCTACACAATGCTGGTATGCAGGTGACTGGGACAGAAAACTGAAGGACATTTGATGGACCTGCAGGACCATTGTGTCTTAGAATAGGTGTTTTGTAGGCCAGACAATGAATTGGTGAGCATATTCTTGTTGTTGTTGTTTTTTTTTTGTATGATTGTCATGCCCACGTGTTGTCTTCAAGCTGCTTTGTGACCTTTGACAAACACAAGCTATGAACAGAAGAAGATTTTAAATTGAATGTGCAATAGGTCCCCCCTCAGTCCTCATTGAAAGGTGTGGTATTAGTTCCCATGTCTTTCTGTAAATCCACTGAACTTTCTGTAAATCCACTGAACTGGACACACCATTCCAGGAGCCAGTGGTGGCTGTTCAGATCACCCTTGAATTTCCATCAGCTGCTTTCAAGGAGCTTTGTGTGTCCTGTAAACTTAGGGTGAATGTGCCAGAATTTGCTTGCTGTCTTCAGCAAATCCCTCTTGTGGTTTGAGCTCTGGCCTCTGCACTTCCCTGCAGTGCTGCCAACAGCTGATCTTGCTGCACTTCTCCTGCACCTGATCAGGTAGCCAGAATTCTCCTTTGTACTGGTGTCACAGTGAGGGAATGTGAACATCACATTTTTGTGCTTGAGCTAGGAGATATATTTAGTAGTGAATGTGGTGTTTTGCTCAGAGCAATGGAGCTCTGAGGATTTACCTTTGTGAAGTACCCTAACCTAAGTTTGTCTGAGCAGCATTTGTGACAGTGTGATGCATGCCCTGATGCATTCAGTGGGCTGCAGTGGTGCTGCCACACTGGGCTGGCTTCCCCTGGACTGTGCAGCAGCATGGCAAAGTGATATCATGCAAAAGTCTGAGGCTCTTTTTGGACTGACTTGTGGAGAGTTTGGAAAACAGTTACAAGACTAATTGTGTGTGTTTCAGCAAAAACTTCTCCAGAAACTCAAGTCTTTCTAGTTTACATTGAGTGCTACAGAAGCTGGAAAAAGCAAAATCCTGGGGCAAGAAATAGAATAAAAGCTATTTGGAACTAGCTGCTGAAAATGTGCAGTTTCAGGTCTAAGTGGAATAAAAGTGGGGTGACATTGTGATTTACAGAGAGGCTTTTAAATGACTGTGACTTTTAAATGTCACAGTGAACTGTATTTTTCTGCCTGTTGATTCCTGGACCTTTCTAGTGTGCCTAAGGCAGCAGCCACCAGTGTGGCAATCAGTATTGATTTTATAAAACTCAATCACAGTACGTATTTGTAACTTCTCTTGATGTCATTGATAAATATGATAGTGTTGGTGTGTAGTCATCTATACAGTGTTTCAGCTAGTATAGGACATTTTGATTCAGAAAGTTGAGGAATGTAAAATCATCATAGCCTATTTGCACCGTGTGCTAACAATAGTTTTAAAACTACAGTTGTGAATATAAAAATAAACATTTAAAATTTATTAAAAATATAAAAATAAAAAAATAAAAAAGCAGTTGTGAATATAGTTGTGAGGCATGATAGCCACAGAGGCAGTGACCTTTGGGTTAGAACCAGCAGGCACGTGTTCTTTAGGCTGTACCTATGAACAGCTTTGAATAAGCTGAAAGCAAACAAGATTGTACCAGAAAGTTTGCAGATGGCAGGTGACAGGCATTGGAAATAAGTAAGAAGACCCATTATATTGTGATTTCAATAAGCTGATAAGTAGGGCAGAAAGTGCCAAAATTACGTTTTTTAATATTACAGAATTCTTCAGATTGGAAGGAACTTCAGGAGGTTTGTGGTCCAACCTTCTCTAAAAGTATGGTGAGCTAGGAGATCAGACCAGGGTACTCTGGCCCTTTTCCAATGTAGTTTTGGAAACCTCTAAGAAAAAAAACTGCACAGCCTTGCTGGGCAAGCTTTTCCTCTGCTTAACTGTCCTCACGATGGAAATGTTTTTCTTCAATCCAATCCAAACTTCCTTTGTTTCAGCTCATACCTGTTGTCTGTCATTACTGCCAGGCACCTCTGTGAAAAGCCTGGCTCTGTCTTCTTGGTCACGTTCCTCTCAGGTTCTGGAAATTTCTGTTAGATGCCCCTCCACGCCTTCTCTTGTCTGGTCTGAACAAGCCCAGCTCACACAGGTTTATTTACAACTATTAATTATTTTTTATTTATTTATTTATTTATTTATTTATTTACAACTGGACTAAAATAAAAAGTAGCAGTGACCCTAGGAATTATCTACAGTGGAGCTCCAGGTGTAGCGTCACAACTGGAAAACTCCACACAAATCTTCAACAAAGTAACAAGATCATATTATTCCAGTAATATAAAATATAATAACACTTCTTGCAGGCTCACAGTCTTGAGTGTGGGGGAGGAACAGTGAGCATGTACCAGTTTAGCATTTTCTAGATTTATATGTCTCTCTACAACGTGCTGCAATATTAAGCTTGATGGTGCTGCATCTTTTGAGTCCCACTTTTTCTGCTCCAGTACTTAATTAGTCCACCTGGATATCAAATCATAATTATGTGAGTTCTCTAATGAGTGAACTGACAGAGGGTTAATAATAATAAAACTGCATCATGTCCAGTTAAAGGGAGATATGCATGTTTATGCATAAACAGGGTTTAGAAAAGCAAAGAGAATGAATAAGGGATAGGAGTGAAGATTTGAAGAGCATGATGTATTTGTTCAGACACTAAAACAGATTAAGTGGTGATGCAGTGGAAGTCTGCCTCGAAATAAAAACCAAAACAAAGAGCTACTGGCAGAAAGTCAAAGACACAGGAGTCTTTTTTTCTTTTTTAAATTTTTTTCCTTAGCTGCGAAGCAATTAACCTTTAGAAAAATTCTTGAGACCTTTAGATTATCCATCTCTGACCTTATTTAAGTTGCAAGCTAGGGCATTTCTAATTAATTGTGCCCTTGTTCAACGTGTATTAGTCTGTGAAATTTACTCGTCTTTGTGTTATGTGGATGGTCAAAATAAAGGGTCACAAATGTTCCTTCCAGACTTACTCCTGACATTTTATAGTCCTCTGTCTTGTTTTGTGATCCTTTGAGTAGAGCTGAATATGTAAAACAAAGGTCACTGGCTAGGAGGCTGAACCTATTGGGCCCCTTAAGCTCTCTTCATTCAGGTTAGCCTATTTTTATTCAACAAACAAGTTTCTTTTAAAAATCCTCCATGCCCTGCATAAATCAATCCTGTATGTAAGATACTGAACACCTCAAACACAACCTTCTGCTTTCTCCCAGATCTGTTACCTCTAATCATCCTCGCTGGATTTGTTTTCTATTGAATGGAATTGATCGAAGACTCTTCCACAAAGAAGAATGGTGTGTAGATCAAACAGTTCTAAAGTCAGGCAGGCAACAGTTTGTGCAAAAGTGCACATTTTTGTCTAGCTAAATGTGTTTGATGAAGCTTTGGGACAATTTGAGATTTAGATGTTGGTTCACGCAGGTTTGTTACCTTGGAGCAAAGATCATATGTGGGCAATCAGTTTGTGCACCACTGCAAGAACAGCAGCCAGGCAACAAAAGCAGCTCTGCTCTGCAGCTTGGCTCTGCAGCTTGCCTCAGGAAAAGGGAAAAGATGTTTTTGGAGTAGGCTGCTTTGCACAGAACAGACTGTCATGACTGCCATGTAGCAGGAGTGTTGATGGCTTTTATCTCATATCAAATCATAAATAATTTGTGAAAATGCTTTCACATGCAATCAGTTGATATTTTCTCTGTCTTCATCAGTAAAGGAGAAATTGACTCTTGTCCTCCTGTGCAGGGGAGAATTTTGTTACTTAGGCAGGAAGAATGTTTCTTTTTCAGCAGCAAAACAAACATGGAGCACACAGATGAAATAATGGATTGTATTTAATAATGAGCTGTACTCCAGCTGCTGCCTAGCTGGTTATGTAATCTCCAGTAAATACCAGGCAGTTATAAAATCAGCATTTTTAAGGTACATGTGAAGAGGGGGAGACAATATGAAGATACACTATTTGCTTGGGGATTTTCTTTAAGGACAGAAACTTTCTTAAAAGAGCACTAGTCAGATCTGAGTTGATGGCAAAACTGCTGCCTTTGGCTTGCTCTCAGTGAACAATGTTTCCAAGCAGTGGGACCAGTACATTTGTCAATACAAATGCAACACAAAACTATTTATTTATTCATTTATGATAGTAAAACTGCTGCCTTTGGCTTGCTCTCAGTGAACAATGTTTCCAAGCAGTGGGACCAGTACATTTGTCAATACAAATGCAACACAAAACTATTTATTTATTCATTTATGATAGTATAACTTAAAATAATATTTATTTATAATTAATAGTTGCCTTCTTGAAGACTTAAGTGCTTTTTAATCAAGCAATAAGCAGAAAAGATTTTAAATAGGATTTATATCAGCTGTGCAAAGCTTCTAATTTTGGTGGGCAGTTTCCACCAGAGACCTTCAAAGCAGTCAGGTGAGGAGCTGCCTGGCCAGCTGATGGAATTTTTAGTTAGACTTTAAATACCAGGAAAATTTGGAGGGAACCCTATGGGGTGGAAGGAAGCTACTATATCAGTATTTTTATTGGACCCATGAAATGATTGGAAGCAAAATAAGGCACTTAGCTTAATAATAAGTTCATTGTTAAGGTCAAAGTGCAGTAGGTGGTACATGCAAGGGATGATAGGATAACCAGAATTAATTCAGGTGGTTTTGTGAAAATGCCACTTACCAGATATACTGTACAATTACTGTGGTGTTTACCTTGGAGTTAGTACATCACAGTGTCTGCCAAACAAAAGTTAGTAACATACAAAAATAATGGAGCATGAATTGAAACAACAGAATAAAATGTGTCCAGCTTGCAGATTTTGGTCTCATTAACAGGAACTTTTGCCACAGGATATTCATGTTGAACATCATTACTAGGCATGCAGTGTGTGGTACATGACATTTTTGTCAAAGTGTATAAGTATATATATATATACACACATATATGTATGTCACAGTAAAGTTTGTAGGTGGTGATGAGATCTACTGGCACAATAAGAAAAGTCAGAATTGGTCTTGCATAGCAGCCTCACAGTATTTAGCATTACTTGCATCTCCATTATGAAACCCCAGACCTAACACATGTAGCTGATAATGCCATGGAAAGGGCAGGTTTAAACTTTATTGCATTGATTTTATGTTTTGCCTCACACAGTGATTACTAAATCATCTTTTTGTCTTTAGTCCAGACAGACACCGGAGGGAGAATTTCTGCCACTAGACCAGTGTGAACTGGATGTTGGATTTGGAACTGGAGCCGACCAGCTGTTTTTAGTTTCCCCTTTAACCATCTGTCATGAAATTAACTCAGAGAGCCCCTTTTTCTGTCTCTCACAAAGATCACTGAGGAGTGAGCAATTTGAAATAGTTGTCATCCTCGAAGGAATCGTTGAGACTACTGGTAAGACTTCAAATAATCTGCATACTCTGATTTCTAGTCTTTGTCTCCAGTGCTGATATTTTTAGCAAGGCAGCTGTTAGTCCTGCATGCTCCAGCATATCCTGCCATATGCTGCAGAGCTTCAGTGCCTCTCACCAGCCAATAGAGACCTCCCTTCCCCACAGGGCTCTGCATTGCCAATTCCCAAAGTGGCCAGCGAGAGACACAGCCTGCCACTCTTTGTGGAACAGCTCAACACTCTTATGAGGCTTCTGTTTTAAGGACCACCACTCTGAAAGAAAGTTGAACTTTAAAAGTTGCCAGTGCTGCAAAATTCCTTTCAGCCTAGCTTGTGCTGAATTGAATTCAGAGTAAGAAATCCAGTTTTACAGCACAAATACAGACTGCATAGTCACAAAGATTGTAGGCATATGTGGTTATTGACAAATATGAGAAGAGTTTTGTTTCATTTTTAAATTTGGGTATGGCGTTGTCCAGATGACAGTTGATTTTGTGGCCTTTTATTTTGAGGACTCAATTCCTTTATGAATCCCATGAAAATGGGTTCCAGTTATATAAGGAGCTCTTCATCAACAATCTGGGAGTACTGTAAAGTCCAAATCATTCAGTATGGTCATCAGCATTCTGATCTTCTTCTTCCTTCTTCTGAGGATTTGTTAAACTTTGATTAATCACGGAGCTTTCTTGTCCTTTCCACAAGGTTAGCAGATGCCTCATTCCTGCCTTGGAAAAGGGGAGTCTCTTTGGTGCAGCCGTGTGCAGTCAGCTCTGTCTGATTGCTCTCCACACCAGTACACAGTCCACGGGGGCAGAATGCTCTTGCACATTCAGTGTGGCATCTTTAGATCCCTGCAGAAGCCTCATCTTACCCTGCAACTGAACCATTTATTTTAGATAAGCATGCATTCATAACCTCCCTTAATGCAATTACCTGTCTGGATATTTAAAGGGAGACATTTTACACTTGACAATCTGTGTGGCAGTAACCAGAGAGTAAATCAGAGTTTGGGCTTACTGACTGCTAATTCTGCCTCTGGAGACTATCATGACAGGAAGTCTCAAAGTTCTGTTCGTGGGATATTAGTATAAATTATTGTTGTGGTGCCATGGTAACAGATTTGCCAGCTTGGTTAGAACACATTTTAGCTGTGAGTTCACACATGTAAATACCACCAATGATGTATTTTGCACTAAGTGGAACAAAATCTTCAATGAGTTTACAATGCCACCTGTGTCTCAGCATGGAAGAGCTTCAGTGTCTCTGCACAGCTTTTGTCTTGACATACTGTTTGGAGAAAAAGTAACACAGCTTACAGCAAGACTTGTGTTTTTTATTTGGCATTGTCTTCCCCAACTCCTGATCCTTGCCAAAGGATTCTGTAAGCCTCTGGCAAGCAATAGTTTCTTCTCCCAAGAAACAGTATTACTTAATCTCAAGGCTGAATTGGGATTGTTCAGCCTGGAAAAGGGAAACTTTGGGATGACCTAATTGCTTCCAATACTAGATATGGTGAAGAAAATTAATTCTGTCCCAGCTGAAACCAGCACACAAGCTAATACTGTTTTAATTTTACATTTTGCTATGGCTGGGTTGCAAGTCTGCAATATTTGCATAAAAATCTAGTCAGTCAATTAGAGGCACTCTACTGACTGTCAGAAGATTGTCTAGGAACAATTGCTCCATTTTATAATCTATAAAATTGTTGCCTTGCTGGCCGCAATTGATTTTTATCTGTCAGCCTTGTCATGTATTTTTGGTTCCATGTTGCTCACATTGGAATGCCATGCTCTTGTCCATTTGCACAGGAATGACATGCCAAGCCAGGACCTCGTACACAGAAGATGAAGTCCTCTGGGGTCACAGGTTCCTCCCAGTGATGTCTCTGGAAGATGGCTTTTTCCGCGTCGATTATTCTCAGTTTCACGCCACGTTTGAAGTCCCCACTCCTCCTTACAGTGTTAAAGAGCAAGAAGAAAACCTGTCCCAGTCATCTCTCTTGAGTAGTCCTTTTGATAAGAAAACCAGAAGAGAACAGGTTTGTCCTCTTGACTGTGCTGATATTACAGGAGAGAAGAACAAGCTCCCTGCTAAACTTCAGAAGATCAGCTCGAGGAAGGAAGGCCTTCCACCAAGAGCCCTGAGAATGGGTTCCAGTGACACAGAGAAGACCTGCAGTACTGGAGATCTTTTGAAAATCCAAGAAATAAGTCCCATCTCTGATGGTGAAGACGGTGATAACAGGATGCAGCTGAAAGCCTTAAAAATAAATGCCAAGGCTCTGACTCAGTCTACCAGCGAGCTGGAGTTACAGAAGGATTTTCCAGGTATGGGCGCTCTAGAGGTGAAATTGGAAGATAATTTTCCTGCCAATCTTTGAAAAATGAACTCTGATTGCTTCTTTTAAGATCTGGAGAAACAGAAGTTGTTGCTGATAAGCTGCATTTGAGACTGGTGCCCTGAAAGAGTTGTTTCACAGTAAAGTCACAACTTGGCTTTGCTGCTTTCAGGAAGAAAGATCTTTTTTGTATAATTATTCTGTACAGATCCAATTTAGGTAGCATAACAGGACTTTGAGGGGCAGTAAGGTTACCCTGTCATGCCAAAGAGATTGCTGCCCTGATGATGTTTATCAGCATGCTCATTGCAAATCTACCCTGTCTTTCATGTATGCAGATGCTTTTTCACAAAGTAAGGATCAGATCCTTAGTCACAGAGATGGAAGCAAGAAGGGTGTAACAGCAGCTGAAAGCTGGTTTTGTGCAGCTCAGGTCCTGGACTGCTCCTGATGGACAGAACAGCAGAACACAAGAGGAATATGTGACACTGCTCAGTCCTAGCCCAGCTGTCTCTCTGTGACCCTTTGGGAAGAGGCCTTCCTGGTGCATCCTTCTTTCCCAGTGACTGTGGCACACTCCCTCTGTGCTCCCAGTGTCTCATCCATGATCATTCAGGCAGAGGAAGCAGTGTGCAATAACCATTTGGGTCATTTGACCCACATGAGCTCTCGTAAACATGAGGATCATGTATCCTGTCCAAAATTAGACCTCAGCATTTGATTTGGTGGATCACATGCTGAATTTTAATGACCATATCACCACTCACTGTGAAGGAAACTTGAGATCAGTAGCTCAGCTTCATGGCATGTTTTATACTGCAACTAAATGACATTTCAGTTTGGAGACATTGTAAATAAATACATAAATAAAAGCAAAGTGCTAAATAATGCTCAGTCATTACACATCTCAGAGTTTTACTAATGAATGGTAGTCTTTGATGTTGTTAATTTTCATTTTGTTACATTTGCCTTCTCCGTTTATATATGAGTCTCAGTAATTTTGTAGATTTGATATTTATTGCTATTCAGCTCAATCCACCTCTGTCTGTGAGAGAGGGTTTTTCTTTCCTGGTTGGTATTAATTGTAAACACACCCTGCTGTTTTGTAAACAGTGTTCAGTAGCTCAGCATACAGGGTGTTCATCACCAGAGCACTCTCCAATAGAAGGACCACATTCTGCTCTTGCTACGTGGACAAAATTCAGTCAAATTTAAAAGGAGTGGCAGTGGCCATATTGTTTGGCAATGCATTCCTTGGTGGTAAAGTGATGTATCCAAGCTAGGAATAGCTTGGCTTGCAGAACTCACTATTTCTTGCTTTTGATCTGTCTACGTGTGAAACTGTAAAATGCTATTTTATACAGGGATAAGATGTGCTGCTTGTTGTTATCTGTTCTTGACATGAATTTCAACAATATATATGTGCTACAATCTGTATTTTCATTTATCACCTGTATTTGTATGGCGTACTTAGATGACAGCATGAAGTCTTAAATGATGATTACTCTCCCTACTCTCCAGAACTGCCAAAATTAGTGTAAAATAAAATTACATCCACCTTGGGTCTCAAGCATTCTTTACTCAAATGTGCATGTGTGTGTTGGCAGCAGAGCAGCTCCAGGAGCTGAGGCCCCATCCCTGGGCACACTCCCCCTCTGCTGTGGGGCAGGAACTGGGGGGGCTTCACCTGCTTGGGGGCTTCCCTCCCTTTGTGGGGCTGGGGCATGTACAGATGTAAATGGCATTATAAGGTTGGATTATTAGATTATTAGATCAGCAAGGTGCTGCCCAGGGCAGTTTCACTCATTTTGTGCCTTCTTTTGGGGTTGAGTAAAAAGGGGGGGCTGGGGAAGCCTGAGAGGGTGATGGGAGCACCTCAGTGAATTTGGGACAGTGATGGTGTGGTGTGGGAGCAGGTGAGTCACACAGGGCCCCTCCAAAAAAGGAGGTTACAACCCAAAGCAGCATAAAAGGGGGTTCAAAAGCAAACTGCACTGTAAAAGATGAAAAAGCTAGCTAGTCCTCTAAGACCCTTCAGACTAAACCAGGTGACACCTCCAAGACAATAGAAAATAAACTGGAGGGTACTTATGTGTGAATGTATCTTGATATAAGAAGCTGTGCATGATTAGAAGGATGGGACAGTACATTGAAAGGAAAGCTCACAGCTCTTTTCCATGGTGTTGTTGATATCCTTCGACGTGAATGTGAAACCCAGCTACTGTTTTCTTCTTTGTTTCCAGATAAAAATTTCTTTGTCTTGCCTTCCCTACCCACGTCTTACCTGTCTTGCATACAATTCCCTTCTCTATTTTTGCCTTAAGCTCCCTTGCCTTGCCCACCCCTCCCTTCCCTTTCCTTGCCTTGCAGACCCATCTCTTGCCTTGCCCTGCCTCGCATATCCATCCCCTACTGTGACTTGCCTGCCCCTTTCTTGCCTTTCTCTGCTCTGCTTTGGGGAGCTGCTTGGCTCTTCAAGAGATGATGGTGTGCAGTGCTTTTGGAATGGCACATGGACCTTTTCAGGGTGACAGAGATCTCAGCCTTGCATGTACAGCCTCAGAAGCAGAATGAGCAGAAGACTCTGGAAACACTTCAGGACACTGAGGAGATTCTGATATGTTTTAGCTTTACCTGGAAGATAACCCAGTGTTTGCTCTCCAGCCTTAGCACAGAGGTGTGGATTCCTCAGAGAAAGAGTGGTGAAGATGTTCAGGGTAGGGGAACATGAGGCACCTTGCCAAAATATTCCTTGTGTGTTTGACAGATGTGGAGTTAGTCCGAGTGCCAGCAGGGGAGCTGTGGACAGTTCATGTATCACAGTATGGGGGGTGGGACAATGCTCTTCCGTCTCCCCACTGCTCAGAAATCCTTGCTGCTGGCTGTGGAACTCCTCCTCAGCCTGTGTCTGGCCAATCTTCAGTCTTGAGTCTTTCCAGAACAGTGTCTCCTGAGTCACGAGAGAGTCCAGTTTCAAGTCCCACACTCAGGGATCCCACTGATGGGCAGCATAAAACAGTGTTCCCAACTGCTGTTCTCAAGAACTGTACCCCCTGTGACCTGTGTTCCCTTCTCCCATCATGGCTTCGTTTTGATGGTGCCGGGCTTGGGACTCCTTGCTTTTCACAGGAGACTGGACTGGACTGCAAACACATGCTAACAGTGGCAATAGGCAACTTTATTTCCACAACTAAATCAATTTCAGCATTTGTGTGCACTCAGAGGAGGAAGATGGGCAGAACAGAGGACACCTTTGGCCCTGAGGCTGCCTTTGGATCAGCAGGCACTGCCCCCAGTATGAAATAGTCATGGTCCACTGCAGCCTGCACTAGATCCTGTTCATCCTGCTGCTCATGTCTTTTTTCCCATGAGTTCCTGCAGCATCTGGTGCACGTGAGTTAAGAATTGCACCAGTATCTGGTATGGATGTGGAGTGGGCAAGAGAGGTTGTGTTGGCATTGGCTGCTCAGAGGGGTTTGAGGTCAAGGCTGGCTCTGATGCTGGTGTGGCTGTCGCAGTTGGGTGATGAGGAGTGGGAGTAGAGCAGCCTGACTCCGTTGGTGTTGGCTCAGGCTGCTCAAGAAGGCTTGAGATGCAGGTTGACTCTGGTGCTGGAGTGGCTGTTGCAGCTGGGCACAGGCCCATCTGGATCAGGATCCAGTTGTAGAAGTGCTGAGTGGAGGTGTAGACTCCCGGCCGTTTTGCTCTGGCACAGCCTTTTCCCCAGCTGGTCACTCCAACAAGCCAAAAGTAGNAGGAGGAAGATGGGCAGAACAGAGGACACCTTTGGCCCTGAGGCTGCCTTTGGATCAGCAGGCACTGCCCCCAGTATGAAATAGTCATGGTCCACTGCAGCCTGCACTAGATCCTGTTCATCCTGCTGCTCATGTCTTTTTTCCCATGAGTTCCTGCAGCATCTGGTGCACGTGAGTTAAGAATTGCACCAGTATCTGGTATGGATGTGGAGTGGGCAAGAGAGGTTGTGTTGGCATTGGCTGCTCAGAGGGGTTTGAGGTCAAGGCTGGCTCTGATGCTGGTGTGGCTGTCGCAGTTGGGTGATGANGCACAGCCTTTTCCCCAGCTGGTCACTCCAACAAGCCAAAAGTAGCCGGCATGGTTATCTTTGCACACCAGAGGCCCTCCACTGTCACCCTGCAACAGAGGAAAGAGGATTAGGGTGTGTTGGGTGGCTGCTGTCAGCACTAGAGGCTTGCTTCTCTCTTGCAGCCCCTGCCACAGCTGTGTTCATGGTACAAAAAGGCTCTGCTCAGGTGCTGCAGTCTCCAGAACGTTAGCTGGGAACATGGTGGGTTTCTGTGAAGGCCCCATCTTGTATCTGCACAGTGATCCTGGATGGGCAGAGCATGGATGATCCAGAATCTGGACCTCTGGGCTGCTGAGAACACTGGTTGGGCATTCTGGGCAGAGGGGCGGGCCTGAGGAACATGGGCACTTGGCAAGGAAACTCCACCAGTGGAGGGGACTCAGGGGAGGAAAAGTGATTTTCCAGGCAAAGCCCATGGTGACAGGGTACCTTTACTGCTGGAGGCTGGCTGGCTGCCAGCAATCCTACCTGGCAGGTGTCCATGCCACCCCGTGGGTAGCCAGCACACAGGTTGTGGGTGTGGATGGCCCCAGTGTACCAGCGGCTGCTGTTGATGAGCCGGATATCCAGGAGACGGACCCTGGCTTCCTGCAGGACATCACTCGGACCCTGAGCTGGGAGCAAAGGAGGGAATGAGCACCCAGCAGCTCCTTGCCAGCTCCACTCCCCTGTCTGGGGGTGAAGTCCTTCCCTAGAGCTTGGCTTTGCCTCTGGAGTAGCTGTTGAAGTGCTGTGTCCTTTCTGTCTGCCTTTGGGGAGCAGGCCAGGCCCATCTCTCCAGAGGCATACATCCTACAGCCTGACTTTGGTCTCTGCTGTCAGGAAGCCCAACCCACACCTCCACTGTGACCAGCTCGCCCTCAGGGCACGAGCCCATTTTGAGAACTCACTTTTTGCACTGGCGGAACCCCAGCCAGCAATGTAGCAGGTTTTCAGCTCTGACACTGTGAGCGAGGCGTTGGGCACGCAGGCAAGCTGGACGTAGTCACTGCACTCCACGGGCTCATCCAGCTCCAGCAGGGCAATGTCATTCTGCTGCGAATCCGCCGTGTACTGCTGGTGAGCCAGGAGCCGCTTGATGTGGCGCACCTGGGCCTCGGGGCCCAGACGGGTCAGCTGGGTGGCCCCGATCAGCACACGCCACATGCTGACGTTCCTGCAATGCAGAGAGAGAGCAGAGCCGTGTGCTGTTGATGCCTTAGGATTTTAGCTTCTATATTTTTCATCTATTTGTAATCCTGCAATTCTTTAGTGTGTAACTCTAAACTCTATATACAGTGTTGGCTGCTGCTTTCTCATTCTGGACACACAAACCATTCCTCTCTAGGCCTGGGCATCAAGGACACCTCACTGTCTCAGGCCCTGAGAGATGGAAACAAAAGTGAGTTGGGGGAGCAAACTGGGGGTAAATGACTTCATTACCTGAAGCTGTAATTGG
Organism: Irena cyanogastra; assembly: GCA_013397155.1. Classification (NCBI taxonomy): domain Eukaryota; kingdom Metazoa; phylum Chordata; class Aves; order Passeriformes; family Irenidae; genus Irena; species Irena cyanogastra. The sequence goes on along the minus strand of VWZV01002294.1, from coordinate 104,495 downwards.
AAGATTAACCCCCAATATGCAAATGGACTAAACTTATAGGTGCGAAAACCTATGACCCGTAGTCCATTTTTGGGTGTAGCCCCTGGGGGAGCTTCATCTGCCCAAACTGTACCTGAAGGCCCTTCAATAAGTATAACCACTTTTTAGCCCTTGTCTGGCCTGTTTTTAGGTAGTCCCAAAAAGGCTTCACTGTGGCAGCTCAGCACTTCCCTGCCTTCTGCTTCCCAAGGCAGAGAGGAAGGCAGAGCAATGAAGGGTGTGACTGCCCTAGCATGCCTTAGGCTCCAGGAATGTCACTCTGGAGGTTCCTGGGCAGCAGTGGCCCGAGCCCAGCCTTCTGAGCAGTCTCTCGGGCTCTGCAATGCCGAGGCACTGGGCACACTGCAAGGAAACAGGAGGGGAGCAGCATGTGGTGCTGTTTGGGCAGCAGTGCAGCAGGCTGGGCAACTGTTTGTGTGGTGAGGATACCCTCATTCCTTGCTCCTCCTTACCTGGCCCTGAGGAAGCAGTGGGCTGCTGTGAGGACCCACTGTGGGCTGATGAGGGACCCTCCACACATATGGCCAGTGCCTATTTTCCTGGGGTCCTGGATGCTGACAATCCAGGGCCAGGCCCCTGGCAGGGCACCTGTGCCAGCCACAAGTCTGTAGTCAGCAGCTATGGAGTTGTAGTCAGAAGCCATGGGCCGGAGCCCGCAGGTCCCTCTGGAAGCACAAAGTCATTACTGCCCTGCCCAGCAGCTGATGCTGCTCACGCTGGCTCCTTCTGCCCCAGCACCTGGGTGCTGGCAAGGAGGCTCCCACATGGGGTTTGGGGTGTGGGGACAAGCACCCTCCCAGAGCCCGGGGCCATACCTGCAGTTGTCCCAGGTGCCATGTGCAGGTGCATACACAGCCAGCAGGATGAAGAGGTACAGCAGATTCATCCCTGCCAGCTGAAAGAAACAAAAGCTTGTCTCTTCCAGTGCAGCCTCTGACCCAAGTGCCTGCAGCAGCCCATGGCATCGGCAGCCCTGGGGCTGATGTCACAAAGTGGGTGGTTCCAGGTTCTGGGCACAGTGTCCTCAGAGGGCAGGGAAAGGCCACAGCCTCAGAGAACCACGGAATGGTTTGGGCTGGAAGGGACCTTGAAGGTCATGCAAGGCAAAAGGGGTCCTGTGCCTGGCACATGCAAAACAACACTGTGGGCAGACAAAGCTGGCATAAAGGGAAAATCACCCCAAAGGCAGTGTTTGGTCAGAGAGGGTACTCAGAGTCACCACAGGATGGAGAAAACTGGCACATCAAAGCTAGGAAGACGACAGAAAGGAAAAATGCCATGTGCCAACAACTTGGGGAGATGCATCAAGGCACATAAGCCTTAGCTAATGGAACAAACCTGGGAAACTCCTGAGTGTTGCAAGAGGAATTGCTGACCGTGGCAGAGAGTGTGAGAAGCTGACAGAAGTTTCAATGCCACGAGGAAGCCTGCCACAGCTCTGTGTCACACTGACCGCTGCAGTGTCCAGCCTTCCCCTGCTCCAGCCAGTCCCTTCACAGGCTCTTCCAATCTCCACCTCCACCTTACAGGGGCATCGAACGCCGCTGATCACATCCCCTGCTCCCTCTGACCTGCAGCAAGAGGAATATTTCCTCATTTGCTGTTGTGGCCAGTGGCACCTCTCTGTAATAGATTTTGTGTCCTGCTTGGTGCCCCTCTGCACCGGCCAGGCTGGCTCCGTGCTGCTGGGCCTCTCCTGGTCCCTCTGAGCAGGGCTCCAGCTGAGTCTTCAGAGCAGCCCCAATTCCCAAAAACAGCCCCAATTCCCCAAAAGAGCCCAGCAGTCCGTGTGGGGAACTCAAACCCACACCAAGGAATCGCTTTGCCCAGTGCCCCGGGATGGGAGCAGCACCCGGCCTGCTCCACGCCGAGCCCCAGGGACGGCTCTGGGAGCCCGCGCGCTGGGGAGGGCAGAGGGCACGAGAGAAGGAAACTTCCAGCGCTGAGGATCTGCAGCAGCCGGGGAAACGCCAACGCCTCCCGAACTGCCCTGCAGACACGTGCGGAGCGCTGGGGCTGAGAGCTCCCCCATCCTCGCACTTCCTTCCGAATGACCAAAATGCCCCAAACCCGCCCCAGAACAGCTCCCGGCCGGGAACCGTCACCGTCAGCGCTGGGGCTGAGAGCTCCCCCATCCTCGCACTTCCTTCCGAATGACCAAAATGCCCCAAACCCGCCCCAGAACAGCTCCCGGCCGGGAACCGTCACCGTCAGCACCGGGGCTGCCCGCGCAGCGCCTGGCGAGAACGGCCCGCAGGGCCCCGTCCTCAGCCTCGGCCCCGGCCCCGGGCCTTGGTGCTCGCGGCACGTTCCTCCGAGGGAGCGGAGAGACACCCAAGTTCTCCCTCAGGGAGCAGAGCGACACTCAGGTTCTCCCTCAGGGAGCAGAGCGACACCCGAGTCCCCCTGAGGGAACAGAGCGACACCCGGGTTCCCCTGAGGAAGCAAAGGGAAACCCAGGTGCCCCTGAGGGAGCAGAGGGACATCCAGACTCCCCTGAGGGAGCAGAGGGACACTCAGGTTCCCCTGAGGGAGCAGAGGGACACCCAGGTTCCCTTGAGGGAGCAGAGGGACAGCCAGGTTCCCCCCAGGGAGCAGAGGGACACCTGGGTTCCCCTGAGGGAGCAGAGGGACATCTAGACTCCCCTGAGGGAGCAGAGGGACACTCAGGTTACCCCCAGGGAGCAGAGAGACACCCGAGTTCCCCTGAGGGAGCAGAGGGACACTCAGGTTACCCCCAGGGAGCAGAGGGGCCCGGTGCCAGCCTGGGGGTGCCCGGTGACCAAGGGCAGGGCTGAGCCCTCCATGGACGGTGTCTGGCCTCAGGCAGGCCGAGCTGTATGACCTTGGAATGGAAGTGTTCCAGCCTAAAGGGAGCAGTTGGGGTCCAAAGTCTATTTTAAGGCTGTCAGGAGCCTTCCTGGGCATTTACCCTTTGATTTTTATCTAAATCCTGCAGTGGTTTTGATGAGGCATTATAACAAAATAAAGAAAGTAGACCTTCCTCCCCTAAAGCTGCAGCTTCGTCCAGCTCAGAGGGATCAGAATAAACCTTTGCTGGGAGCAGTTTTGTTACGGTGCCCCATCACCTGGACCCTCTGCAGGCTGGGGAAAATCTCAGTCCTTGGCTGGCCATATGGATACAACAACCACAATATAGTAGAAAGTTTTCTGTTAGGTACTGAATGGTGTTTGTTAGTCTCTTCTTTGTCTTCTGCTTTCTGCAAAATGTCCTTACAGCCTATAAATTCTGTGTTCCTTGTGTCCAATTTCAGCAATATATCTCTCACTCTCTCTCCAGACTTTGTTCATTGAGGCATGTCAAGGTTAGTTTTGCTAAACTTTAGAGTGTCAGTAATTTTTCCAGTAATTTTTCCAAACTTTGTTCCCACAATAGCAGCTTATGACAAGCATTGCTAAATGCTGGCTAAAAGTGGTTTAAAACTAACACACTGCTTATGATTAATATATTGGTTATGATTAATTAAAACAATTATTTTAAAGTTAAAATTAATTAAAATTAGTTTAAAATTGGTATAATTTCAAAAGCTGTCATGTAATTGTAATTTCAAAATGTATGTAATTGTGTAATTTCAAAAGCCTATGAGCAAGGGACAGGCAGTGGTCAGAAGTGGCATTGTTAATTGCCAATTATTAATTGGAGCTCCTCAGTGCCGCTGTCTGTTTACAGACCTGAGCCCTGACTGCTGCAAAGCCCTTGAGTCGAGCTGTGTGAATCCCAGACTTGTTTCCTGTGGCCAGAGGGAGCCGTGCTCGGGCGGGGGGCTCGGGGCCGTGCAGGGAGCTCGGGCAGTTCCCGCAGGAGCCGCAGCTGGCAGCGCCGGGGGCACGGCTGTGCCACAGCTGAAGTGGGTCACTGCCCACACGGGTCTTGAATCCTGCTCTGAGGCTGGTGTGGGGCTCGCAGGGAAAAAGGGCAATCATTGCCTGGTTGGAAGTGAGAAGGAAAACCTAATTCCTAAATTAACACAAATGCAAATGGAGTAAATGGCAGCAGTGCTGGGGTGGTTCTGGCCTCTGCTGCCTGTGCCTCAGGCTCTCCCAGCAGGAGGGTGTTTGGTGGGCCCTGATCTCCAAAAATCCATCCTTGCTGTTGGTGTGTGTCGCTGCCTTGTGACAGAACTTGGTGAAACTTGGTGGCCCAGGCCGGGCAGGGACCAAAGCAGCCAGTTCAAGTGGGGGTGATGCCTTTTGGCACTATGTAAAAGCAGAGGCCAGGCAAAATTGAGGGAATAAAAAGTGGTTATATTTATTGAAGGGCCTTCAGGTACATTTTGGGCAGGTGAAGTTCCCCCAGGGGCTACACCCAAAAAAGGACCACGGGTCACGTATTTTCATACTTTTATAAGTTTGGTCTATTTGCATATTGGGGGTTAATCTTCCAATTACAGCTTCAGGTAATGAAGTCATTTACCCCCAGTTTGCTCCCCCAACTCACTTTTGTTTCCATCTCTTGGGGCCTGAGACAGTGAGGTGTCCTTGATTCCCAGGCCTAGAGAGGAATTGCTTTGTCTGACCAAAATATGAAGACAGTAGCTAACATGGTATATAGAGTTTAGAGTTACACACTAAAGAATTGCAGGATTACAAATATATGGAAAATATAGAAGGTAAAATCCTAAGGCATCAGGAGTGAATAGCAGCCAGCTGCCTCCTTGGAGCACGAGGAACACCAACTGCCTGCTGCTCAGAGGCTGCTCAGAACTCCAGGCATCCAGAGCATAGCCCAAAACTACATGGGTCAAGTGCAGCAGGAACAAAACTGCCTCCAGCCATCCTGAGTTGGAATCTAGCTAAAGCTATGTCTGATCAAACCTAGCCTAACCAAGCTTGGAGGAAGGAGTAAATGTGAAGTTACTAAAAAGCTGCCCAGGAGAGGCAGCAGCTAGGTAGGGGCCTGGCAGCCAAGGTTCACCCAGTGCAGGCTCTGGAGGGTCCCTTTGGTGGTGCCAGTCCAGGTCAGCCCATGGGTGTACCTTGAGGGCAGATAAAATTCACTGGAAATGACCCTGTGAGAGCTTGGGTGCTTTGCCCACGAGTCCTACAGTGGAACAGGAATCCCCAGCAGCCTGTGTGCCAGACAAAGCTGTGACAGAGCTGTGCCAGCTCTGGGCAGGCCTGTACTCACTGAGCTCTGTGGTTTGGGGAAGGAGTGGCAGCTCTGCTAGCCAATTCTTCATCAGCACCACAGTCCCAGTGACTTCCACCTGTGAGAGGAGCCATGTGGGTTCCTGTGCCCAGGAACCGTGTGGTTCTGTGGCCTCAAGGGGACACATCCCTGTGTGGCCCCATGTCACAGAGGGGCAGAGATGTGGCACCTCTCCAGTGATTGTGACCGCACCTACCCAATGCTTGGTATCCAAAATGCAGGCTAATGAAAGAGCTGGCCTTCAGGATAACTCAGCTTCTTCCTTTGATACTCACATGCCTGCCTTTTAAACAAATTTATTGTTTACTGTCCTCCTCAACTTTCATCCACTCAAAGGTAATTATGATTTGACTCTTGAGATAGATCACAGAGGAAGAAGATACGGGATAAAAGTCTAGGCTGGTTTATACCTTCCTAGCTGAAGGCTGAGCTGTTCTGCCTTTGTAGGCTGCCCAGATACAGGCTAGGCTGGAGTTCTTATTTGCTGATTCTCTTCTTTACAATAGTCTAGGGTAGATAAGTAGGGGGTGACTGTAGTCTGAGGGGCTGGGCTCAGCCCAGAGTGGCAAAAAGCCCACCTTGGCTGCTGCAGGAGGGAGTGAGAGAGAAAAAGGAGAGCAGCAAAGGCAGTAGTTAAGCTAGTGGCTGAAAGCTGGTCACTCCTGCAGAGGAGGTGGGAAAGCCAGAGAGATCTGCTGTTGATGCTGTGACAGCAGCAGCAGGGCCTCTTCAGAGAAGGGAACGTGCACTGGAGCACTTCAGAGGGACCTCTGAACCTCCTGTGAACTGGGGCTCTGTCACTGATCCCCCACGTGTGAGCCTGCAGTTCAGCAGCTGGTACAAGCACCACTGAAACTCTGGATGGCAAATGCTGTTCTATAGGTTGTATTTATTTGGAGTTTTTATACTTTTGGTGAGCTACAGTAATTTCTTTGCAATCAGGTGATGGGATTGACACTGATCTCTTTCTGGAGAATGTCCTGATGTCCTTGGTCATCCAGAGCTTTGCCCTCTGTTCCTGAGAGAGGCAATGGCCACAACAGGGAACGATTTCTGTGAGTAACAGCTTCACTGGCACGTTTGGATTTTGTGAATCCCCACAGACAACTGACATGGCTGGTGGTCAGATCCCAGAATGATGTGCTCACAACCTAGAGTGAACTCTGGGGTGTTTCCTGAGAGCAGCCAGACTGACCCAGGTGTTTATGGTTAGTCACAGGAAAACACCTTTTGTCTCTCCTTTGTCACTATGTACAAGACTGAAACATCATTGCTCATAGAGAGGTCTGAAATCCTTGAGCTACCTTTTGTGTTCAGTACTTGCTTGGTTTCAGTAAGTTACAATCAGGGAAAGTTTGACCTGATAACCCAGTCTACAACTCTGGTGAGAAAGGAAGGTACCCTGGGGCCCAGAAATCACAGTTGGGGTTTGTTGGACTCTTGGCAAAGTAAGCAGGGGAACAGAATTTTCCAAACAGGTAAATTTCAATGGCAGTGCTAGCTTCCCCTGATACTGAGTTGCAGGTTCGAGCTGGTTGTCCTGACTGCTTGTGTTGAGAACTCAGAGTTTAAATATGCTTTTGTTCCTCATCTCATGTCTTTCCAAATGGAATTTCTCTGCAGTCATTGCTGAGGAAATGGCTCCTCCAAAAAGGATCCTCTTTCCACCGGAAAAGATCTGCATGGTCTGGCAGCAGAGACAGAGTGCTGGAGCAGGGCTCTTCAATGTGGGCAACACGTGCTTCCTCAACGCTGTCCTGCAGTGCTTGACCTACACCCCCCCACTGGCCAACTACCTGCTGTCCCGAGAGCACAGCCAGGCCTGTGAGTGCTTTTAGGAACAACTCCTTGAAAATCTGTTAATCAAATCCCAAAGATTCCCAGAACCTTGAATTTGATTTAGGAGAACAGCAGTCCTTGTCAGCCCTATGAATTTATGTTCTTTGAACACTCAAGCCTAGAAGCCACTTGTCCTACCCAGCTGTCTTACCCTTCATGAAGACACATCTTTGTAGCTCTGAGTCTTTATTCCTGCAAGTTAAACCCTCTTGGCTTATTGCACAGAAAACTGTTGGTTTAGCATCCCTCTGAAGAACATTTTCTAAAATGCCCTGGGATCATTGGGAGAAGTGGAGTATTGTACAGGAGTGGGAGTGGAAGAGGAGGAGTACCCCACTGCTGTGGATATTTTGCTAACCTAAGGACCTTCCCTGTGTCCCTCTTCAGGTCACCACCAGGGTTTCTGCATGATGTGCATCATGGAAGCGCACGTTAACAAGGTCTTGCATTCCCCTGTCAGTGCCATCCTGCCTTTGGCTGTCCTCAAGGTTTTCAGATGTAAGTCATGCCAGGTGCTTTGACAGTTTTTCTTCCCTTCTTGTATGAGAGAACTACAAGCTTCTTCTTTCTTAGGCATAGGAGAACATTTTCAGCCTGGCAGGGAGGAAGATGCCCATGACTTCTTGTGCTGTACTGTCAATGCCATGCAGAGAGCTTGTCTGAGTGCAAGCAGCGAGTAAGCACAAGCAAATTACCCTCAAACATTCTGAGCCCTTTGGACTGCTTGATGTGCTCCCATCAAGGGAAACAAACCCTGGGCTTTCAGGCCAAGCAAAACTCTTGGAGGAGATAATGCTCTGTTTTACCACTTGTTTCCAGCTTGGACCACTCTTCTCAATCCACTACCATTGTCTATCAAATATTTGGGGGCTTTCTGAGATCCAGAGGTACGTTTCCACAACTATTACTCTCTTTGGCATTGCCTGTGCCCTTCTGTCTGCCTGTGCCTGACATTTGGTCCTGGCACTGGTGGGACAGGTACAAGTGTAAATGGGCAATGTCAGTCAGCTTCCCATTGCTCAACATTTGGATTTTTCCTTCCAGTCACCTGCTTCAGCTGCAAAGCCATTTCTGACTCCTACGAGGCCTTCCTGGATGTTCCTTTGGATATCAAAGTAAGAAGCTTTGCAGTTGTGCTTCAAGACATCCCAAGGCCCCTGCAGGTTTCAGAGTCACCACATTTGTCTTAAAAATGTAGACTGTGTACACAAGAGATCTTGGTGGTGGGTGGGAAGGGGGATGGAGAGGCTGTGGCTCTGGTCTCTCTGTAGGTGCTGTTTTTAAGCTGGACAAGCAGCATTATCCTCTCTGCACCCTTGATATATCCTCATCCTTCTTCCCTTTGCCCTCCCACAACACCTGTCTGGCTCCCAGGCTGATGGTTGCATCCTTTGCATCACTGATGCCCCTGCACAGTGTCATTAGTTGAACTGAGCAGTGGTACAGGGAGGGAGCTCTTCATGGCTCCAGGAGCTGCTGGGACACAGGGAAATGTTCAGCATCACACTCTGTTTCTGCCTCCTTCTGGACAGGTTCATGGTGGGTCTCTTCAGCATCAGCTGAAGGGGTTTTCTTGTCAGCTCCTGGGAAATGTTTGGGTTGAGGGCATTTCCTGCAGCTCAGCCTGCTCATTTCTCACTCCCCCAGGCAGCCTCATCCCTCACTGCAGCTCTGGAGGACTTCGTGACACCCGAGCACCTGGATGGTGAAAACTGCTTTAAATGTAACAAGTAAGATGATTACTAAGAACATATTAACACGAGATCCTGTGTGAGGGGGCTGCATGTCATTGAGCAGAAGTCATCTTCTCATGGAGGTTTACTGCACACACATGAGATGCAGCTTTTTAAAATATGGCAATGAATAGCCTTAGAATAGCAAAAGCTATGTGAGACAGGAGAGGTTGCCTGGCCACCTTGTGGGAGGATTGGGTGCATTTCAGCACTGGGCTCTGTGCTTGGTTTCAAGGTGTAAGAAGAATGTTGCTGCCTCCAAGAGGTTCACAGTCCATTGTGCACCCAAGGTTCTCACAGTGTGCCTGAAAAGGTTTGACTGTTTCACCGGCGGGAAGATCAGCAAGGTGTGTACACAACTGGTGTGCAGCTTTTTCTTCCTGGAGCAGATTTCCTAGAGCTTGTCACAAGCCACTTGTGTTGGGTTAATTGTGTTCCCTTCTGGGGAGAGAAGAATTCCTTTGGGAAGTCAGGCAAGCGCTCGTCTCCAGCAGAGCTGCTTTGGCCAAGAACAGTTTCCTGCCACCCAAACCATTACATGTTTATGGAAAACCAGCTGTTCATGAGCTCCAAAGATGTATTTACACGCCTCTGGCCCCTGGACATGGCAGGCTATTCTATGTCACAGGTCAGGGTCACTCCTGAGCCCTCCTCGTGTCTCTGTAGGTTGTGGAGTACCCTGAGTACCTGGATCTCCGCCCATACATGTCCCAGGCAGATGGAGAACCCCTCCATTACTCCTTGTATGCTGTCCTGGTGCACAGTGGGGTCAGCTGCCATAGAGGACACTACTTCTGCTACACAAAGGTAAACAGCAACTCCCTTCCTCCCCAGTGAGGAAAATGTGTGCTGGGGAAGATAAGCTCTCCCATCAGTGTTACTGACAGCCAAGATTTTGGGGCAGAAAGTCTCCTTAGGGGCTGGACCGGATTTGTTTTGACATACTCTTTGTTTGGTAGTTTTCTGTCTGTGTTTTTGGACAGAAACCATGCAGAGGTTCTTGTCTTTTTTTCACAGGCCAGCAACGGGCTGTGGTACCAGATGGATGATGAGTCTGTGGAGCTGTGTTGCATTGACACAGCTCTCAGGCAGCAAGCCTACCTGCTGTTTTATGCCAGGTAATAACCAGCATTCAGATGTGTTCAGAAGACGTTTCCTTTTTCCTGTTTATTGTTTTGCTTCTCATACTCCAGAGTGTTTTTCTCACTGAATTAGAAAGGTGCAATTACTACCTACATCATTCAGTGCTGTGAAACCTGTACTACCCCATGTCTGTCCTTCAGGCTGCTGCTCTGATGTAACCTGCTACTTGTTTGCTCTCTGATGCTGGACTTATGTAGAGAAGAGCAAGAGAACTTAAAGGGACCTGCCAGGAAAGATGGGGAGGGACTCTTTTATCAGGGAGGGTTGAACAGGATGAAGGGTATCAGTTTTCAGCTGACCTAGGGCAGGTTTACATTAGATATTAGGAAGAAATGCTTCAGTGTAAGGGTGGTGAGACAATGGAACAGGCTGTGGGTGCCCCATCCCTGGAAATGTTCAAGGCCAGGCTGGACAGGGCTTAGAGAAACCTGGTCTATTCTAAGGTACTCCTGCCTGTGACTGGGGGGTGGAACAAAATGAGCTTTAAGGTCCCTTCCAACCCAAACAAATCTGTGAACTTATGAAATGCAGGCTGTAGAAGGTATAAAAATGAGGTTTTGCTGGGACAGGAGCAGTCTGGGTGGGAAGACTCTAGCTGAAATTTCCATTAGTGGCCTTGGTTAAGTCTTCTCTCTGTCATAGAAACCTCTCCAAGAAAATGGCTGAACCCCAGAGGAAGCTGCAACAACAACCCTAAACTGAGATCACTCTTTTTTTTTTCTCCAGATGCTCTGATCTGAAGATTGGAGAAAGGGCTTCTTCCTCACTGGCACCACCATATGCCCATTCCTTCCTCAGTCAGTGGGCAGGCAGCAGCAAGCAGGTGGCTTCTATTGGCCCACAGGGTTTGCCTGGCAGGATGAAGGTAACTCTGGGGAGGAGGGTCAGGGCACCAGAGGATCAGTGGATTTCTCTCTAGGATCTCAGCATTCCTCCTTTTTCCCCTCCCACCCTGAAGCATTCTTCACAGCCACAACGCTGCTTCCTCTCAAACATCCCAGCCAGGTCCATCCCATCTGTGTGCCTTTGGCGCCTTGGGGGGCTCTGAAACGTCACCTCCCAGAACTTCTGGGGGTTCCCCACTGCCTCTGGCCCTTTCAGGAGAGAAGGGCAGGAACTCTCCACAGCTCTCTTTGCAGGACATGGTGCAGGACGTGGAAGACCCTGGCAGGGAGCAGGCCTGGAGCAGAGCCCCGCTGTGGGGCAGGGATGGCCGCAGCTGCTTTGTGGACACCAGGGACGGTGACCACTCCACAGGGAGGAGAATGGGCTTTCCCAGCTGTGGCCACGCTGCCAGGGATAGTGCAGCTTTGGGGCCTTCCAGCAGGATCCTGCAGTGGGCTGGTGGCCCCAGGGCTGCTCGGGAGCAAACCTTGCTGAGGCAGAGGGAGATGAGCAGATCTGTGCGGGGTGGCTATGACCTCCGCAGCCGCTTCGTGCAGTACACAGACTACGAGCCCTCACCGAGGAAGAGGAGGAGGAGGAGGAGGCAGACAACAAATTCTCCACGTGGTGACCAAACCCCTGGCAAGAGAGCAGTTCCAGGGCCCTCCAGCACCAGCTTGAAGCAGGCTCCCATGCTCAGGGCTGCTGGAGAGCAAACCCGAGGGAGGCAGAGGGGGCAGAGGAGATCCCCACGGCGGGGCTGTGACCTCGGAGGCCGCTCTGTGCACCAGGCCTCTCTGGGCAAGAGGAGCAGGCGGAGAACAAGTCCTGCACGTTGTGGCAAAGCCCCAGTGGATACCTCAGGGCCCTCCAAGAGCAGCTTGAAGCAGACTGCTGTGCTCAGGGCTGCTCGGGAGCCATCCCGACCAAGGCCGAGAGAGCAGAGGCGATCCCCGCAGCGGGGCTATGACCTCCGCGGCCGCTTTGTGCTGTGCACAGCCCACCACCCTGCAGCGAGGAAGAGGAGGGTTTCCATGCCCCAGAGATGCATGGCAGACAAGCACTCAGGGCACCCTGGGAGTGCTGCGGTCAGATTATGGCCCTGGCTGAAGCAGAATGGAAGATTAGCACTGCGTTTTTTAGCAAAGGTGTCCTTGTTTTCTACACGCCTTCTCAAACATGAGGGAACAATTTATTTAAATGGATGATGATGCTAATGACTAGACTAAAAAGCTTTAATTAGAATTCTTTATTCCACAGTGTAGATAGTTATTGCTATAGCTCAGTATTTGGAAGCAATATTAAAGTAATTATATTAAAGGTAGAAAAATAAATGTTAAGTAGACACAGATATTACTCACCCTTGCCAACAGCCCTGAACAAGTCTCTTTTTCTCAGTCTCACCTTGCTGGGTGTCCCCACTCGAGGGAGGAATCTCCACACTCTGAGGAGGGGATGTTAGAAGTGTGTCCTGTTAAAGAGTAGACAGGGCTTTTACAGTCTGGAGGGATGGCTGTCAGTCAGGAGGTGCTCAGGGAGCCAGCTGGGGCAGGACACTCTGCCTGAGCAGGGACAGCAGCTCCAGCTTTTACACCTTACCAGAGATGCCTTGAGCAAAGAGGGTCTCCTGCTTTCAGTGCTAAAGAACTCTGAGAGCAGCTTCACCAAACTGTTACACCCACCACTGTCACTGAAAACATCAGGATAAATTAAGCTCTCTAATGCTACTTTTAGTATCAGAAAGCACACATTACTTTATTACAGTGCTCCTCTAAACATGGACATGCTCTTTCAAAACTTTGTACTATTTATACATTTTAGCAAACCAAGAAATTAATGTTCATTGGCTATAAATTGCATAATGCTTTTCTTTAATTAGTTTTCTGTCTTCTATTGGTTATTGAGTTCTTGCTTCTCATGCTAATTAGTCCATATTTTCAGTCTTTTTATTATCTTTTTCCCAGATAGAGAGAGGTATCGTGTTTTAAACCCAGATGGAAATTAAGCACCATGCAGCTGCTTGCTCAACCACCTCTTCTTCCCCCCCACACTGGTGGAATGGGGAGGAGATTTGAAGTAAAACTTGTGTGTCGAATTAAGAACAGTTTGATATTTGAAAATAAAGTAAAATACAACAATAGTCGTAATTATAATGGTAATGGAAAGGCACCAAACAAGTGATGCACAATGCAACTGCACACCACCTGCTGGCTGATGCCAGAGCCCCCTTCCCAAACCAAGATCTGCTGCCCTTCTGGGCAACTCCTCCCTGTGGTGTTCTGTTTTTGAGTTTATTTGATTGTTCTATTTTATTAAGGCATTTCTATGTTAATTAGTTATAAAATGGTTTGCCCCTGTGTACCCCCTGCCCTTCCCAGAGTGGATCCTTCCCTGAGCCCCTTTGTCCAAGTTTTCCCGCCGTTTCACCTGTCTGTCAGAGATGTCAATCACCCTTCTCCCCACCACTTTACCTGTCAATCTTCCCTCTGTCTTTGTCTGTACCTCAGCCCCGCCCTGGTTCTTCAGGAACTTTCTGTATCAATCACCAGAGCTTTCACAGGTGATTTGTCCATTAGACCCTCTTTCCAACCCTAAGTTCTCCCATTTGCCCTTTGCCACCTCTCATCCCTCCCCCGAAATACCCCTATTGGTCACCCTAGGTTCTATCCCCCAGGTAATTGCCCCCTTTATAACTCCATCTCGGGCGTGGCTCGAGGTCACTTGCCGCTGCCTCTTTGGAGGAAAGGAAAAATAAAAATCCTCTGAACCTTACAGCCAGGACTGTCTTTTTAGTCCCAGATGGAAATTAAGCACGCAAACAGAAGCGCTGCCCCAGCAGCCAAACCACGCACCTGGCTGTTTCTAGCTAGCCAAACCACGCCCTGGCTGTTTCTCTCTGCCGCGCTGCCGAGTCCCTGACCCCAGCGCGCTGGTGCCGTCGCTCCGCAGCTGACCGGGAAACACCGTGTGGGCGCGTGGGCAGGTGAGAGAAACACAACTCCTCCCAGTTTATATACCAGGCAGGATGTTCTAGGCTGTGGATGTCCCTTTGGGCAGTTCAGGTCACCTGTCCCAGCTGTGCTCTCTCCCAGTTTCTTTTGTGAACTTCTTCACTGGCAGAGCAGAAGACGAGGAAACAAAAAGTCCTTGATTCAGGATAAACATGACTTAGCAAAACCCAAAACTTCAGTGTATTATCACCACCATTCTCATTCCAAATCCAAAACACAGCACTGTAACAGCTACTGAGAAGAAATTGACTCTACCCTAGCTGAAACAGGACAATGGGATTACAGTACAATTGCTGAATTGTCATTGTTAGTTCCCTCTTTGTCTCAGGGTTCTGCACAATGGCCTCGTGGTTCATAAATTCTGCATTCCTTGTGTCCAGCTTCAGCAATAAATCCCTTTTCCAGGTCTGAGACCATTGAAGCATATCAAGGTTGATTACAGTTGTTTCAGCAAAACTCAAAGCTTCAGGAATTTTCCCAAGCTGTGTTCCCACTGCAGCAGCTTAGGACAAACCTTGCTAAATCTTGGCTACAGTGGCATATGACAGAGTGGAAAATTACAATGCTTATGATTAATTAAAACAAGTAATTAGAGAACTTAATTAAAACAATTAATTAGAAAAGGTATTTGTAAAGTTATATCATTTCCATCACCATGAGGCCATCCAAACTCCCTGATTTGAGGGCAGGAGCAGCAAGGATGTCCAGGCCTTCACATGGAAGTGAGAGTCACAAGTGTCACATGGAAAAAGCCAAAGAGCTGCTAACTCCTTCTTCAGCAGCAAGGAATATTTTGCTGAATAAACCTGACAAAACATAATCTAAAAATGTGTCAGACTGACAGCCAACCATGTTGTGCAGTCTCACTTTTGCATGACAAGAACTAGCATACCTCCCTAAGGTGTGTGAAGATCCCTCCCTTGTGTAGGAAAGCCCCTTAAGGTCACTTCTCAAGGCTGAGCAAAATAGGTTTGCTCATGGTTGCATGGGTAACATCAATCTCTACTTAATAATTGTTTTGCTAGATTTAATATGATTGCTACTCTAATGCTTCAAAAATAGTGCACTACACTATACTAGTAGTTATGGTTACCTATGCTGTGTAGCAAATAATTCTGATTGAGTTATTTTGCTTAATCATTGCAATCAATTTAAATAAATATTTCATTTTATTGATGTAAATATATTTGGTTTGCCATCTTTAATCTCGTGGGACAAAGTTGCATACAGGCTCAATTAAACCTCTGTAACCCTTTAGACATAAACTGTTGAAGAGCCTGGGGCTGGAATGGGATCCAGCTGCATCCAGACTCCTCTCTGGGAGTTTAGAAAATAAAAATGTTCTTTCTGTACCTGCTGACTTGACAGCTTCTCTAACAAACTTTGTCTGGAGCATGTCTGTTCTCCATTCACTGATAACTTGTGCAAGGAGCAGGGAGTTGGACTGAGTGAGCATTATGGGTCCATTCCAGCTTGAGAAATTCTATGATTTGATGATTCTATGAAATGGTGGAAGGGGAAATGTGATTTTCTTTTTGCCACAATGGGAGGAGGGGTAGGTATTAATCAAAACAGTTAAAGGGAAGGATGGGCTGCAGGGAGAGGTATCACCTTGCATCACTAAATTTGATTAGGATTTCATAAAATGAAAGGAAGACCAACACCTTTGCCAGCCCTTGGTTATGAGCCTTCCCCCAAACACAGTGGCAATATCTCCTGGTAGTGAATAACATTGAGTGAGTTGGTCTGTGCTGTGAAAGATGGTCTGACCACTTGGTGGGCACATCTCTCAAATAAATCTTACCCAAAGAAATCATTTGAATGCTGAATCCTCATTTGCTGCAGCAGATGTGGCAAGGAAAGTGGTTGGTTTGTTGGTTTGGGATTTTTGCTGTTGTTGTTTTCTTTTAATCTTTCTGATTAATGACAAGATATGGAATGACAAACCTCAGGAAGAAGAAGTAGGGGAACCTACATGGTAATTTGTGGGCAAGAATGATCTCTTGGAGCAGCTTTATCCCCAAGTACACGTGGGGACTGCATCAATGCACATCCCTTTGTTCCTCTACAGCAGAGTGACATTGATGGTGTGACCCAGAAATGAAATATGGGCACAGACACCAGTGTGGATTAAAGTGGGAGTGTTTCAGCAGACTGTAAGGCACAGCAGCAGAAGCAGGGGAAATATCTGGCAGCAGAGGGTCATAAAGGCAAGGCTGGTTGTGTAGAGGATTAGCAGTGCCTTAGCAAAACCTAGAGTCTGTGTGCTTCTTCATGATCTCATAGAAAGGGTCCTTCAAATCTGAGAGTGACTAGGGATCCCAGGAAATAGATCAAGGTCAACTGATTTTTAATTGTGATGATCTGGACATCAACAGGGAAAATCATTTATCTTCACTCTAGGTAGCATTAAGGAATGTTCTCATGTAGCAAGCAGAATAAAATGATGCAAAAACCCCCAAATTAAAGTGGGCAAACAGCAGTAGATTCCAGTTCTGCAGAGTATCACTGTAACAGATTTTGGAATTGTGCTTTTGCCACCGAAAGTCAGGAATAAAACTCTTTAACACTGTGATTTTAGTATTAGAAAGTGGCATTATTTTACTTCAGCAGGAGATATCCTCCAGTTGCACACACCACAGCTAGCTAACAGAGTGGTTTAAATCTGTGTAACTTGCACAGATTCATTACATTTCCTGAAACTCATACCTATATGCTAAAAGTTCCTGCAAATCCATTTGCATGTTTAAATCACTTCTCAGAACTTATTTACATTAGAGTAAATGTTTCCTTTAAAATCAGAATGGGGTCACTCAAATGGGAACATGAGACTCTGGTGACATCCCAAAAAATACACACCCAACACACATGGAGAACAGAGAGATTTGATGAATAACCCTAAACCACAGTTTAATATCTGAGTCCAGGCTAGCATTCTCTGGATGGGGCCCATTCCAGGAAAGAATTACCTAGTGAACATAGATAATCCCACATATTCTCCACAGTACCATGCAAAAAGTGCTAAAGAGTGTGGATTGTGCCCCAGGAAATAACATTTGTCCCAGGCATGCTTCAGGTGTAGCAGGTTTTTTTTCCAAGAATACAAAAATGTCTTGGAATTGATCTTCTATTCCAATAATCCATTTACTTCATAGGCTGGAAGTCTCCCTGAAAGAGAAGTCCTACCTGTGAGGTGCCAGAGGACAATAACATCTGGAAGAAGAGACAGAAGAATGAAGTAAAATAAAGTAGCTCACCTGCCAGGAGGAGAAATCTGTAGTTAATGTTTTTGGAAAGGCCACATCACAAATCTTAAGTTTTTCTATCTGTGTTCCCAGAGGGAAAGAGTCTGTTGGGTATTGGCTGCTGCACTTGTAGGAGTCAGTTATTTTCTTCTCATTGTTTAGGTACAACACGACTCTGTCTGTGGTTCTCCTGTTAGAAAAACTGGAGAAAGACCTACAGAGCATTTGCATATCTATTTTAATCTGTTATGTTTTGACCTTTCATGGTCTTGGGCCTGATCTTGCCTGAATTAGGGGATAAAAATTTGATGTGGAGACAAACTACAAAGAGAAACAGGAAAATGGCTTGAAAGGTTTTGCAGGAGGAAAGAACATGAGCATAACTCATGTCTAACTCTGGTTTTATTATTTTCTAATTAATGGTGCAGGAAGGGCCTGCCATGGGAGAACACATCATACCATCACAGGTAGGCCCTTCAGATTTCTCAGAGATCTTCCTTTGTGGATAATAATTTCTGTCTTTATTATGTTTATCTTTAATTAAACAAAGATACTGCACTTTCAAGCTGTCACCTTACTATACAGAAGACATCTACATCACATTAGGTGTTTCTTCCCTGCAAAATCCCTTTCTGCTGTTCATAGGATATGTCTGTGATGCAGAGGTCACTCTGCAGTCAGTGACTAAGGATAAAAATGGGCAATGACAGTCCTACAGCCAGGGGAAAAGGATCAGACTCCAGGAGATGTCTTAACACTGGAAATGTGAGTGTCAGTAATTCAACTTTCAGTCAATCTCTTTGGCATTGAAAGGGGCATTGTGGTCAGAGAGGTGATGTGGGGTTGCTGATGGATCTGAATAAGAAACAACATAATAAACCGAACAACAGCTAAATAAAAAAGATCTTTTAATATAATACAATAAAATTAAGATTGGTAACGAGTGAATCTTTTGTCCCTTATCCCCAAATGAATGTGGACTGCATCTTTGTTTCACCCTCAAATTTTACTGAGAAAGCATAAGTATTGTAAGCCTGTGTGGGACCTCTGTCATTAATTTGGCTGCATTATGAAGCAATAATAATTACTGCAAAGTAAAACCAGATCTTTATATTTCTGTAGGATATCTGGGTTTATATAGAAATTCTTTCCAAGCTGTGTAAAACTAGAGGTGGCTGTGAGTCAGCTCATACACAGGCATCACATTTATCCAGCCTCTAACAACTATTCCTGATTGCTCCAATCAGCACTAGCCAGTCTCAGTGGACTTTATAAATACATATATATATATAGGATACAGAGCTGTGGAAAAGCCTCTCTTCTGCTTCACTGCAGAGTGCTCAGAGTTGAAAGCTTTTCTGGAGACCTCATAATTTAGGGGTTTTTTTTCCCCCTTCCTCTTCTTCTACCACACTCCACAGCAGGTAACAGAGAAATTATCTTTTTTGTATTCAAATGCTGCTACTGATGATTTTGGGACCTGAACTGATTAGTCCATAAAACAATATCTACCATAATTTTTTTTCTTTTTCTGCAGGGCAAAAATGGTAGCTGAACATTTGAAGACAGTAGTGAATATGCAAACTTTGAAAGCAAAGCTATAAAAGAATAATCTATCAAAAATAGAGACAAAAATAAACACATGAGACTGCCTTGTTTTCTTTAGAAACTTCTATAATCTGTTCAGAAGATCTTTTCAAAATCTGTATAGTTTCTAAATTCTGCTCATCCCTTTGTCTGTTCAAGCAGGCAGCTGTGTTTGGATTGCAGATTTGCCTGGCTGTTTGCAGCCTCATCTAAAACAAAGAGTTCTACAAGGCACCAAAGAAGGATGATCCTTGGGAACCTCAGTGGATTGAGTGAATTCAGACTCCTGGGTTTTCCTGAGATCTCTCATTTGCACCCTTTGCTCTTTGTAGTTTTATTATCTCTTTATATTCTCACCTTGATGGCTAACACAGCAGTAGCTTTCACAATAAACACTGATAACACCCTTCACACCCCCATGTATTTCTTCCTCACTCAGCTGTCCTGTTTGGATATCTGCTACTTGTCAGTCATTATCCCAGCTATTCTGGAGAACCTGATGCTGGGAACAGTAAGTATTTCCAAGACTAGATGTGCAATGCAGATGTTTTTCTTCCTTTTCTTCGGCGTTGCTGAATGTTTTCTCTTGGCTGCCATGTCCCTCGATCGTTACTTTGCAATTTGCCACCCCTTGCATTACACAATTACCATGAGCAGCAGGGGCTGCAGGAGCCTGGTTGCTGGAAGTTACATTTGTGGGGCTGCTGTGGGCTCGGTTCACACTCTCATAACATTCAGCTCACCCTTGTGTGGCTCGGCCATCGACCACTTCTTCTGTGAGATTCAGCCTCTGCTGGACCTGCTCTGTGGCAGCACCTTGCCGAGAGAAATCCAGGTCATGGTGGTGGCTGTCTTTGCTATTCTGAGCCCTTTCTTGCTGGTCATTTATTCCTACATTCGTATCATTTCCACAATTCTTCACATGGCATCGGCTGAGAGCCGGCAGAAAGCGTTTTCCACCTGCTCCTCACACCTCCTGGTCGTGACTCTTTTTTATGGCACTGCAGGCTCCATGTACCTGCGGCCAAAATTCACCTACTGCGCTCCTGTGGATAAATTCCTCTCGCTCTCTTACTCCGTGGTGACTCCTTTGTTGAATCCCATCATTTACAGCTTGAGGAATAAGGAGGTGAAAGCAGCCCTGAAGAAAAGATGGAGAAAAACTAATTTAGTGTGGAAATGAAATGGAATATTTGCAATGTTTCAGGTGTTTTTCACTCCAAATTCTTGTTCAGTGAAATTAATTTCCAGCTTTTGGGGAGGAAAGAGGGAGAAGAGTGGAGATTTTCAGCTGTAAGAGGGAGGGTTAGAAGCTGTGTTAACATTTTGAAAGGAGACTTCTACCACATACTTAAGAAATTCTTAAATAAATAAACCTCTTTTTCTTTTTCTTTTTCTTTTTCTTTTTCTTTTTCTTTTTCTTTTTCTTTTTCTTTTTCTTTTTCTTTTTCTTTTTCTTTTTCTTTTTCTTTTTCTTTTTTCCTTCCTATTTTTCAGAAACTTTAAAACTGTGTTTTTCATGCTTCTAACTTTTTGAACAGAATATTTCAGGAGCCTGATTTTACTGAAAGAACTGAGAAGAATAAATTTTCATCTGTTTGCATTTATTTCCTGAAAATGTTTAGTAAATTTCTGTGGGGAAAGGGTTGGACATAATTCAGGCTATAATGTGGAGCCCAGGAAATTAAAGAGTACTGATTATTAATTCTGAGATTGTTATTGGAAAAACAAAAAAAAGAGGTGTGCAAAATTGCATTCCTGCCCCACTGCCTCAAAGATATTTCTTTAATTTTAATTTCTTTAATTGTTTTAAACATGTTAGACCCAGTCTAGGCATTTGAAGAAGCTAACCCCTGCAAAGCTCTGTAACTGTTAATAAAATTCTTTGTATTAAATCCTCAAAACTTAAATGATATTGGAAAGTCAAGGACATTAAGTACTCCTTAAATTAATCCTTCATTACTGGAAATAACTGTAAATATAAATATCATAAAATTAAGTATAATCATCAATAATATAAATATAAATATCATAAAAATATATGTAAATATAAATATCATAAAAGTACAGTGTTCTTAATTTGATGTCATATGAGTTTTATCGTGAGAGTTTGTAATTCCACAGAAAATTTGTAAGGCATAACACTTTGCAGAAGCTTGACATGTTTGTTTTTAATCACATCTTATTTTGTATCAAAAAAATTATTAAACCAGAAAAATATAGAATATTTTTCAGCATTAATTAAAAAAAATGAGCCACCAATAAGAGATTTAATTAGTCATATTTCCAAATCTCATCTCTGATTTGAAACATAAAAGCATATTTGAGACATTTTCCATCACTGTTGATGTAATTAGAAAATAATAATAATGTACCATAGGTAATAATAATGTACCACGACTGGATGGATTCATTCTGAGGGGATGTTTCATTTTTTCTTACAATGGAGGGCAGGATTGATGCTTTAATTCTATCTTTACTCTCACTGTACCAAAGATAAGGAGCAGTGATTCAGTGGTACAATTAAAGGTTGGACAAATAGAGATTTTAAGGAAAAATTTAGAAATTCTGTTGTCCAGGAACAATTTGTTTCACCTTGGACTTACCACATGAACTCCAAGAATGATGGTTTTGACATCTATAGAGTGATTTTTAGCATGGATTCCTAATAACTAGGAAATAGTTATAATATATAATATAATAATAATATATATACATAATACATATAATATAATGACACTTCTGACATACAACTGGGAGCCACAACTGCTGTAAGAGGCACTCATTATTTTGGAATGGCATTTGTGAGGCATGTGAAGCACTCCTGGACAT
>VWZV01002294.1:48503-82817 GCA_013397155.1 Irena cyanogastra | reverse complement strand
TATTACAATTATAATATAAATTTTTAATTATTATTTTATTTTATTTTATGATTTAAGATATGTTTCTTTTTTTATTTTTAATACAATTTTCTTTATACCTTTTTTAAAAAAACACTGACCACTGAGCCCATGCCACAGAGTGGGGGAGCTTCAGCCTAGTTTGGAAGGAATGTTAGAATTATGTATGTGATGTATGAATATGCAGCAGGCTATTGCTGTTAAGGGGTAATCCTTTGTTAGCAAGGTGTGCCTGGGGGTGAATGCCAGACACCCGGACATCCGAAATTCCTTGCTTTTTATTGTCTCGTATTGTCCTAATTTTCATTACTATTTTCATTATTATTAAACTTCTAAAATTTTAACACAAGTGAATGCTGTTTTTCACAAAAATTCATGTTTGTTTATGTGGTTATTGTGTAGTAAAACACTACCAGCCTCCCTAAATTAGTATCTAAGCATAAGTATCCCTCAATAAAATCAGATTCTGATCACTGAATCACCCTTCCCTGTCTCTCTTCATCGCCACAACCTCCCTGCAGATACTTTTACAGGGTGATAAGTGTTAAAAATAGGTTAGACACCGTTGTAAAATAGTGAATAATTGTTTGGCATATGCTGTTAAAAGGTTTGGTTGTTGGACTGTGAAAGGGTTTAAAAGTGCAGTTACAAGAATTACGGTACTGACGTTACCGTGTTTCACCTAAGGGAAGGGCACTCCTGCCCCCCAAACCAAACCCGGTTAACCCGGACGGAATGTGGAGCAATCAACACCTGAAACTCCATGCAAACGGAGGATCCAAACGGGAACCAATCCAAAAGGACAAAAAACTGTATAAAAAGGGGACATCCAGGCCAGCAAAGTGTGCCTTCGACATCGGCCATCGGGAACATCCCTGCCCCGAGGAGCAGCCCCAGCGCCGGCCCTGCAGCCTCCTCCTGCTCGTACTGCCCGGGACCGCGGCTGTCGGAGCCGGGACCCCCCCGTGCTTTAGGCCTTTTTCAATAAAGCTGAAATCACTTTAGCACCGAGAGTCTGCATCCTGCTTTTATCAATGAGGTCCCCTCTCAGCCTACTCCAGGCTGACCAGGCCCAGCTACCCCAGCCTGGCCTCACAAGAAGGATTCTCATCGTGTTTGAGGCCTCCAGGGGACAGTGACAATTTGTGATCGTGTGTGGCATGTGTGCTGCTCCTGTGGAGAAGTTTCTGGAAACTGCAGAGCTCTGTAGGCCTGGAGGAGAGGACGCTGAGGTCAGAGCTCATTGTGGGTGTCTCAGTCCTCCTGAGGGGCAGCGAGGGCCAGGCGTCCATCTCGTCACTCTCATGACACTGACAGGACCTGAGGAAACGGCTGGAGCTGATTGAGGGGAGGTTTAGGTTGGTATCAACAAAAACATTTCCAGCCAGAGGGCGGCTGAATGTGGGAAATGGATTTGTAGAAAGTTCTCAGGGCCTGACAGAAGGCCTATATAGTGTGCATCTGTATGTGAACTTTGAGATAAGCAGTGTGGATTAGAAATGTTATAGAAGAGGACAGATATTGTTGAGAGAGAAATGGAGTTAGAAAAAAGTTGTAAAGGATGGCATTTGGGCACTGGAAGAGCCTCCCCAGGGGAGTGTGCTCAGCACCAAGCCTGTCTGAGCTCAAGGGGTGTCTGGGCAATGCTGTCAGACACAGCCTGTGGCTCTAGGGCTGTCCTGAGCAGGGCCAGGAGCTGCACTGGATGGTCCTGACAGGTCCCTGGCAGCTCAGGAGGTTCTGTGGTTCTGTGACCTTGCAGATCTGCCTTGCTGGCAGCCTCTGTGCCAGGGTGCTCACAGAGCTGACCTCCTGCCATCAGCCCTGACAGAAAGTGTGTGGTGCCTCAGGTCCCACAGCAAATCTGCTCTTAAACAAGACAAGCACTCTTGTGTTAATGAGCAGATTATTTTGACCTTAAATTGGGACAGATCAGGAGCTAACTGCAGCATGTCTGCAGTCATTGATGTCACAAGTATCTTGAGTTTACCTCTGGCTTTCAGTTCCTCCAGCTCTTCCCCTGGGCCCTTGCTCACATCCCTGGCTGCCAATTCCCTCTTCTCGATGAAGTTTCTTTCCAAGACACTGAGTGCAGACCTCCCAAGGCATTAGAGTTTCACCAAGTTTTAACTAGGCCTTTGTGTTTAGCCGAGTCCCTCCTGGGGGAGTCACTGGGCTGCAGAGAATTGGGGGGAGGCCCAATCACCAGCTAGGAAAGTTCTGAATCTCAGGAGTGAGTCTAATTGCAAAAGTCCTTGTTAGCTCCAGCTAATTGCTCTTAGCTTTTTACCAAACACCAATGTTTCCTTTTCTGAAGGAATGGCAGGACCTCATCAATACAAATCTAGGTGAGACTGGGAATACTGCTCTCCTTTGGTGCTACACCCTTGTAACATCAGAGCTGGAGAGAGTTAAGAGTTTTTAAAAACTTCAGAACAGCTCCAGGGGCTGTCAGGACATTGCATTGTGTTCATGAGGCCAACATGCACCTGCCTCCTAGCAGGCCTGGTTTGCCTCTGCCCAGAGATTAACAAATCCCAGGAGCAGGGACCAAAGGGAAGCAAGAATCACTTCCCAGCAAGAGACAGATCACAGGTACTGTTCATGGCTGGTGTAAGTTCCTCTAACTAAAGCTGTTGCTCAGAAGTTCAAAAACACCTGCTCTAGTGTGAAACAGAAATATCTGTAATAGAACAAGCAGGGCAGGATGTCATTATTTAGTCATGTCCATAAAAATTTTTTTAGAAGCCTGGACTTGCTGTGCCCTGGTCCTGTCAAACCTGACCCCCAGCATGAAATCTCCATTTAGAGGCCATCACTTCCTTGCTGAGCCATTGATTCACCATGCTGGAGGCTGGGCTATCCCAGACTGATCCATTTGACTCATCTCTGACTTCCTGGCCTGCTCCACCTTGCAGCTTGGCACTTGGCCTGTCCCAGCCAGAGCCAGTCCTGCTGCATTCAGCTCTGCTCTGCTCTGGCAGTGCTGCACTGCCCTGGGCAGGCTCAGCTACGTGCCTTTTCCTCCTCCAGGTGCCAATTAAAATGCACAGCCCCCTGTTCCCTCAGTGAGAAAACTCATCCTTGGCAATTCTTTGGGATGCATCACTCTGAATTTCCTTCGAACACTTGGATGACAGAGGCTGCCAGGGAGTGAACCTGACCTTTGAAGGCAACAGCCCATGATTCCTGTCTTCTGTTCCTTGACTTCAAATCCACCTGCATGTCACATTCCTGCAAGTATAAAGAAGTTTGTAATGGATTTGAATAGACTTGTAAAGGCTCTAAGCAGAGTGTATGCCTTACGTATGAAACATCACCAATTGAATGCAGCAATTTTAAGATTTATTTTGCCATGAGGAGCAGTTTACATCTTCATTCTCCTCCAAGAAGTTGTAAGGCTTCATGAGCCTTTGTCTTACAGTGCCAATGCTCTCTTAGTTGCTAAAAGACAAGGATTTCTGAAGGTGGCATGACTTTTAAGAGGGAGACAAACAAGCAGAAAATAAAAGATTCCCTTTAAGAGCATGGGCCATAACTTTTACTTATGCCTTGCCCCAGTCCATTCAGTTTAACAAAATAACAGAACTGGAAATCTGTAGGTGCCCAGTTTGTGATGCTTGGGAATGGGGCTGTGATCCAGCCTCATCCCCAATGGGCCTCAGCTGGGGAAAACAGGTGAAGAGCACAGGCTGTAATGAAGAGCACACAGGTGCAGTGCATGAACTGTAAGGGGTAAAAGGGTTGGGCTTGAGAAGCAGGGGAAACAGACCCTTGCAGCTGCCTGCAGCTATTGGAGGCTCACGATGTTCCTGTGTCTGAGGAGACAGCCTGAAGCCTTCTGGTAAGGTACAGTGCTGCTCTAGATTAGTATGTCTCATGGCTAGCTTGAATATGGACTATGTCGTGGAGTGTGCTGTGACAGAAATCTGGATGCAAATTTTTTCCTTTGCAGAGTCTGTGTGGACAAGCACGTGGAGCTGAGAAGATCCTGGATGTTTTTTCTAGGTGGTGTGGCCTGCTAAGGAACATGAGGAAATGACCAGTTTCATTTTTCCTCTTCAATCCTCTTTCAAGCTCTGAGAGGCATCCTGGTTCAGCCTTACCCCTCATTTAGGGGCTATCATTGTCACTGCTGGAAATGAAGGAATGGGACTATTTTCAAGCTAAGAACAATTTATTGCTCAGGTAAACATCAGTCTCAGAGGCTGTGAGATTTTACAGGAGCAAGCACTCAGCCATAGCTCAGAGCAGCCACAAGTTCTTTGTTACAAGGCAATACAGAACTTTCTAACCCCACAGACAGCTGCCACAGGGTTTATTTTGCTTTTCCAACTCATCACCTTTACTCATTTCTGCTGTACTGTGGATACTTTTGTCCAATGAGCTTCTAACTCCCATGCACACATTGGCTTCTATTATCATTTCTAAGCTCTTACCTTATTTTATACAACCACACCCTTACATTATAAACCCTTCACCATCTTATCAGTGCAGTTTCTCACTTATTTAAGGCATATTCTCACCTACAACTATAGAAATATAATTTTATGATTTTTCTTTTCATAAGTTTTATGATTTTTTTTATAAGTTATGATTTTTCTGCATTATGTCTGTATATTGTATTTTTACATCAATCCAAGCTTCTTCCAAGGCTGCAGATAAATCCTTCAGTGCCTGTGGAGGTTTCTGTTATACTGATTCCCACAAGGAGCCATGGAGACTTTGTGCACTGTTGTAACTTTCTGTTCTGGGCTCTTTTCTCCCATTATCTCAGTGTAACTCAGGGATGTGTCCCAGCACTGGCAGATTGTGTCAGTTCTGTGTTCCTTCCTCTCAAGCAGAACCACTCACTGTCACCTCTACACATCCTCATTGCTGGGTCCTTGTGGCTCTTCCTGTGCAAGAGGTGGGAAATACCACAGCAGTGAGTTACAACATCCACAGTGGGAAATGGATTTGTAGAGAATTCCCAAAGCCTGGCAGAAGGCTCACACAGTGTGCATCTGTGTGCAAACCTTGAGATGAGAAATGCTGGGTTAGAAATGCCATGGAATAGGACAGGCATTGTTGAGAGAGAAACGGAATTGGAAACAAGTTTCAAAGGATGGCCTTGCAAATAAGACTGGGTACTACTTTGGAGAAATAGAACTATGGAAGGTGCATTGTAGTAGGACCCACAAAGGGTAATTTTAGATTATTTCCTTAAAAGCATTTACAACATAGTGCAGCAAAAGCTGATAGGCCAAGAAACATTTACAGTGTATTGTGATTAGAAAATAGTTAGCTTCTGATTGTGATGGTGTGAATTGTAACATCTGTATTGTCTCAGCCTTCACATGAGATTGAAAATAGAATAAAAGTTTTAAAAATGCCCCTCAGTTGCCCCATGTCTGGGTCAGAAAAGGGCTTAATCCAACAATCCACAACCATCCCACCTCTGAGAATGGAAGGCCTTGGCATTGCCAGCAGGCCTGGTGATGTGTCAGGTTGTCCAGGAGGCTGAACCATTTGTTATCCTTTACAGACTGATTTCTTATCACCAGTGGGACTAGACTTTGGAAACTAATAAGGCTAAATCTCACAACAAATCTTTATACTGTCTTAAAATTTAAATTGCAGCTCAGCACAGACTCTCTATTACACCATCCCTTGCAGCCAGGAGTTTGACTGAATGGAAATAACAGAAAATGACATTTACCCTGGCCTAATCTGTCCTGCTGCATAGTGTTGCTCTGGCCCAGGTAGAGAACTCTGCTGAAGTCTGTTCTGCCCATGCAGCTGCAGCACATTTTACCATGACCCACCCCTATTAACCCTCTTTCCTGGCCATGTGTGATCCCAGCACAAGGCGTGAATTTGCATGGTGCAAGGATCAGCCAAAATTTCTTACCTTGGTAAGATGAGGGCTACTAAGGCAGAGCATTTGGTAGTCCTTACTCACAGTTGCCAGCTCAGCTCTTCTCTGTGCATGGTGTGTTCACTCCTGTCTGTTTCCAGTGGCATTGGGCATGGAAGCTCCATGGATGAGAGAGATCTTCCAGTCCTCAGGATGTTCCAGGGGACTGGGGCTGTGGAACCTGTGGAGGTCTTTGTTCTCCACTGGGAAGGGGCAGTGGGACCCTTGCAATGTCCTGGGGGTCAGGTTTCACAGGTTAAACCCGTTTGGCAGAGGCAGAGAGTGACTGAGAAATCAGATAGCAGCAGAGGATTAAACCTTGCAGAGGGGAAATGCTGCAAAAGGAATATTAACTTACCCCCTCACCTAATTCAACACTATGATTTCATTGGGCCATCATCATCTCTGCTTTCTGAAGTGATTCAAAAGGGCTGGTTCATACCAGAATTGACTTTCTCTGTCTTACATCTCAATCTGTGTCCCATTCCATTAATCTAAAGTTATTTGATTACTTTCACCTAAGTATGCTAACTCAATTCCCCAGAATGCTTCAGCTGAACTTTCACAGCAATCTTTATCTGAAAACTTTTCATATCACACAGATTCCTCCTGTCTGGCCCTTTTTCAGTAACCTTGTACTGCCCAGTCTTTGGACAAATGTTATCTTCTTGTTCTGTTTTTAAGCTGGGAAACCACTCTTAAGGAATGCAATTGCAATAAAGCAGCTAACACCATTAAAAGACCAAATAGGATTTATGGAGCAAAGAGCAACACTTTCATAACAGATATTGTGACAAATGTATAACCCAGACAAATGACAGGCAGAGCCATCCACTTCAACCTCCTGCTCAGCCTGGTTTGCTCATGTGTGCTAAGTGTGGGTCAGCCATGCTGCCTCCTCTTCTCATTGGTGTTTAACTTTGTTTGATGCCTCAGGTTTTGGCTTTTGTGTTTTTCAGGTTCTGTGCTGCTTTAGTGTGTGGGTCTGAGCTTCATATCAGGGCATGGTGAGCTCTCTGCACAGAGCAGGGAGACAAAACAATTCCTGCTCCAGCCGGGACCAAGGACAACTGATCCAGATCTCAGGCCCAAGAGCACAAACAACGTGGGCTGAAGAGAGAAAAACAAGCAGGATGGGAGTTCATGGGCTGGAGCTGGAATTGGACAATTAACTGCAATATGCAAATGGAGCAGAACTGATAACAGTGACAGACCCCGTGACCCGTGGGGCATTTTGTGACCATTTTGGGTTCAGCTGGGGTGCAGCCCTGGCTGGGCTCTTGTGCTGCCCAAGGTGGATCCATTGAGGCCTCCTAATAAATCCCTGCTTTATTCTTTAGCTCCTCTGGTCTCTGCTGTAGCTCAGCCCTCACAAAGAATCAGTTAATTTGCATTTTTACAACATCATATTTCAATGGAAGCACTTTCTCTTTGATGGGTTCTTTGGACAGTCTGAGTTACCCATTCAAGACAGGAGTAAGCAAGAATAAAACAGATGGACTTGCTCCTGTGGCCTTTCCTGTGGTCCACAGCAGCACAAGGTTATGACTGCAGCTGTGTCACAGGATTTGTTTGCTCCAATTTTTTCTTGTGTACATAATTTTCAGTTATTTGTCTATTATCATTTCTATTGAGAGCAATAGAAAGCTTTAATAAAGTCATTCAGCTAATGATTCCATTGTTAAAATATTGCTGTATCTGAAGATACAGCTAATACTGAAAAAGAAAAGTTGAAAAAGTAAGTATGATTTAATGATTATGATTTTTCAAGTATGATTTAATTTTCTTTTGACAGTCCACGTACATTTAGGTTTTGTAGTGTCAGACATTTTTAATTAATCAGATAGTTCTATGACTTGAACAATGAGGAAGGGGCTTTCATTTTTTCAGAAATTAAGGAGTAAATGATTGAAGTTTGCCAGTAATGTATCATTCAAATTCTTAAATTATCATATTGTTAGGACATCTTTTCAACAAATAATATAAGACAGCAGAAGACAAGTATAATTGCAGACCCTAATCTGTGGGGACCATTTGTAAATTTGCAAACTGACTTTATTTAGGTGCCTAAATGCTGTCATTTTGAGTGTGTCCTTGTCAATTTTGATTTGTTCTCAGGATGGCAAGAAGCCTGTGCTTGTAAACACGCAGATGAATTCACAGTTGAAAAGCAAAAAGTTGAAAAAGAAGTTATTAATTAAAGAAATTTTTGGGTTTAGTAGTCTCTAGCTAAGGAGACCCACTTCATGGGCTAAGAAAATGTGTGCAGCCCTACAAAGAGAGGGAAACTCCCTGTGCCCATTGCCCTCAGCTCAGTGGGGCTGTGAAGAGGAAAGGTTTCACGTTCTTTGTTTCAGGAGCTTGCCTCCAGCCATCCTTGTGCACACACAGGGCCCATCCTCCTCTTCTGGGCGCTGCTGGAGCTCAGCCCTGTCCCAGTAGTACTCTGGGGACAGCAGCCGTGTGGGCCTGTGCTGCAGGAGGTACCTGTTGAGGTGGCTCTCGTGGTGCCAGGGAGCCCCAAAGCCATTTCCCCTGTCCCGCACGTCCCCTGCAGAGCAGCCTCGGCTCAGTTTGTACACCTCGGACACGCTGCCCCCGTAGAAGCTGGCTGTGTAGTGGAAGTCCCCTTGTCCCTCAGGGATGGCAGCTGGTGACTCAGGCTGTGCCTCACGGGCTTTGTTCTCGTGCTGAGGGGTGACCTGCCAGGAGCTGATGGTGGCCACCGGGGCGTCGATGATCTCCACGCCGACGTGGGCCAGGAGCTGCACGTGGATGTCCATGGAGTACAGGTATCCCACCTCGTGCTGGAACTGCCTCTGGATGTAAGAGCTGATGGTGTCCATACGGCTCCTGGAGCTGTCCTGCCACCTGGGGACACTCTGGACAGGGATGACAAACAGCTGGTTCTCAGGGGCCATCTGAAGGTGGGAGATCTTCTTGGGGCTGTCTGTGAACAAGTAGAAATTCACGGGGTGCCCAGCCAGGAAGTATTTGTTGGCAGATCTCATGAACCCTTCTGTGAACTGGACATCTCTAAGAGACATGGAAAGGAGAAGAATGGAGTGGCTCCTCCTGCTGAAGAATGACAGCTTTTCAAGTTCGTTTTCTTTGTCTTTTTCTATCTGTTGCTCCTTCTTACAATGTTGGTGCTCTTTATTTAACACAACTGCTGCCCTTCAAGCCTTCCCCATGCTGCTGCACATTTACATTTTAGCTTTTCATGGAACACCTGCCTTCCACCCAGTGCTGCTCTCTAATATCCCTCCACAGGGCAAATACTTCCTCTCATCCCTCCCTGGCACTCTTTCTGCAGTGGAATATTTTAATTCCTAGAGAGGATCACAGAATCAACAGAGAATCATGGAATGGTTTGTGTTGGGAGGGACCTTAAAGACCATTTCATTCCACCATTGCCATGGCAGGGACACCTTCCACTATCCCAGGGTGCTCCAAACCCTGTACAACCTTGTCTTGGACATTTCCAGGGATCCAAGGGCAGCCACAGCTGCTCTGGGCACCCTGTGCCAAGGCCTCCCCACCCTCACAGTGAGGAATTTCATCCCAATATCTGATCTAAATCTACCCTGTGTAAAGCCATTCTCCCCCATTCTGACACTGCCCACCTTTGTTGAAAATCCCTGTCCCACTTTCCTGCAGGGCCCCTTTAGGCACAGGAGGGGCTCTGAGGCTTCCTGGAGCCTTCTCCAGGCTCAACAACTCCAACTCCCTCAGGCTGTTTTCATAGCAGAGGGTCAAAATCATCCATGAAATAGTTTTGATTGCCTTGCAGTACTTGAAGAGGCTGTGCAGCTCTAAGATGCCAGTGGAAATAGAGGGTATAAAAATAGAGTGTAGCTCTTCACTCAGAAACTCAAACAAGAACCTCCCCAAGAACATGCAAGCTGTAACAGCATGATTAATATTTTTACTAGATAACAGTAAATAATATTATTATAATAATGCTAATATAATAATATATAGTATTATAATAATATTATAATATATAGTATTACAACTAATAATACTAATACACTAATAATAGTAATATTTTACCTTTAAACTCTTACAGAAACCAAATAAAATCTCAACTTCTCAGAATTTTTCTATTTTTTAGTGCAGGATAGAGGGAAATCTTGTTGTTAGAAATGTAGCAGCAGCTAGAATTTCTATTTCAATGGGTCAAAAGGCTAGTTGTATTCCCAAGGATATTTTTTGTCCTATTCAAAATAATGTCCCAGCCATTTGCCTTACTTTGGGAGGTGACACTGACATGTCACATTTCTCCCAGCCTAGAGCTGCTCATGCTCAGCCTCTGAAATGTTTCTCACTTGTGCTCCACGAGCAGCACTGCAGAGAGCTTTAACCATTTGACAAGAAATAAATGACAAACCAATACTTTTGAACAGCAAAAGTGACCACTCCAGTGACCACGTTCTTCTGCAGATACTGAGCATTCAGGATGTCCCTGCTGAAGGTGCCTTCCCAGACAATTGGAGCCAGCCACGGTGTCAGCACCAGCACATCCCTTCTCCTGCAAGGGGTGGGAAGGAGGCAGGGTTTAGATGGCCCAGGAAATTCATGAAGACAAACACAGATGTCTACCACTGAGTTAATCATTCCATCTCCCTCTGAAATCACTAGGGGTCAAGTAAGTGCTATCAGCAAAATCTGAGATATGAGATATCAGAATAAATCCATTTTCTTCATGGTGGAAAAAGCCCATTTTTTATTCACATTACTAGATTTTATAGAGTTTTAGAGACTCATGTGTGACTCCAATTGGTTGGTAGCTTACTTGTTACTTTATTGTTTAGTAAAAGGTATTTTACTTGTCTATCAAATCTCTCTACTCTTCAATTGTTTACATATTTTCTTCACTGGTTCTCATGGGATAGATTTCATGTTTATGCAGGTGCCAGTTGTTTTTCACCCAGGAATAGATTGTTATGCTAACAAACTGCTCATGTAGGATTGCTTTCACATGGGAATGTGCAAAGTGCTTGACAAGGCCAGCCACTGATTTAACAGAGCAAGCCTGATTTTATGAGGCCTTTCTTTATAACTTTTCCATTCTACTGCAACATCAAGCCACCTTATCCTGAAGCAGACACCTGAAATAGGTGTGTATCCTCGATTTCCACCCACCAGCTCCCAAGCTGTTTGTGGCTGTCACTCAGGGCAGCTTTTCACAATCCTTCCATCCCTTACCACAGAGCACAGCACATCCTCCCCTTGTCCCCAGCCTGTCTCTCCTGGAAAGCTCTCAGTCCTCAGCTGCAGTGTTCCACATGTGCAGCTCTCCACTATGATAATAATTAATAATTATTAATAATTCTTAAACATGCAACACTAAAGATACCCAACAGAGAATTTATGTTGTGTAAAAATCACCATTTAACAGATATGTAAAGGCAGGAAAAGTCTCATTTAGACTTTTAGACCATTCAGGCTATTCTTCAAGAAGCTTGAATTCATCACATTAGGTAGGCAGACTCCTGTTTTCTCTTTGAGAAATATCCCTCTTCAGGAAACTGGCTGAAGGACTTCATGGTTGCTTGATTTCTGCCATCATAATTCACCAAAATCTTCACCTTCAATTCACCACAGATTTCTGGTTGCACCAGAGATCTCTGCTCCTTCCCTGTGTGTGGGTGGAGGCTCCTCAGCTGGGCTGTTGATCTCCTCCTTTGCAAAGGGGAGGAGGAAATCCCTAATTTGCTCCCTAATTCCCTTGGGATGATGGACAGGTATTTCCCTGGTGCTTTCCTGGATGTTGTTTTCTGGTTTATCTCTGACACTCAGAACATCCCCTTCCCACAGGGAATGGGGTCTAGAGCTCTGCTAACAAGGTCAGCCATGGCTGTTAGGAATGAAGGAATGGGACTATTTTCAAGCTAAGATTGATTTATTGCTCAGACAAACATCAGTCTCAGAGGCTGTGAGATTTTACAGGAGCAAGCACTCAGCCATAGCTCAGAGCAGTCACCAGTTCTTTGTTACAAGGCACTACAGAACTTTCTAACCCCACAGACAGCTGCCACAGGGTTTATTTTGCTTTTCTAACCCATCACCTTTACTCACTTCTGCTGCACTGGGGATACTTTTGTCCAATGAGCTTCTAACTCACATGCACACATTGGCTTCTGTTATAACTTCTAAACTCTTACCTTATTTTATACAACCACACCCTTACATTATAAACCCTTCACCATCTTATCAGTGCAGTTTCTCACTTACTTAAGGCATATTCTCACCTACAACTATAGAAATATAATTTTATGATTTTTCTTTTCATAAGTTTTATGATTTTTTTATAAGTTATGATTTTTCTGCATTATGTCTGTATATTGTATTTTTACATCAATCCAAGCTTCTTCCAAGGCTGCAGATCAAATCCTTCAGTGTCTGTGCAGGTTTCTGTTTTTCTGATTCCCACACTCAGCCAGGCTGCTTTCCAGAGCAGAGGGGAGAGGTTGCTGTGTCTGTGCTGACAAGTCCCAGCTCTCTCAGCCTTCCCCTACATACTCCA
Source organism: Irena cyanogastra (assembly GCA_013397155.1). Taxonomy (NCBI): domain Eukaryota; kingdom Metazoa; phylum Chordata; class Aves; order Passeriformes; family Irenidae; genus Irena; species Irena cyanogastra. The sequence continues at coordinate 70,368 of VWZV01002294.1, read as the reverse complement.
GCCCCTTCATGATCCTTTGCTAAACTCTCTCCAGTATGTCCAAACCTCTTTTATCACTTTCTTTATTTTTTTATTTATTATTCCTAGCACAAATGGTTCTGTAATAGGCAATTCCAGAAAATAATTTATCCCAGTGACCTAAAATGTCAATTCCACATGTATGATGCTGACTGTTACCACTAGAAATAGTGCCAGCCAAGGCCTCTTGTTTTTTAGCTTCTGAGATGAGTGGTGACAGAGGATGCAAAAAAATGAATTAAGATAAAAATTAAACCAAAATATTTTCAACATGCACCATAATTTCTCAGTTTTCTTTCTTGAATGTAACAAATTAAAGATGCTTCATCTGTGCATTTCTAATGGTCTCTGGAAGAGTTGCTTTTCTAGTTAGACAGCTCTCAGCTGTGCTGGCCTGTCTGTGCCACCCACAGTCTGTGTTTCTGAGAACAATGGGATCTCATGGTCATGAAGCCACAGGAGGTACACTCACCATGGAAGCAACAGAGATGTTTCATGTAAATCTGTTTTTCTGCAAATGAAAATAAAAAAATATTAGAAATATTTTATAGAGGGAAATAAAAGCTACATAAATGCATCATGGCACAGACGTTTCAGATTTGCTTTTTCTGAGAAATGAGCCCCACAAGAGATCTTTCTGTGTTTCAGCAGTACTGCCCTGGGGTTCAATGTCAGTGAGCATCCAGTCAGACTCCATCACTTATAATTATATTAATTATATTATATTATTATATTCATTCATAGACATTATTATTTATATCATAATATTTATTATAGTATTTATATTATTTATATGATATTATTTTTCATATTAGTTATAGTATTATATTATTATTTATATTAGTTATTATATTATTTATATTAGTTCTTATACAATGTGAACTACATTTAACAGACTCCTCAGCTGGTGTAAGTAGAGCTAAATGCAAATTATTCAGTTTTAAAATTATTTTTAACACGTCTGTTTCCATGATGCATCTTTGGAAAATTCAGTTTTACTTCTACACAGTAGAAGAGAGCCTGGCCCAGTAAGGCCAAACACCTTGCAGAAAGTTTTTATTTTTCTGACAGAAAAGTGTGTCTTTTCTGCAGAAAGTTTTAATTTTTATGTCCATAGGACACAGAGCAGAGGTCACTGCTCTCCATTCTCATTGCTCCTGCAGGTTCCTGTGGGTGGGTCACTGAATGGAGCCCACCAGTTTTGATTCCTAGATATTCCACCAGGAAAAACAGGTTCTGTAAAGTGGGAACACTTACTAAAAGTAACAGATTGAACAAGCTAATAGAGGGAAATTAAAAGAATCATATATACACAAAACCAGAAATATATCTAGCCATATTAACTTTTTTGGGGGGTGGGGTATGAAAATGTTGTCTCATACTGGAATCTTTTAAATTTCAAATGAATTACAAAAAGAATGCATTGTTTTTGTCATATTGCTTTATTGGCATTAAAGTTTATTTCTCCCCATGTCATATATGCTAGAGTCCTTAGAGCAGCATTTCTAGAGAATTACACAACTGTGTGTGTTACAAAAGAAGTGATGGAGAGGAGAAACTGAAGTAAAAAAAGCAGTGAGGGTAAGAAAAGTGTAAGTAAGTCATAAGACAAAAAAAAAAGAAAATAGTAAAATATGGTTCAGTTAAATGAAACTAAACATTAAAAACCCAGGAAGTTTCAGTCTGGTGAACTACCAGGTTAAACTCTTTCTTGATTCCATATCTGAAATCTGTTGGTTCTCATCAAGTTTGTGGACCCCACCAAACCCGAGGGAGTGGGCAATATGCCAAAGGGTCACATTTTAATGAATACAGAGGAGGCCTGGATGAGTTCCTGGCAGAGACAGCCAGCTTCCAGGTGTCCAAAGCAGGTGGGACTCAGCTGCCTTTTCACTGCTTGATTTTGGGGGAGCTGCATCAATGGATTCACATTTGCCCGTATGAAGTCTCAGGAATCTGAGCACTGCAGGATGGCTTCTATCAAAATGGAAATTTGCACTTCCAGGGCATGGATCTGGGGCTTGACAATGAGTCTTTTCAGATGAGTGTTGTGCTCCTGGCCTGGAATGATCCTTTGGTAAACTCTCTCCAGTACCTTTTTTATTGTTTTTTTAATTTTAGTTTGCATGCAGAATGAACTTACAGCACTGAATCCTCTCCGGGAGAGGCTGTGTGTTCCTGGGCTCTGGATGGGGAGAAAGGGTGGTGGTACCTTGGACAGGATAAAAAAGCAATGAGTCAACGATAAAAACAAAAATCAACCTCTCCTGCACTACCTTTGTGACTGAAAGGATAAAACAAAGCTGACAGAACACACATCTGGGGGGTCAGTATGGTGATGAGCATGTGCAAATCTCAGCTGTTCCAAGACAGGCGTTTAGCCTGAAGTTATCTGAAGATCAATTAACTCTGAGGATCTGTGAATGATTTAATTTGCCCAAGACTACCTGCCCAAAGGAAATGAGTCTGCTTTACAGCAGAGCTTGCTCTCAGCTGGTGTTAGAAGCTGCTGTGCAGCTGCCTCTTGGAGCCAGGTGTGCTCACAGCTTCACCTTGCTCTGGCCAGTTCGTGGGATCTCCTCTGACCTGAGCCTGTAATGTTTTGTAATTTTAACAAAAATGGGAGCATTTGTGATGGCTGCTCTGCTGCACAGAAAGTGTGTGGCTGAAAAGCTTGTCCTAATTCCTCCAGTTGGAACAGATCTTCAGTATTGTTCCAGCCAGCTCTGAATGAACCCCACCTGCTCTGATTTCAGGCTGCAGAGCACTGAATGCACACCATGAAATCCTGACTGTGGCAGACATGGGAGCCAAGGGAGACTCAGACCAGCCCTGGTGCAGAATAAACACAGCCAAATCCACTCCACAGAGTTCAGCATCCCTGTGCTGGTCTGGAGCACAGAGGTGTGGGATGTAAACATGAAAACACACACTTGGGCTCACAGGAATACACAGAGACAACTAATCATACTTTTAGAATTTCACAGAAGAGGTTAAAAGTGTCCACACCTTGCTTATTTTCATCTTTTGAATGTGAAAGGGGATTTTGAATTGAGCTTTGTGTAAATGCCTACATTGTATCTGCATTAGTTAGAAGACACCTGTCTCAGTCTGGGCAATAGAAAGAAATGCTAATTGAGAATAATTATCAGAGGTTAAACACCCACCAGATTGCACCTGTGATTCCTGCTGTCACCAGAATAGCCAGTCCATGTAATTTTGTGATTCTCATGTCCTTAGTGCTGCAAAAAAGATTGTGAACTCAGTATAGACAGCAAAATGGAAAAAAACCCCACAACACAAAACCAAAAAGGCAGAAAATACTGTAGTTATTAAACACTGAGTAACTATTTTGTTTTGCACTGCAGGTCTGGACATAATATGGAGAAAAATGAGTTTTTCTAGATAGAAAGTTTTACATCTAGGTATTTATAATACATACTACACCTTTACAATATATATGCCACACACTGAGCTAATTTTAAAATAGTAGAGTAAACCATTTTAAATTGTTCAAACCAATAATTCTCATTTCAGGTTTTCTCTGAATCAGATTTTATTTTTTTTCTCCAGCCAGTGCCCCCTCCCTTCTCTGTTTTCTTTCTCTCTTTCTGTCTTTCTCTCTCTTCTTTTTTTGTCTGCCTCTCCTTTTTGACCTCACTTCCTTGGATTCCTTGGGCTTTCTGCTCTGTCCCTCACTGCTGCAGCTCTCTTTCTTTCTCAGTTGAGGGTCACACTCCTTTTCACTGGGTCAGCTTCTCCATCCACTCTGGGGCTGCTCACAGCTGTGGTTCAGCCACATTTCCCTGTGCCAGCATTCTGAAGAGGCTCTCTGCAGCATTCTGTCTGTATTCTGTCTGTCAGTATTACCATCCTCTGCTTTCAGCTGCTCTTCAGCATCTCCTCCTGCTGTAACCCTTCCTCAGCCTAATTTCTTACCTATATCACATCTTACAAGCTGTGAGTTCTACAGCACTTCACTGACAAGCTACAAAATGGCCTCAAAATCTAGCTGTACAAGGTCTTTTAAGGAAAAACTGTCCAATTAAGAAACAACACCTAAATTATTTTTACTTTTAACCCAATAACCAACCACCCATGCCCTGCAATGTGGACTTTTCTGTCCAATTACACAAAACCACCCAAAGTCATGGAGAAGAAGAAGGAGGAGAAGAAGGAGGAGGAGGAGGAGAAGAAGAAGAAGAAGGAGGAGAAGGAGAAGGAGGAGAAGAAGGAGGAGAAGAAGAAGAAAGAGGAGGAGAAGAAGAAGAAAGAGGAGGAGAAGAAGAAGGAGAAGAAGGACCAGCCTCCATCCTAAAACCTCCATCTTGCTTAATATATATTACCATATTCTAAACCCTTAAACTCTAAGTTTTCCATCCTGTGATATCACACACTTCTATTCAAACTCCACACCCACAATCCCAGTTCTATCATTCCACTTTGGAAGCCTTCTCCACAGCCTCAGGTCAAATGCAGTGTTCTCTTGAGGGTCTTTCAACACAGAAAGTCTGAATTTCTCAGCATGCAGGGTTGCACAGCACTCACCCGTGGTTCTGTGACTGCTCACACCTCAGCAGCTGCTGTTGTCTGTGCCTCCCCTGTGCTCACAGCCCTGCTGAACCGGTACCAGCTCACACATCCTCCTCCTGTGTGTGTCAGCCCCGGGCTTGGGGCCAGGGAGGAGCCTCCACCCAAATCCTCACCTTTGTGGGAGTGCTGTCACCTGAGCAATGGGGAAACAACAAAAAACCTGCAGCAGCCAGTTATGCCCTAACACTGCAGCCTTTATGGGCCACCTAAAAGCAGAGGCCAGGCAAAATTAAGGGTATAAAAAGTGTTATATTTATTGAATATGGATGTGTATTGAATATTTGGGTGTCTTCTCTCTGGGCTGTATCTCACTCTAAGCTGTGGTACGTGCAGGGGGTTGGATTTCCCCTCTGACTGGTGCCTTTCACACCTAAAATATTATTGAATTTAATGCTTGGGTACTGCTTTCTCTGTGGAACCTCAAGTAATATTCAAGACCAGTGCAATAATTATTTAATGTCATGATTGAGATGGAGACAATACAAAGCAACACACTCCATTTTCAGAAGGCTTCAAAGTGTTTTTATTACAGCATGGATGCTTTTTGTACATTCTTACGAAGCTCATAAGTTTACACTTTACTCATTGATCACAAAGGACAAACAAAGTGCTCATTGGAATGGACAGTTGCAGGTTTCTCTTATTTGTCCTTCTTTCTTTCTTGATTTCTATGTCAACAACCTTGGTAGAAAATTCTTTCAGGGTAAACATGGATCCTCTTGTCAAACATCTCTCTGGCTCACAGAAGTCACTGTAAAACTTCTTCCACAATTTAAAGTATGGAGAAACTAAGGCACTGGAAAGTGAAGAGTTTTATTGGTCAGAGGTACCCATCATGAGCCACCAGCAAAGTACAAATGTCCTGAGTTCTGGCCTGATGTCTTGTCACACATGGCGCAATGACTTGGGAGAAAAGAAAAGAAAAAAAAAAAGTATGAGTAGTGCTACAATAGTAAGCACATAAAAAAATTAACAAGCAAACAACCAGCCACCAGCAGAGCAACACCTTCTGTGAGGTTTAGAAAGAGGGAAAACTATTCCCTCTGATTCTGTTCCCAGTTCTCTTGGGCTTTGAAGGATAATGTACTGAGAGATATTTTACCATCCTGGGAAATCTCAGGCTCAGCTGAAGCACAGGAGCCTGCAGGAGCTGTTTGTGCTCCCAGCTTTTAACACAGCAGCCAGCTTCCAGCCACGGAGAGAAACAGAGCAGCACAGGGGTAAGGCTGGAGCTAAATGGAAGAGAGAAAAGCGTAGGTACTGAGCTCTTGTTAGACAAAGAGCATTTAGTTTCTTTTTCTCTAGCTTTGTTAGAGGTGTTTCTTCTCATCTGATCTCACCTGGGCTCTGGGAATGCCAATGTAAGTTGGAAATGGCATTCTCAGTTTTTATCGGGAACTGGAGCTACGGGACAAGGGGAAGGCTTCAGACTGACAAGGAAAAAGTTTAGATCAGATATGGGAAAGAAATTCTTCCCTATGAGGGTGGGGAGGCCCTGGCACAGGTGCCCAGAGCAGCTGTGGCTGCCCCTGGATCCCTGGCAGTGCCCAAGGCCAGGTTGGACAGGGCTTGGAGCAGCCCAGGGCAGTGGAAGATGTCCCTGCCATGGCAGGGGGGGAATGGGATGGGCTTTAAGGTTCTTCCAACCCAAAACATTCTGGGATTCTGTCATTCTGGGTTTCTGTGATTCTGGGTTTCTGTAAGCAGTTTCCAAGAGAAAGACGGACATGTTTCTCAAAGTGTGAGAGAGATGAGAGAGGGATTGCTTGGAGAAGAAAACAGAGCTGGACTTAACAGATTAAAGGACTAGAAATATGGAAATTTCTTACTGTACTTGATGTGCTTTTAAAAATCTTACAACCTCTGTTGAGAGTGTAAGTTAGATATAACCTTTCCTCACTCTCTTGCTGTGTTTTCTATGCAGTGGCAGTACTTCTGAACATGTTTATGTGGTGAAAAAAAGGCATTTGTAGTCTACTTTCAGTGGACTAGAATGTAAAGAACATTCACCATTATTTTTACCCTGAAAAGCTTAATTCTTGAAACATGGAAGTGATATTTCTGTGCCACCTGAGAGTGATCCATTATTTGAGGACAGGTGAAATTCTGAAAATTCTGAAATTCTCCAGTTAATCACCCTTTTAAAATTAAAGTAGTGCAAGTCAATATTCTAAGGTACTATAAGGTAGATCTGGAATTTTTAAAGAATAATGGAATGGGGAGCCATATTTTTTTTTTCTCTTTTTGGTTTCCTTTTTTGTTCAGGCACTTTCCAATTATGGTTTGTAGTCTACAGCATGCTAAATCACTTACACTAGATTTTTTTTCCTTCTACTGCTTGAATCTCTACTGGCTATACTGGAAAATGAGTTACCTCCCTTACCTGTCAGTATTTACCACAGCTTAAATCTCATGGGAGGCTGGAAGATGTGAAAGCCATCCTTAGAAATGAAATTGTATTTAGTATTCTGTCACTTTATTATTTGGCAGCAGTGATGAACTTGTTATGAAATATGTAAATTATGTAATCAGATTGATTCTACACAGATTATCCATATGCAAGGGAAAAATCTGATTTGAAATAAATATTTTGGAACTCAAAGACAAATAAATAATGATATCACAAAAAACGTATTTCTTTTTTCTCTTAATGTTTTATATGAAAAATATTTTGTGAATAATGAATACTGAACATCATACTAGAAAGTCAGTTGAGTATTGGATAGGAATTTGCAGGAATAGGTAAAAAATTGTTTGAAATATTCTCTAAGAAGTGGAAAAGAAGAGGCAAAACAGCAAACTTCAGGTATTTTGTAAAAAATCAAGATTAATTCTGTCAATTAATGCAAAAGAAAATGATGGATGGCTACTGTGCTTATTGTAGTCCAAGACTCTGTGTAAAAACTGTTACTTGGGGGGAGAAGTGGCCAATTTTAGTCAATGCATTGAAAATGAGAGAAATTTTCAGCTGCACAGATCCTTTCCAATTTCAAAAGAAAAACCCAAATGCACATATCCCTTAACCCTAGCAAACTTATTTCAAGTACTCTGTGTGAGAGAACAAACACTTATTTTCTTCTGCAAATATTCAGGAGTAAGGGAGATGTAAAACAGCCCAGGCCAAGTTTGCTGTGCCTGAGTGCAGTCACTCAGCAAGACTGTGCTTCTGTCTGGGGGGAAGCTCAAACTGAGATCAAACACACATTTAATAATGTTGTCTCTTCCCCTCTGACTGCATTTTAAGTGAAGATGGGGTAAGAAGGTCTGTGAAGAAATCAATGAAGCCCAAATATTTTCTTGGAGCCAGCCTCCGAATCACCAGTCCTGCTGTGGGACACAAAAAAAATCAGAAGTGGTTAAATAATAAGGGATGTCAATTAAATAACAGGTGGGGAATCTCTGCTTAAACTGTATTTGCAAGTCCAGTATGAAGAGGGTGCTTGGGAGAGATAACACAAAATGTTCCCTATTTATTTCCTTTTTGCTCCTCCTACATTCCAGGTCTTCAAGGTCATCATGGTACAAGAAAATGCCACCCACATCCATGAGTTCATCCTCCTGGGATTCCCAGCCACCACGGAGCTGCAGGCTCTGCTGTTTGTCATTTTCCTCACCGTGTATGTGCTGACTGTCGCTGAGAACGTCGTCATCATCGCTTTGATCGTGGCCAACCGCCAGCTCCACAAGCCCATGTACTTCTTCCTGGGCCAGCTGGCCTTCCTGGAGGCCTGCTACATTTCAGTCACCGTTCCCAAGCTGCTGGTCACCTTGGTGGTGGAGAACGGGAGCATCTCCTTCCCGGGCTGCATGGCCCAGCTGTACTTTTTCATCGCCCTGGTGTGCACCGAGTGCGTCCTCCTGGCTGCCATGGCCTTCGACCGCTGCGTGGCCGTCTGCACCCCGCTGCACTACAGCCTCACCATGGGCCCCCGGGCCTGCCTGCAGCTGGCCACGGGCTCCTGGCTGCTTGGCTTTCTCACAGCTCTGCTCAAGGTCTTCTTCATTTCTCAGCTCTCCTTCTGCAGCCCCGGGGTCATCAACCACTTCTACTGCGACATCAGCCCGCTGCTGAACCTCTCGTGTGCCCAGCGGCGCCTCGCCGAGGTGGTGGACTTCATCTTGGCCTTGCTCATTTTGCTGATCCCCCTCTCTGTCATCATAATTTCCTACATCTGCATAATCAGAGCTATTTTGCTCATTCCCAAGGCCCAGAACAGGAGGAAAGCCTTCTCCACCTGTGCTTCTCACCTGGCTGTGGTCATCATTTTCTTCTCTGCCACTCTCTTCATGTACGCTCGGCCCAGGAGCGTAAACTCCAGGGATCTCAACAAGCTGGTTTCCATCATTTACACCATGGTCACTCCACTGCTGAACCCATGCATCTACTGCCTGAGGAACCAGGAGGTAAAGGACATTTTAGTGAAGGTCTTGTGTAGCAGGGCTGCTCTCTCCAGAGTTTCTGCATCTCACCCCTAATGCGATGCTTGGGAGATAATTTTCCAGCTGAATGGGTCTGAATCCTATCAAAGTCTAATGAGATTCTTACTTTGACAAAAATGGTTATTGGGGTTCTCTTTCAACATCAGTGCTTAACAATTCCTCCTCCCAAGCCAATCTGCATATTCAGTTAAAATCTGTGAATCTGTGTGAATGTAAAAGGTTTTTCTCACTGAACACATCACTCATCATTCCCAAGGAGTAGAAAAGGCAATAAACAGAACTGCCTTCTCTGAATGTATTTTTTGGTATGCATCAAAGAACAAAATTACATTCTGACCTTGATGCAACTTAACACGAAACTAGGATTCAAAAACCTGAGGCACCAAATAAATACTTACGTCAACTTTCTTCACAGGAGTGAGGATGGGAACTTCAGTAATTCAGATAATAACAATCATTTTAGATAGCTGGGATAGGAGACCATGAACCACCACTGAGAAGTTCCTTCTTTATTAACTTCAAATATAACTTTGGGAAGCAGCTCAGACTCAGAAAACAAACCTTTACTTTCAGGGAAGAGGGTTAATTTGCATAGTTCAATTTCCATTTTAAATGCCAAATGAACCTCCTGATTTTTAAATTTTATTTTTCTGTGGTCCTTCAACATCACATGAGGAGATATAAGCACTAAGGGAAGAGTCAGTTGTCTAAACATAGGTCTTTCCTACAGCAACACTCAAAGGAGAGGGTCAGGAAGAACTTGAAGGTGATTTAACACACGGACACAAAATCTTGCACCAGTCCTACCCAGGACTGCATCAACATTACTGTGTCCAGTTGGGCACAGAAGGACAAAATGGAGAGTCCAGCAGAGAATTACCAACTGACAGAAGGGTGGAGCACACAGCACACACACACAGAGACAGATGGAAGCAGTTTTTAACTCTGGAAAAAAGAATGCTGAGGTGTTTAGCTGCAGTCTGGCACCACCTGAAGAGTGTTACAGAGGAGATAGAGGCAATTCTTAATTGTGCATGCCTGAAAAGACAAAACAACAAGAGCTTGTTACAACAAATTAAATTCAGATAAGATAGTCCAAAAAAAGAAAAAAAAATCAAACAAAATCAGAGTGATGAAGCACCACAACTCAGTCCCAGAAAGGTCTGTGAAAATGAATGAAATCTCTGTCCTTTGAGCTTTTCAAAGCTTGACCTGACAAGTCCCTGAAAAACCTGACCACCCTGAAATATGTTTGTGACAGCAGAGTGAGTTAAAATATTCTGGAAGTAAAGTTCTGTCCTTCCAAGCCAAGTTTTTGTATGATTTGTTGATCTGGATGTCAAATGGAAAAGCCTGTGGCGTCTCAAACAGAAATTGGTGTTTAGGGAAGTGAATCTGGCTGTAGGTACCCACTGGGCAGATTTCACCATATGAGCAATGTGTTCCACACTGTCCAGGAGTGGATGCTCTCCAGATGATCCATGTCACTCTTCCATGGGGAGCCAAGAACTGCCTGCACTACTCCAGATATGAATATATTTATAATTCCTTTCCCTTTTGTAGCATAACTCTCCCCATGTCTCTATTACATCAGCTGTGGTTTGGTCTAGCTGAGAGCTGGAAATGTCAGAGGTACTAAGATCTCTCAGGGAAGCTGTTGAAGCTCTGTTCTACCTCACACTTAATGGCATAAACAGCAGCTACTGAGCTGCAAATCCCTGTCCTTGTCCCTTTTTATAACTTGTCACTGCTGGGCCACAGCACAGCCCCCAGTAGCCCATATTGAACAAACCCATTCACTCTTTCCAGGTACCCTGAGTCAAATCTTCACATCTTAGCAGGCCTGGGTAAGCCCCTCTCTGGTTTATCCACATTTTCCTGGAATTGCAGGGATCCCAAAAATGGTCTGTGGCAGCTGGATCCTCCCCAGCCTAACAGAAATGAGGTAAGAGCCAACACTACTCTCCCTTCTCCATGCACTGACATGATTTTAAATCTCCCCCTCATGAGATGCCCTCACATTCCTGAGCAGGCACAGGTGGCTTTGGCCAGTGGCTAGAATTCAGCAGCATACCATAAGGAGTGTCAAATGTCACTAGATTCTCACATATTTGCAAAATAAATCAAGCTGTATGCCCCAACAGCCAAATCACTGCTGTAATTCCAGCTCTCCTCGATGCCAACCTCCCGTTATTCTCACTGGATGAATGTAATTTTAGTCATGGTTCTGGCTTAAATAAGATGTCTGAGTGAGATTTTACAAACAGCTGACTCAGGGACTGCTTCCCCCTGGCAGTAGAGGGGACCAGATCAGGTTTTGTATTCTTGGTGCTGCAGAATCCTGCAGCAGCTCCTCAGCTCTGTTTGGGAGGCAGCTGAGATCATCAGGAAATACATCAGTGTTATCTCTGACCCTCCTTTTGCTCTGAACATGTTTGCACTGTATTACCAAATTCAGAAAATGCACAGCTTGGCTATTTGTGAGTCTGAACACAACTCCAGTGTGGTGAAACTGCACTTATCCAAAATCACCCACTCCAAAAGCCATCACCAGTTAAGGGTATGGATTTAGACCAGGGCACTAAAATATTTTTCTAGATTACTTTTTGGTAAAAGACTGCCATATCTCTGCCTCAGGGTGTTTGTACTTTCCTCTGCCCTATAAAAATCAGTAGACACTAGCTGGTATTTTTTCACTGTTCAGTGTCTCAGAAAAAAAAAATCTTCAGTTTCTTCTACTCTGCATGGAATCACAGAGGAAACAACAACATCCCTCCTCTTTCTGTGATTGCTTCCATTGGGAGGCTAGCTGCAATTTCTGAATCAGACCTCATGAGACACCAGAGGTAAATAAAGTGTTGATTTATCTGTGCTGCTATAAATCACACCACTGCCATAGCAGTCTGCACTCATCTGTTCCCTACTGATCACATTCTCCAGGATCAGCTGAGGCACTGGATTCCCACTACAGAAGGTTGAGAACAGTTTTGTTTTCAAGAGCACAGGCTGAGCCATTCTTATTTTTGGAGGATTAATCTGAGTTAGCTGCAAACAAACCAGAACCAGAATTATAATTTGCTTGCACTTATGCTGTATCTGGGATGCTTTGTGTACCATCTCAATGGACTTTGTGTAGATGCAAGTGTGCTCAGAGCCAGATATAGAAACCTCTAGTGGGCTCCTTCAGATGTGTTTGGAGGGTTTTTTATTATCAAAATGGATATATCCTTGTGGTACTTCACATTTCCCTTACAGTTCATGGACTATATGAATATGATATAACTTTAGAAATGTTTTGATGTAGAAACTAAAGCATTGGAAATGTGAATGTCTATCTATAACCTGTCTCTTCTTCATACTGGATGGAAAATATATTAGCATCATTCATCATTTGTCTAAGGTGAGACAAGATTTGTAATGTATATTTATCTCCATGAAATGTAAATTAAAAACCAAGCTTTAATTTTTAAAATGAAAAATTAATTCTGAATTGAGCAGATAAATTTCACAAAGTTAATTTCTAAAAACCCAGCAACAAAATGTCTGAGCTTTTACAGTGTTTTTTAGTGGAAATGTAACTTATGGCTATGAATTTAAGCCTGGTAGTTAGGTGTCATTGTATTAATTTATTGCAGGTGGATAAGGTTCATCTTTCCTCTACAGAATGGGTGGGAGCAACGAAACCCAAGTCATGTATTTCATTCTCCTGGGTTTTCCCACCACTGGTGAACTGCAGCTGCTTCTCTTCTCTGCTTTACTTCTGGCTTATTTATTAACTGTGTTGGAAAACTTCCTTATCATCCTCATCATCCGAAACAACCCCAGCCTGCAGAAACCCATGTACTTCTTCCTAGGGAATCTGGCTTTCCTGGAGATCTGGTATGTTTCTGCCATTGAGCCAAAGATGATCCTGGACGTGCTGTCTGATGACAAGAGGATCTCGTTCCAGGGCTGCATGGCCCAGCTGCATTTCTTTGTGACCTTGGTTTGCACGGAGTACGTGCTGCTGGCTGTGATGGCCTGGGACCGCGTCCTGGCCGTCTGCAGACCCCTCAGGTACCCCCTCGTCATGGACCACAGGCTCTGTGCTCAGCTGCTGGCTGCCTGCTGGCTGTGTGGTCTGACCTCTTCTTCCATCAAGCTGAGCTTTATAGCCCGGCTCTCATTCTGTGACGTGGACAAAATCAATCATTATTTCTGTGACATTTCACCCCTGCTGAACATCTCCTGCAGCGACTCCTCCTTGGCCGAGCTGGTGGACTTCACCCTGGCTCTGCTGGTGATCATGGTGCCTCTGTGCACTGTGCTGGCCTCCTATATCTGCATCCTGTTCACTGTGTTGAAGATTCCTTCTTCCCAGGGCAGGCAAAAGGCCTTTTCCACCTGCAGCTCCCACCTGGCCGTGGTGATTTTGTTCTACTCCACCACTCTTTTCACCTACGCCCACCCTAAGCTCATGTACACCTACCGTGCCAACAAGCTGGTGTCAGTGCTCTACACCGTGGTTGTGCCACTTCTGAATCCTCTCATCTATTGCCTTAGAAACAAAGAAGTCAGGGCTGCCATGAGGAAGACTTTTCCTTGCAGAAGCCACACCAAAGAAATCAACTGAAGAGTCCCAGAGAGGGGGCTTTGCTCATGAAGATCAACTGGCAGTGCTGAAGTCAGGAGGTCCAAACCTCAATCCATGCTAACACTACCCATATTTATTGAACTAGATCTTGATATATCTAAGTTAGATCTATGTATATACTATGATTTTGACTCAAGATGTGTGGGTTTGGGGTTTTTTTGCTTGTTTTCCCCCTAACAATCTATGCTGTCACCCTTTCTTAAAAGTCTCCAGCTGAATGGCTGCTCTGTTTTTAAAGGTGTTTGGAAATGCTTGAAAATGAACCCCAGATTTGTTTGCCCTAGATGGAATAGAGTCCAGAAAACATTGTAAAATGTGTGTGAAAATCAGCTGTCCATCTGTGATTTATTTAGTCCTAGATTTTGTTATTATCCCTTGAGAGAAATAGGCAGCAGAAAATGATGGGTAATTGTAACATTATTAGATTGCTGGTGTAGGATAAAAGGAACCATGCTCTGAAGAAGACAATTTTTCTAATATGGCATTAGAGAAGGTATAATGTGTATGGTGTCCACATGGTACAGCTGCATTGTCACTTGGCCTCTGTCTCAGCTCCACAACGGGGCCAAGGCACCCTAAATAACCTCATTGCACACCAAATAATGCCTTCCATGAAGAAATTCAGACACAGGATAAATCACTTCAATATTTCCTTCAGGCTGCACGAGCCTTGGAGCCAGCAGTATTTCATCAGGAGTAATGATCTCGTGCAGGAGTCTGGACACACAGCTGGTGAATCTGAGCTAAACACTCTGTGATTGTCTGTGAGAAAATCTGATTGTCAATTAGAAATAAAATGGTGCCTCTAAGAAAACTGCTCCATGTTCAGACTATCACAGTGCTTCAGAACTTTTAATATTCTGTAATAAACCAATAAATCTGTCAGCAGAGTGAATTTCCACGTGACCATATTAAATCTGGGTTTGAGTTGATGACTGTGACCATGGTGTCTGATATTCTGTGCTCTGTGCTGGCACACTGACTTCTCCAGTTTGGCAGATGAAACATTCAGCTTTGTCTGACACACAAACTTGTCTGTGCACACTGTGCCATGTATTGCTAATTGTTTCAAACAATTCCTTTTTGAGGAATTGAACCCAATGTTAAGGAGAGATGTCAGGAGCAGCTTGAAGTTAATCATAATGGGGAAGTGCAGAAATACAGGGTGCTGGCTGTAATCCAGGTATTAGCAGGAAATCTGCTGTGAGAAAATAGGTAATTGACACAAAATGAATATACATTCCAATAGGAACCATTGTAAAGGAACAAAAAAAATATCCAGTAGTTCTTTAGATTTGCATTAAAAATCAAGAGCCACAGATACAGCTAGATAGGAATTCTAAAAATACCTAAAGTTTAGACATGCTTATTTAGACATCTAAGCAAATTACCCAGAGCTCCTTTACTACTCATGGATATGGATTATCACCCTATA
The DNA here is from genome assembly GCA_013397155.1 of Irena cyanogastra. Lineage (NCBI taxonomy): Eukaryota > Metazoa > Chordata > Aves > Passeriformes > Irenidae > Irena > Irena cyanogastra. The sequence continues at coordinate 55,249 of VWZV01002294.1, read as the reverse complement.
AATGTTATTTATCTATAACATATGCTTTTGTGTTCAGCCATCTCCAAGAAACTGGGGATCACACCTAAGGGTTACTTTGGAAGGGACAGTCTCTCCTCTCTCCTTTCTCCTGCAGTTTTTATTGCTGAGGATGATGCCAGTGGTCTGGAATGTCTCTGGTCAGCTGAGTTCCACCTGAGTCCCCTCACAGCTCCTTGCTCCCTCCCAGCCTGTGCCAGCTCTGTTCAGCAATAACTGAAGCATTCCTGTGCTCTCAGGTTTTCAGCATAAATGCAGAATTTAGTCCCATGCAAGCTCCAGTGAAATAATGTAACTCCATCAAAGACAAAAACAGTACAGCATCAGGCTTTGCTTCATTCTTACTGCAATATATTAAAGTACTGATACACCAATAATCACCATCTATTTCTTCTCTTATTCCACTTTTTCATATATAAAGTGTAAACCACAGCATTTCAGTACTCCTTAGGGAGTTTTTCATTTAAATTTTGCAAGGTGTGAAGTTCCTTGAATACAGTGATTTGGCTACACACTATGACTGGTTTTAAAGCACTGAAGTGATTGTTCTGAAATATTGTCAGGAAAACCCTTCAAATACACTGTGAAGAGGATTATCATCCAATTATTATGGGGTTTATGTACAAAAATGTTGTTAAAAAACCTGAAACAAATAATTCATAACCTATTCAACAGGGGTTCCTAAGTGTTCTTAGGGAAGGAGAGAACACAGAAAAGTCTTACACAAACCTTTTGAGAATGCAAGTTCTCTCTTGCATTTAAGTTTATTTCTGGAAGTTTTCCTAATAAACACTTTCACAAAGTCAAGTACCTTCAAAGTACTGTAAATAAGTCACTACCCACAGGTAAAGAAGGTAAAACTAAGTCCAATCTTAGCTTTTGAGAAACTTTCCTTCTCTCTTCAGTCTTACTCTCTGATAGCTGATAAGAATGTATGCAAATGTAAGATAGTCTGGGTTTAGAAGACAGTGATCTATTGTCAGTCACGAAATTTGGGAAGCCATTATATCAAGAACAGAAACATTTATTTCATGCAGATTTATTTAAAACCATGTGCCAAAACAAAGAAAATTTAATATAGTCTGCTGTAACTAGACATGACACTCCGGTGCTGAGAAGAATGCAAGTTTGCTTTTTGAAAAGCAGCCACGTCCTAGGGTGTCTGAGATACCCAAAGAGCAGTTGTGAGATGCTTTTTCCCTTCCTGGAGTGGCTGCTGCACTCCAGAGCAGTGTTCCTGAGAGGCTGGACCTCACCTGAACCACACTGCTGAGTTTCAGAGGTGAGTGCACTCCTGGAGCCAGAGAAGAAAACACATTTGGTGAGAACTTGCTTTTGTTTAGAGAAGCATTATTGCTTGGGGAGAAGGCAAGGGTGTCTGTTCTATTTTGATAATCTGGAAGGATGTGGAAGAGGTTTTACAGCAAATTCTGTGAGCCAGAGAGAAGTTTGAGAAGAGAATCCATGTTTACCCCTGAAAGAATTTTCTACCAAGGTCATTGACATAGAAACCAAGAAAGAAAGAAGGATAAATAAGAGAAACTTGCAACTGCCTGTTCCAATGAGAACTTTGTCTTTTGTGACCAATGAGTAAAGTGAGTTTTGTAAGAATGTATAAAAAGCATGCATGCTGTAACAAAACCAGTTTGAGCCTTCTGAAAACTGAATGTGTTGCTTTGTGTTGTCTCTGTCTCAACTACAACAGAAGGAAGCAGATTCTAATGGCTAATGAGGTCTTGATTAGGTCCACAGTGTTTTGCTTAGCAGAAAGAAACCTACAAGGGGCAGGAAGGGTTCTGATAAGAAGCAGTGAAAAAACTGAGTGTAGAAGACGAACAGAAACAGCTTTACACTTTATTGTTTATGTTTGTTGTTTTATTCCTTCTATTCCTTACGGTTTTCTTCTTCTGCAGGCAAAGAAAAATGGCACAAGGGAAAAATATCTCATTTGAGATTTCAGATGTCTGCTGTGAAGGTCCAGGACTCTGGAAACTGAATCCCTGGTGGTTTTTATGTACACCTAATAAATATAGATAAGCAACATGGTAAGGAGAATGCCCTTAGAAGCAGTCAGAGGAAAGGGCAGTGATGCATTGATTACAAGAGACTGCTGAAAAATCAGCTGAGTAGAAAAAATGTTCAGTATTTTTTGGCAGTGTGTTCAAGAAACCTGAATTGCAAACAACTAAACCTGGCTTTAATAACTGTATTACAAGGTATGTGTATGGTGGTGTGAGAAATCTGAGCTTTTTTGTGAAATGTAGTGACAGAACTGGGCTAAAAGTTGTTGTTTTCTCTTTTTTTCATTATAGAGCATGTAGTAATCAGGGCTTATGAATACAGGTAGTTCTTCTGGAAATTAAGTTCATTAACAGGAAGCCAGTATTTCATGTGCATTCTGCACATTCTGTGCATTTATCTGCATTCTAGACTTTCTGTTTGATCAATCAAGAGACAGACAGCTCCAGAGACTTCTCAGCTGAATCAAAAATCTTCCCTTCTCACTGGCTAAAAAATTATCTCCAGCATCTTCATTCTTAGCTGAGGTTTTTTTGTTATTACCCTCTTTAAAAAGCCATTTCCTTAAAGCAGTAGTAATTGCTATTTCAACTGAAGAATTTTGGATAGGATGTAGGATATCCTTCAATGGACAATAAGTTTGATTATCATGAAATTATTTCGTAAATTTACATCTATTGCACTTAAATTATTGCCAATTGAACATAAAACCAGAACAAAAATAAGAATTTAAAAATAAGGTCAATTACATAAGCCAAGACCACACACCTGATAAATGGCTGACCATGATTACACACAATTTTGATGTTTTCTTTTACATTATTGTGGACAAAATATCTCTTCTTTTCTTATTCTCTTCTGGCTGGCTTTATTCCTTTTCTAGCAAAGACAGCTACTTCTAAGGGACTTTTTCCCCCCGTTTTGAGCAGGTAGGGTGAGACTAGAAGAATCACACTCTGGATGAATCTGTTCCTCCATTTAAAAATAGGGGAAGCTTTAGAAACTGTGGAAGCTGAAAAGGCTTTGACTGGTACTCGATCTTGACTGCCTAAACCTGAGCCCTCTGCACACAAAAATCCCCAGGAAAAGTAGCCAAAATATTTGCTAAGCAAGGTTATGCAAAGAGAAATTCTTTCTCCAAATTTATTTCCTAAGACTCGTGCGTAAATAAGAACAAAGGATTAAATAGAACAAAGGATTAAATATATTAAATAACTTCAGAGGGCACCTAGAGCTGAGGCTACATTCCAAGGACCATGGAGGGATAGGGGGAGAAATGTGTTAAAAATTAATTCAATGCTTTGAAAATATTAGGTGCATGCTGGTTAGCAAAAATTATCTAATGGAAATTAGATAATCTATAGGAAATTAGACAGCAAACCAAAGAAAATACCATTTCTGTCACTCAGCTTTTTACATCTTATGTCCATCTTGTCACAGACAGAACAGCTGCACTTCCCTAAATATCAATGGAGAAAAGCAGAAAATCTTAAAACATGGCTCACACCTTCCACAGTAAATATTCTAAAGCTGGAGTGTTTATCTCTGGCCACTGAATTTAAAATATCCAAACTGAGTTCTAATGTAGGCATCAACCCACAGAATATATTCAAGCCTGGGTGAGAGGACCACTAGCTTATGAAAATGAAATTACTAAATAGAATTGAAAAGGAATTACTTGAAACATTCTGACAATTAGTTAATTTTTTAACATATTGCGTGAATAAATGTTTGAGAAAACTTATTTCAGAAATCTCAGTGTTTGAAGGGTTTTTTTCCAAGCACTTTTGTAAAAGAAAACTCAGTTTCTCACATGAAAAAATATGTGTTTTTTTAAAATAATAGACTTGGGTTTTTTAAACAATTATCTACATTATTTTAATACATTTCTTGGCTCATAAATATTTTTAATTGTTTTGCATCATCTGAAGAAGCATATTCCCTTGTTCTTTTGTTTAGGGAAGAGCAGTCTTTTGTGGGTTAGCTGCAATCTTGGTATGAGATTTTTTTCTGCCAGTTAAATCTGAAATAGTTCTTCAACTACAGAATGAAATCTCTGTTTCTAGTTGGTCGTCAAGTTTATTAAATTAAAATAGGTTGGATCAGCTGCATGCAGAATGTTTCTTTATACTGAAAATAATATTACAGGATTATTAGTTCACAAATTACCCTGTAATAGTTGACAAAAAAATGCAGATATGATATATCAATGTATTTTATAATTTTTTCATCTCTCTCTGTATTTAACTNATTTCTTATGTTTCATATAACTCATTGCTTGTCTGATTCTTCTGTAATTGCTTCTCCAGGCAAACCACCTGCAATCTACTGCATCCTGATTTCCTTTTGGAACACCATCTGAAGGCAAAGATGGAAAACCACACGAGGCTAAGTGAGTTCATGCTGGTGGGGTTCCAGTCCCAGCCAGGATCACGGGTGCTCCTCTCTGCTCTTTTCTGTACCATGTACGTTGTCACCGTGCTGGGGAACGCCTGCATGGTGCTCGTCATCAGGAGGGACTGCAGCCTGCACACCCCCATGTACTTCTTCCTGGAGAACCTGGCCGCCCTGGACATCTGCTATTCCTCTGTCATCGCTCCCAGGGCAGCCCTGGCACTCTTGCTGGGCAGAAGGAGCATTTCCTACGCTGGCTGTGCTTCACAAATGTTCTTCTTCTCTCTCTTTGGCACGACAGAAGCTTTCTTCCTCGCCGTGATGGCGTACGATCGCTTCACCGCTGTCTGCAACCCGCTGCTCTATCAGGTCATCATGAGCAGAAGGCTTTGTGTGCTCATGGTGATGGGCTCTTATCTGTCAGGCTGCATCAACTGCACCATCCAGACGGGCTTCACCTTCAGCCTGTCCTTCTGTGGGCGCAGAGAAATCAACCACTTCTTCTGTGAGGTCGCTGCAGTGATCCACGCCGCCTGTTCCGACACCCTCGTCAACGAGCTCGTCATGCTGGCTGTGTGTGGATCCATAATTGTGGGCACTGCCCTGGTGGTTTTTATCTCCTATGGGTATATAATCATCACAATCACCCGAATGCCTTCAGCTGAAAGCAGGCACAAGGCCTTCTCCACCTGCTCTTCTCACATGATGACAATCTGCTTGTTCTTTGGGACAGTGTTCTTCATGTACGCTCAGCCTGGAGCTGCATCCTCGCCCAGCAAAAGCAACACCATCGCCATCTGCTACACCATCGTCATTCCCATGCTCAACCCCTTCATTTACACCCTCCGGAACAGGGAGGTAAAAGGGTCTCTGAAAAAACAGTTTAAAAGGAAAGGGTTTTTATAGCACCTTTACTGAAGCTGAGAATGAGCGCAGTGTCCAGTTTGTAAAATACAGGACATCAGGACTGAATGTAAAACAAAGACAGAATGTAAAATAAACGACATCAGGACTGAATGTAAAACAAAGACAGAATGTAAAATAAACGACATCAGGACTGAATGTAAAACAAAGGACAGAATGTAAAATAAACGACGTCAGGACCTGCTTTCTAGAGTATTTTGTGTTTCTAGATGGTCAGTAAAAACAGGAAATATAAACAAAACTACAAGAATCTAGTAATTGTTATTTCAACGAAACAATTTTTGACAGGATGTAGGATATCTTTCAATGGACAATATGTTTGATTTTAATGAAATTATTTCCTAAGTTCACATCTATTACACTTGAATAATTGATGCTTACACATAAAACCAGAATAAAAATAAGAATTCAAAAATAAGGTCAATTAAGCAAGCCAAGACCACACATCTGTTAATGGCTGACCACAGTGACACACAATTCTGACATTTTCTTTTACATTATTGTGGACAAAAGTATCTCTTTTTTCTTACTCTTCCCTGGCTAGCTTTATTCCTTTTCTAGAGCAGATGAAAGTGAGGTTGCATTTAACCATAATTAGACATTTACAATCCTTCTGACCTGTAATTTACAGACCTCTTATAGCCATTCAAAAGATACCAGCATTTTAAATCCATTATTAATACTATTGGATTGGAGAATTTGAAGAGTACCTAGGTGTACTGAACATCTAAAATAGGACCCAAAATTCAGACTCTGGCAGCACCTTATTTCTGTGCCTTGGAACACAGCCAGCTCAGGTGGAGGCATTCTCACTCTGCACATGCACAGCTGAATTAAATCACACAAGAGTGAGCTGGAAGATTTATTTGTCTGTGACTCCTAGTATTTCTGATTTTTTTCCTCAATTTTGCTTTTAATCACTTATCAGTACTACTTATCAGTTCTACTTCAGTAGAACCACTGAAATTAAAGTTACAACCATTCAACAACAGTTGAAATCTTGTGCCTAAATGATTTCCAAGCTGGCTCCTCCTAGAAAACCCATTTTTTCCTTGCTTAACCACAGGACATAGCATTTTCACAGGGCTGGTGGCCAGAGGAGTAAGGAGAGCTGTGGCTGCTTAGTGAAGCAAGGAGACACCACTCTTGGAATGCCAAAAAGAGACTGGAGATGGCACTTGGTGCCATGATTCAGCTCACATGGTGGTGTCCAGTCAAACACAGTGACCCCGGAGGTCTTTTCCAACCTTGATGGTTCTGTGACTCAGTGACAGACTGGGGGAAAGGTGATGGATGGAGGGATGATGGATGCATGGATGGAGGGATGATGGATGGAGGGATGGATGGATGGATGGATGGATGGATGGATGGATGGATGGATGATGGATGGA
>VWZV01002294.1:614-48452 GCA_013397155.1 Irena cyanogastra | reverse complement strand
GGATGATGGATGCATGGAGGGATGGATGAAGGGATGATGGATGGATGGATGGATGGATGGAGGGATGGATCAATCCATGGATGGATGGAGGGATGATGGATGGATGGATGGAGGGATGGAGGGACGGATCGATCCATGGATGGAGGGACTGAGGGACGGATGGACGGAGGGATGGATGGAAGGATGATGGATGGATGAATGAAGGGATGGATGGAGGGATGGATCGATCCATGGATGGATGGATGGACGGACAGACAGGTGTCGCAATGGCTACAGCTGTATGTGCAGACAAGGACAGATGATTAGGTGGATTAAGGTGGATAGGTAGGTAGAAATACCTCTGGCATTTGTTCCTGCTCCAGAAGAGCCACCAATGTGTAAATCCTGCCTACAGGCTGTTGTCACCCTCTGTTCTTCACAGGACACAGGGAAAAGGAGCTGACAACACAGACAATTCTGCGTGAAGCAAAGGCTGCTCCAGCTGCCTGCAGGTGGGAAGCTGTGTCTCCAATGTGCGTTTTATCTGTTCCTTCTGGCATTTCAGAAGAGATGTTTGAAGCCCAGTAGCAGAATTATATCCTTGAAAGAATTTCTCTTCCCATGACCCCGAGCAGACATGCAAGCAGGTGTCAGAGGGAAGGGAGGCTCAGGGTCAATGAGACCAGCCCCGAATTCCCAACTGCACCATTCTGCGTTTTCTACTAGCAATATTAAAACCACTTCATAGAATAACAGAATCCTACAGCCTCAGACTGTTTTGGGTTGAAAGGAGCTCCAACGCTGACCTCGTTCCACCCCTGCCATGGCAGGGACACCTGCGCTGTCCCAGGCTGCTCAAGCCCGGTCCAGCCCGGCCTTGGGCACTGCCAGGGATCCAGGGGCAGCCACGGCCGCTCTGGCCGTTCTCTCCCGCTTTTAATAAATGGATAAAGTGCGCTGACGAGCTCCTCGGGCTGCCGTGCCCCGCTGCTGCCCGGCTCAGCGCGGATCCCGGCACAGACCCTGGGCCTGGGCGGTTCCGGAGTGTCCCCTCAGCCGCAGGCCGCTCCCCGTGTCCCCAGCCCCGCTCTGCTCCGTTCCCCGAGTGTCCCCTCAGCCGCAGGCCGCTCCCCGTGTCCCCAGCCCCGCTCTGCTCCGTTCCCCGAGTGTCCCCTCAGCCGCAGGCCGCTTGCCGCGTCCCCAGCCCCGCCCCGGCCCGCTTCCCGAGTGTCCCCTCAGCCGCAGGCCGCTTGCCGTGTCCCCAGCCCGGCCCCGGCCCGCTTCGCCGCCCATTGCCGAGCACAGCCCCGGCGCCGGGGTGCGCTGGCCCTTTACTGGCCTCCGCGCCGCTGGGGGGCGCTGTGCGCGGCGGAGGGCGCACGCGCGGTGGGCGCTGCTCGGCGCATGCGCGGTGCCGCAATGCGGGTGGTGGTGGGTGAGTGCGGGGCTGAGGGAGCGGGGCCTGAGGGAGCGGGAGCGGCGAGCGGAGCGGAGTTTTGGAGAAGGGGTAGGCGGGCCTGGACTGCGGGTGCTGCCCGCTGGGTTGGAGCCAGGCCGCCTCTTCCCCCGGGGCTGGCCATGTGCGCGGGCAGGGCGGTGATGCAGCCCCAGGCAGGGCCGGCTCTGCTGCCGGGGCTGATGGCCCAGGGACGCAGCCGTGACGGCCTGGCTGTCTCTCTCACCAGGTGGTGGGACAGGCTTCGTGGGCAGAGCCCTGACCCAGCTGCTGCGGAGCCGAGGGCACCAAGTGACCCATGTGTCGCGACGAGGGGGCAAGGATCGGATCAGCTGGGTATGAGATGAGAGCGGTCACAGCAGGGGGAACGTGACAGGGCAGTGTGCCCTGGCTTTCCGTGGCATAGAGGGACTCTGCCGAGGGAGGTCTGGCTCCTCTGGATGTTCTTTTGCTGGGTGCTCCATGGGTCACAGCCATTGGAATGGGTACTGCTGTAGCTCCAAGGAGCAAAACCTTCTCCATTCGTGCTTGTACCCTGCTAATGTCAGGAAGAAACTGGCTGAAGTTCTTGGGAGGCTGCCCTGCTTATTTGCAGGGAAGGCTTGAGCAGAGGGAGGCCTGATGTGTGATGTCTCTGTCACTCCTGCCTAGGAAGAGCTGTCCCACTCTGGGCTGCCCCCGTGTGAGGCTGTGGTCAACTTGGCTGGTGAAAATGTCCTCAACCCTTTACGCAGGTAACTTGGTGTTCCATAGGGCTCTTGGGATGAGGTGGAGGCAGGACAGGCCTGTGTTGTCAGGGAATGTGGAAACATGTCCAGGGAGCTCTTGAGTTAGCCAGCTGTTGACATTTGCATCCTCGAGTACCCAGAACATTTCTGTGGGCCTGGTAGGTTCTGAGACACCTTTGGAAGAAAGGTTCCCTCGTGGCTCTGCAGCTGGAGGCCAGAAAAATTAGTTCCACATTTCCAAAAGGACACTGGGTGCCATGCCTGCATTTGTTAATGCAAAATGAGAACCAAAGTTCAGCTTCTGGGAGGAACACCAGCTTTGGTGTCTGGCTCCTTCGCTGACTTTGTCCAAACCCCACAGTCTTGTAAGGGAAGTGAAGAGCCACCACCTTCCAAAGTTCCCCTGCATTTGTGCTCTAAGATGTCATGTCCTCCCTTTGCTCTCTGTGACCTCTCCTGTGCTTGGGAGGGTGTTGGCTGGGGTCCCCCTTGGTGGCAGTGTTTCCTGGGGTGTCCTTGTGAGGTGTTTAACCCCTGGCTCTCCCTTTCCCAGGTGGAATGATGCCTTTTGCAGGGAGGTCATCAGCAGCCGGGTGGAGACCACCAAGACCTTGGCCAAAGCCATTGCTGCTGCTGAGCAGCCACCCCGTGCCTGGGTCCTCGTCACTGGCGTAGGTATTGGTTGGGCCTGGCCAAGACTTCACTCATGCTGACCTGGAGAAGCTTTACCTGCAGACAGAAACACTCAGGAGTTCCTCGGGAGCACCTGTCTTGCTTTAAAATATCAGCATTATTGCCATCACTGTCACTCCATTTGGGCAAGCCTTGATAAGCTTTTAGAACTGCTGGAGAGGAATTTGTGTCCCTGTGCTTTGTGTTGGTGTTATCGTGGCAGAAGCTTTTCTGTATTTTCCTCTGAAAGCTTTTAGGCATCCTGTAGAATCAATTTGTGTCAGTAAGGCCTCAGCTGAAGCCCTCTGCATAATCTCCAACTTCTTGCTTGCTGCAGTCTTTAAAGCTGAGGTTTATCTTTAAAGCTGCCATGGTTTATCCTCTGTGATGCCCAATATTTAAGTAGGCACCTTCCAGCCAGCTCATTGTGTTGCTTGCAGGCCTGTTTGGGTTTTAGGGCTGCCTGAGTGTTAGTGCATCCTACTGCACCTGTAGAGCACATTGGTAGTTCAAGAACTTGTCAGCATTGCCATCAGAGACCCTGTGCTGTTCATGTGAGGATGGCCCTGGTGGAGTGATCGAGCTCACAGAATCCCAGAATGGTTTGGGTTGGAAGGGGCCTTAAGGCCCATCCAGTGCCACCCCTGACATGGGCAGGGACACCTTCCACTGTCTCAGGCTGCTCTGAGCCCTGTCCAGCCTGGCCTTGGACACTTCCAGGGATCCAAGGGCAGCCACAGCTGCTTTGGGCACCCTGTGCCAGGGCCTCCCCACCCTCACAGGGTAGATTTTCTTCCTAATAGCCAGTCTGAACTGATTTTCCATTTGAAGCAATTCCCCCTTGTCCTGGCACTCCAGGCCCTTATAGTCTCTCTCCAGCTTTCTTGTAGGCTCTCTTCAGGTACTAGAAGGTTGCAATTAGGTCTCTTTTCCAGGCTGAACAATCTCAATTCTCTCAGCCTTTCCTCACAGGAGTTCTGGGCTCCTGGAGGCAGAGAAGATGAGGAAGGGGGGCTTGGTGTCATCATTCAACCCTGATCCCCTTTCTGCTGTTACCTGCAGGTTATTACCGCCCCAGCCCCACAGCTGAGTACACTGAAGACAGTCCAGGAGGGGATTTTGACTTCTTCTCACACCTGGTGAGCATGTGGGAGGCTGCAGCTCTCATCCCTGGGAGCCCAACTCGTGGTGTTGTGGTGAGATCAGGTGAGATGGGGCATCATGTTTGTTAATGGTGACTGCTTTACTGCTGGGACAAGAGTGGGAAGAGGTGGGTAAAGGGTGTCAGTTCTTCTGTCTCTCCTTGTTGGGGTCCTGTTCCAGGCCAGCCCTCTAAGGATTTGCCTGCTTGTAGGTCTGGGTGTGAAGGAGCCTTTGCCCTTTGGGCAGGGGCACGTGGTCTCACTCTGTTCTCCCCACAGGCGTAGTGCTGGGTCGAGATGGTGGTGCAATCTCTCAGATGCTCTTGCCTTTCCGTCTGGGCCTTGGAGGCCCCATGGGCTCTGGACTCCAGCCCTTCCCGTGGATCCACATTCAGGACCTGTCTGGGATTGTGTGCCACGCCCTGGAGAAGGAGTCTGTGCAAGGCATCCTCAACGGCGTTGCCCCATCCTCCTCTGGCACCTCCAATGGCACCTTTGCCCGGGAGCTGGCGGCGGCGCTGGGGCGCCCGGCCCTGGTGCCGGTGCCCGCCTGGGCCGTGCGCGCTCTCTTTGGGCCGGAGCGGGCGGCCATGCTGCTGGAGGGACAGAGGGTGCTGCCCAAACGCACCCTGGAGAGTGGCTACAGCTTCCTCTTCCCTGAGCTGCCTGCTGCTCTGAGGGACATTGTGGCTTAAGGCCTCCCCACCTGGGCTGGCTGGGCCCTGTTTGTGTGAGCTCACATGCCTTCCCATCAAAGAGGGGAACCTGCCCCTTGACACTTCCCCATCCACGTACAGAGAGGGTGAGCGACCCTGTATCTGACCCCCTGTATCTGTCTGTGTGCATCCCCAGTTTAGGAGTCATCCCTCTTACTGCCATGGCAGCCTGCATTTGGGGAAGGGCACAAGTCCCTCAAAGGACTCGCTGAGAATATCTAAGCTGCCTGGTCTGCCTTGGGAAGCAGATTGCAATTTCATCATGCAAAAAGTGGCAGAAAATGTATCAATTTGCTTCCCTTGACCCACTTCCATATCCTGAAGTGGGTTGCAGAGTGTGAATTCCACAGAGCAGTGAAGTTTATTATTGCAGTACTTTTGGAGAAATACTCCTAGTGTGATGTAAGTTGGGGCTAAAATACTCCATTAAAACGCACTTCAGGTAAATAAAGACCTGCTCTTTACCATGCAGAGCAGCAGCAGTGCATGTGTTTCTGGTTTATGCCATGCTGTAGTCAGAGTAGCTGAAGGATCAGTCTTGGTGGAGTGTAGATGCCCCATTTTCCTGACTCTTTGCTCAGTACATTCTGGAGACAGAATAGCAATCTGCTGGCATTCCAGGCAGGAAAACTACAGTGGGACTGCAGATGGAACTGGAGATAGTCTCTGCAATTAGTGTTAGCACAGCCAGGTGAAATGGGATTTAGGGAATAGTCATGAAAGCAGCATGGTTTGAGATACATATGGGTTGCTTGGACTGTGTCTTTGATGCCTGTAAGTTAGGCACAGCTTCCTTCCTCTTCCCAAGAGCTTCAGTTCCTGTCTATGAGAGTAGGCTGACATACTCTGAGACAGACCCAGTTCCTTGTGGGCCAGCACAACAGGGACAATCAGCAGTGCTGCTTTAGCTACTTCGGCTGAGTTTTTGGAGCCTCAGGCTTCAGAGCTTTCCTAGATGTTGTGGTCTGCAGCATCCTTTTGTCAGCCAGGCTGGTTAGCCAGCCCAGTTAGGTTGTTGCTGTACCTGTACAAACCTGGATGATTGCAATGGCTTTGGGTTGTGATTGGAAATGAGAACAGGTATGGCTGGAGAAGAACTGCCACCATCAGCTCTTCTGAAATACGTGTTTGTATCCGACAGAGGACTGCCACTAAGCAGAGTTCTCAGGCCTTGGACTCACCGTCTGGATGTGTAACTCAGTCAGGTTGTTTGAAAAGTTGCCTCTGCATGGTGTTTGTCTTAAATACATCACAGGTTTAAATGAGCTTCTGTCATTTGAATCTGTACATGGGATCTGGAAGCACAGTTTTCTGAGTGCCCTTAAGACTTTCCATCATGGTAAATCCACACATGCCCATGCCCCTTTCTCTGCATGTTTGGGTGACAGCAGGCTGAAATCTTGACTGGATATGTCTAGTTCTGGGGACCTTAAGGAAGCCTTGGTCCCCAGCTGCAAGGCCATGTGATCCTGAGTGCAGGTGTTGTGTTACCCCAGTGCTGGCATTGCAGTGCTCAGGGCTGGCAGAGAGTGTCTGCAGGAATAGCTGAGCCAGTGCTGTGCCCCCCTGCCTCGGGGCAGTGTCTCTGTTCTTCAGAGGTGAACACTTTTGTTAAGCCATGTGAAAAGCAACTCCTGCCTTCAGCAGCTGTGGCCCAGGATCCTCCTGTGTGGCCACTGACATGTCAGCCTGGGGGCCCGGGACCCTCCTGTGTGGCCACTAACATGCCAGCCTGGGTGCCTGGTACCCAGGGTTTCTGTCCAAGCTGAAGACACAGCTGTTCTTTCCTGTTTGCAGGGTGAGCCAGCCCTGATGCTGAGCTGCTGTCACACACAGACGTGGACAGTGACACACAGATGACATGGCTGTTAGACAGCCCCTGCTGTTAGCAGCATCCCCACACAGGACACAGGTGGGGGTGTGCATGATGGGGCTGGCAGACTCAGGTGGCACCCTCAGGGTTCACAAGGACGTGCACACTCACGAATCCTTTGGGCACTAGCATGACCCCTGTGTCCACGCAGCACTCCAGCATGGACCACAGCCTCCTGACCCATCCCACATGTCCCCTCCTTGCCAGCTTGACACACCAAAGACCCAGCACCACTGAGATGCTCATCCCAAAGGCACACCACACTTGCAGGTATCTCCAGGTACCAACATGGATCCCTTGCCCTCCTGATAACCCTGCCCATACCTGGAGCCCCCTACATGCCAGCTGCTCTGAGTTACTGCTGCTGGATGCACACCTGGCTTGTGGGATGTACACAGAGTTGCCTGTCCCAGAATCAGCACACCTGCTGTGAGTGCCTGTCCTACTCCAGCTGCTGGCATGGAGCCCCTCACTCCCCTTGCTCTTGCTTGCCCTTTCCAGCAGCTGCTCTTGTGGACAAAGTATTCCTGTCTCAGTGGCTGTAGGGTGAGCTCCCACCGGCTCCAGGAGCTGCTACCACAGCCTAGGTCTCTGCTCTCCCTGTCCCCCTATCTGACTTCAGGAGCTGTCCCCAAATCTGCACATGCTGGCTGCCCAGCACCTGGCACTTGGTCCTTGCAGCACACAGATGGGACCCTGGGAGGTTGCACAGAGAGTTACAGAAGGATTAGATAAGCCAGGACTGTGGTGGTCCAGTGTAGAGCTCAGCCAGACCAGCGCTGACTGGTGCAGGTTCACACCCAACCAGCCTCTTGGAACCCTTTTCTGTCTAACCCCGCTTGGCTGCTCCCTGACCCTGTGTAGTTCCTCCACAGCTGACATCCCACCACCTTCATCCAACGTCCTGGACACTGAGCTTTGCATTCTTATCACTTGCAAAGTGCCAGGCTGCCTATAGCTTCTTGAGAGCCCATCAGCTGGTGGGAGTGATGCCATTTGTTTCTGGTTAATTGCCTCGTTAATGCTAATTGGCCAGGTTTTATGGCTGTGTCTCCTATTACTTCTCTACTGTAAAAATAAATGTTCTCAGCCTCACACATCCTGGTGGCTGATCAGGTTTGCTCTCATCACAGCCTCCCCACCATGTCTGGTTTATCTCTATGCCTTTTATGGCTCCTTTGGCCAGATACGCCCAGACGAGCTGACATGCTCCTTTCACATCCCTGGCACTGCCCTGCTGTGGGCTGACAGAGGCTGCACTCTTCACTCCCTGGGGCCTAACTGGGGCTCCTCACAGGCTGTACTCACAGGGCAATGACCTCTCTGGGCACTGAGGGGTTCTGTGTGCCAACAAGGGCTGCAGTCCCTGCTCCCCCATCAGAGGCAATAGGAACACACTGAGGCACTGAGGATCAGTAGCACCTCTGTGTCAGTTTGTACAGGCAATCCAGTGTCTGGCTGTGATAGCCACGTCTCTGCAGGCACCAGGGCATGTGACCACGCTGATCCTGGAGTTTTGGTCTCATTCTGGCAGAGCTGAGTGATCTGCACTCATTCCTTGCTTTGGGGTTAGCACTGAGCTGACTGCTAAGTTGCAACACAGTATTAAACACAGCAAGGCTTAATTTGGGGTTTTCTGTACCAGTTGCAGTTCTGCGCCATTTGTAGTGTTAATCTGCTTTACACAGTCTTTCACAAATAGTAAGACACTGATTTCCTGATTAAAGCTGGTATTTTCCTTCATTGTATCCCTTAATTTCCACTGAACCGTGGACTTCAGTAAAGTCTTGGGCTCAGTTTTCCCCAGTGCTCCCCTGGAGACACTGGCCGCTCATGGCCTGGATGGGCATACTCTGCACTGGGTAAAAACCAGTCTGGGCAGCTGAGTGCCAATGTGGTGAGGGAGGGACTTAAATCCAGCTGGTGGCCCATCACAACTGGTGTTCCCCAGGGCTCAGTACTGGGACCAGTCCTTTTTAGTGTCTTCCATTAATGATCTGGATGGGGGTTCAGTGCACTCTTACTAAGCTGGCAGACACCAGCTTGGATGGCAGTTTTGGGAGGGTGGGAAGGCTCTGCAGAGGGATCCCTGCCTGGATCCATGTGGCAAGGCCAGTGGTAGGAGGCTCAGCAAGGCCAAGTGCCAGGTCCTGCCCCTGGGTCACAGCAAGCCCATGCAGTGCTCCAGGCTGAGGGAAGAGGCTGGAAAGCTGGAAGGACCAGAGTGTGCTGGTTGGCAGGGGCTCAAGATGAGCTCACGTGTGCCCAGGTGGCCAAGCAGGCCAATGGCACCTGGACCATGGACACGTGGTGCTGTGACTCCAGCTGCACACAGAACAGAGATCCCTCACCCAGACTGAAATCCTGACTGCACTGAGCAGGAGCAGGGCACGGCTACACAAGTGTGGCTCCTCCCCTTTAACATCCCTAGTAAATCTTGGAACCATCTGAGATGTTTTTCTCCTTCCATTCCATCGTGGGTCCTTTATCTGCTGGGCATTAACTCTGACCCAGGAGCTGTCCCAGTGACTCACACCCAGCCCTGGGGCTGCTGGACCTCCTGGGAGAACCCTTGGAAGAGCTGGATCAGTGTGCCTTTCTCTGGTTAGGTTACTGTGGTTTCTCTACCTGCTGGTGGCCATCTGTGCCCCTTTGTGTATGTGAAGACCAAGTTTTTATTGTATAACCAGAAAAAATCACTTTATAAAGGAGCAGAGAAATGTTTTGGAATAATCACTGCCCTGAAGGCTTTACTGATATGACAATCCTGTAGCAATGACTGAACTTTTATTTCAAAGCACAATTGAACACAAGCTCCAGGGCAGCAAGTCTGTGGTTGGGAGAGTTATAATTTGCATTTTTTCGTCTTGCTAAGAGAAGAAATGACTACACTGCCATGAAAATTCCCATTTTACTTCTGCTCCAATTATCACAAGGTTCCTGCATCTGCACGTGGTCCTGATCCACGTGACATGAAGCACTACAAGAACTTTTTAATTAGTCCCACGGTGACAAAATCTAGTTTTGATAATTATATTATTGTTATTGTTTTCTGAATGACCAGAAGTGCAAGATGATTTGGGGTTTTGCTTTCTTCTTGAATCTCGTCATTTCCCTCAACAAAGGCATCAGGAATCCTATAAGGGAAGGTTGTTGGAGTCTTCTGTTGGAGGTAAGTTTGCATCCCCTGCTCCTCTGAGTAGAGCTGTGTTTATCTTGTAACTTGAGAATGACATCTTGTAGCTTGTGTGAAGCTGGATCACAGAAACAGGAGTTTGCTGAAGGCTTTTGTTCTTTCTGCCAAAAATACAGGAAGGATGAATAATTCCACGTGCTGGCAGTGACAGTGATTCTTTTCTGTGAAAGAGAAAACGACCTGGAAATGCTTGTTTGTCACTTTTAATATATAATCTTACTTAACAGAGGCAGCTTCAGAGACACTCCCCATGTGTTGGGAGAGGTCTGAGGGCAGGCAGGCATGAGTCATACCTGTCTCAGCATTTCTGTATTTCAGGCTTTTGCTGGAGCTCAATCTTACTTTTATTTTAGGGAGATTACTGAGGCAAAAGAGAAAGGTTGGATTAGAGTTGAAAGCGAGTTGTTTTTTCTCTCCCCCAAGCTTCTGTGAAAATACTATTTTTTATGGGAAATGACAACAAAGAATGCACAGTATTAACTGTGGATTGTTACAAAACATGATTTCATACCAAAAGTGGCTTTCCATTTTGGATCCATGGAAAAAATCTGCAATTTTCAAGCAGAAAATAGGATGATGTATATCAGGATTTAAAAAGGAATTAATCACTGACACTAAGGAGTAAACTGTGATGGGAAAAAATTACAGTATCCCTGCAGAGTATTCAGCAGAGGCAATGGAAATGTGCAGAAAGTTCTTGTTTCTACAGTTCTCTGAAATTCCATTTTGGGAATAGTTTAACAGCATATAGGGGAAATTTAAAAAGTTGTGGTTTATTCTGCATGTAGCTTTTTCTTGTAAGAAATTAGATTTTTGTTTCACCAGCCAAATAGAGGCAGTAATTTCCCATCAGGGGAAGGGCTCAGTCATCTTGGGCTGTGGGTGCAGGTGAACAGCTGCCATCCTCTCTTAGAACTTGCCCACAGTGTCCGAATTCACTGAATGTTACAACATTATTTTTCTGAAACTTGAGACACTGTGATTTTTAACTCATGGCATTTATCTGACTGAAGTTTGTAAAAGGACTGTGATGCAGAGATCTTTGTAATAATCTAACGTAAGGGAAGACCAGGACTTGGAAAGAAATTGGGGTTGAGACTGAGCTGTCCACGGAGCCTAAGGAGGAGCAGCCTGGCCACAGTGATGTTACCTCTAGGGTGAGCACATTCCCTCTCCAGGCTCCTTGACTCTGAAGGGAGCTGAGATAGCCACCTCCCTTGTCCTGACTTATTTTTTAGTGCGCAAATCACCTGGCATAACGTGGACTTACATGTCCAGCCAGCCCCAGCAGTGGGAGTGGAGGATTGGGGAAAGCAGGTCCTGTCTGGGTGACTCTTTTGTACAAATTTAGGCAGAGAGCCCCTGCAGCTCCATGGATAAGCTTCAGCTCAGCCTAATTTGCAAGCCCTTGCTTTAGGTGAGGAGCATTCCAGGCAGAGGTGCTGCTTCCCAAGCTGAGTGTGTGGTTGATGTTCCTAGAGGGAAGGGATGCCATGGAGAGGAACCTTGACAGGACAGAAGTGGGCTGGGAAACCTCAGGAAGTTCAACAAGGCCAAGTACAGGGTCCTGCCCGTGGGTGAGGCCAATGCCAAGGCTGGGCAGGGCATGGATTGAGAGTGGCCCTGCAGAGGAGGACCTGAGGGTGTTTGGTGGATGGATAACTCAGAATGTCCTGTCAATGTCCACTCACAGCCCAGAAATCAACCACAGCCTGGGCTGCAGCAAAAGCAGCATGGCCAGCAAGTCCAGGGAGATCATTCTACTCAAACCCCCCCCTCTCCTGAGACCCCACCTGCAGACTGGTGTTCAGCTCTGGGGCCCCAAGCTAAGGGAGCACATGGACCTGCACAGATGGACCACGGACCTCCTGATCCAAGGAGAGCCACAGACACGGCCAGGAGGCTGGAGCACCTCCCCTGTGAGAACAGGCTGAGAGAGCTGGGGTTATTTAATGTATGGAGAGAAGAGGGAGCTCTGGGGAAACCTTTCAGCAGCCTTCCAGTACCAGGAAGTGGCCTACAAGAGACCTAGAGAGGGACTTTATGCAAAGGTGTGTGGTGATAGGAGTTGTCCAGGACAGCAAAATGGGGCAGTAGTCAGTAGAGTGCATGGCAGAGCTGATATTTGTAGGGACAGTTGGAGAAATAGGTTGGCATGGATGTTATAAAGTCTGACACAAATAAATATGTCATCTTGCCTCTGGGAAAGGACAATCTGTGCAATCAGAGGAGGTCAGGGGCCAGGAAGCAGCTTTGTAGATAATGACCCTGGTAGAGAACCAGCTGAACAGGAGATGGGAAGGTGTTCCTCTGCAAAAGAAGGTGACAGACGGCTTCAGCTCTGCCAGCAAAGGTCTGGGCAGCTAGTGCAGGGAAAGGATCCCACCCCTCCTCAGTGCAGGACTGTGCCAAGGCCACAGCACTCCAGGACAAGAAAGACAGTGATGCATGCACTCACTGACTTCCTTGGAGGGTCTCCCAGTTAATCCCTGGGCTGATCCCACATGACGTTCAAGGAGAGGCTGAGAGAACTGGGTTTGTTCACCCACACAGAAGAGAAGGGTAAGGGGAAACCTCATTTCTGTGTATAATTAGCTGATGAGATGAGGATGCAGAGGAGATAGAGCCTTCCTGGAGGTGTACAACAATAAGATGAAAGGCAACAGACACTAATTGGAACATCCTAAGTTCTCACTAAATGTAAGGGAATTTGGTTTTTTTCTTTCTTTTTTCCCTGTAAGACTGGTCATATACTTGAATAGTCCACAGAGTTTGTGAGACTTGATGACTTCCAGAAATCCCTCCCAAAATAAATTATTCTATGATTCTGTGCTTTTATAATTCTATAGTCCAACACACATTTATAGTCATCTTTGTTGCTCTTGTTTGTGCAGGGATAGAGAATGGAATCGAAGAACATCACCACCACTGTGACAGAATTTGTCCTGTTGGGCCTGACACAGAGTCCCAAGCTGCAGTACTGTCTCTATGTGATCTTCTTTCTCATCTATGTAATAACCTGGCTGCTGAACCTCACCATCATTGCCACTGTGGCTGTGGATCAGCAGCTCCACACGCCCATGTACTTTCTCCTGGCCAACCTCGCTGTCCTCGACATCAGCGATTCCTCGGTCAATACTCCCAAGCTGCTCTCAGGCCTCCTCACCCAGCATACGATCATCTCCTTCAATCAGTGTTTCCTCCAGATGTTCTTCTTCCACTTCACTGCAGGTGCCATGTGCTTTCTGCTCCTGGGCATGACGGTGGATCGCTGCGTGGCCATCTGCGAGCCGCTGCGCTACCTGTCCCTCATGACCTGCAACACCTGCACGGGGCTGGTGGCAGCTGCGTGGTTTGGTGGCTTTCTCCATTCTATTATACAAACTGGTCTTCTTCTCCAGCTGCCATTCTGTGGCCCAAATGTGCTGGACAGTTTCTACTGTGACGTCCCTCAAGTCATCAAACTGGCCTGCACTGGCACTCGCATGGCTGAGCTGCAGATGGTGTTCAACAGTGGAGGGATCCTCATCAGCCTTTTTGGAATCTTGATTATTTCTTACATTGTCATCTTGCTCAAGATAAGGACATGCATCACAGAAGGGAAGAGGAAAGCTCTATCTACCTGTGGAACACAGATAACTGTGGTGAGCTTAATATTCATCCCCTGCATCTTCACCTATGCCCAGCCCTACAAGAAATACCCTGGGGACAAGGTGGCCTCCATTGTCTACACCGTGGTCACTCCAATGCTGAACCCAATCATCTACACGCTGAGGAACACTGAGATGAAAAAGGCCATCAGGAGAATGCTGGGGAAAATGTTTCTGTCAGCAGGAATGCAGAAACCAGACTGGACAGCAGATCCAAAGACACCAAATCTGGTGTTCCCATGACAAAACTCTGCTCATCCCTGATATTCCTGCTCCTTCAGCAAGCAAGCAACTTGCTAGATGTGAGATGGGCACAACATTCACCTCCTATCAATTTGGGAAGGTCAGCCACAGGGAGTGTGCAGCATGGTGGAATGTCTAGGGCCTGATAAAAGTTGTCTGCAATGGATCACTGCAAAGATATCCCCAATGCACACTGAACCCTGAACCAGGGACATCCCCATGGCACACTAAATTCTGGATCAGGGACATCCCCAATGCACACTGAACCCTGAACCAGGGACATCCCCATGGCACACTAAATTAAACTCTGAACGAGGGACATCCCCATGGCACACTAAATTAAACCCTGAACCAAAGACATCCCCATGGCACACTAACCCTGAACCAAGGACATCCCCATGGCACACTAAATTCTGGATCAGGGACATCCCCATGGCACACTAACCCTGAACCAAGGACGTCCCCATGGCACACTAACCCTGAACCAAGGACATCCCCATGGCACACTAAATTAAACCCTGAACCAAAGACATCCCCATGGCACACTAACCCTGAACCAGGGACATCCCCATGGCACACTAACCCTGAACCAGCACAAATTCCCTGGTACTGACCATGCAAGGGCCCCTCCCCACAGCCTCCCTCTCTGCTGTGGAAACCACAGCTGAGCCCTCCAGCCCAGCTCACTCCTCTTCAGCACTCTGGTGCAGTTGAACCCCTGAGTTAGCACTGATGCCTCACTGAACCTGCAAATAAACTAACACACTTTGGAGATAATAGTAGTACAGGAGGGAATATCTAGGTTGGTCTTTACTGGGGGTCTCCAGTGGCAGACATGGAAAATGTCCACAAAATGCTCACCCCCCACTCTGTGAGTTTAGAAATTAGCATATTTGACAAAAATCACCAATTATTTGACAAAAATCACCAATTATTTGACAAAAATCACCAATTAGGAGCACAAGAGGTGATGCGATTTCCCCCAGTTCAACTTCTCTGAATCCTCCCCCTTCAGATGGAAACTAAACTTTGTTTTTAAAAATAAGTCTGCAAGAGCTGGTCTCAGCCTTGGTTCCTAGGGTGAATCAAGACAGGACAGGGGCCTTGGAATTTTTTTGTCTTTCTGCCTATCAGGGCAGGGAAAAGTACTGGGAAAACTAGCTAGAATTCAATATAGGCTGCAGAACTACAAATATGTGTGTAAAGAATACAGAGAATATATAAAAGAAAAAAGGAAAAAATCAAATTGGCATCAGCACAATGGCATCTGCACATTCCTGCATTAGTAACTTCACCAGCAATGTTGAGATGGAGAAAAAAACATTGTGAAAATGCTTTAGTGGGAGAAAATTCTTAGGCCTGTAAGGCTTATTTAGATTTAGAGCTGTTTGAGTTTAATTCCCTTGCAGAGACAAGTGAGAAATGAAATCCCTCTTGACAGTAGAAAAAAAGTCTCCCACAAAACATATAAACAACTGATGGGAAAAGAAACTGATAAGAGGAAGTAGAATTCAGAATAATAAAAGGAAAAAAGAGAAAAGAAAGTAATAAAAGCAAACAAGAGGAAAATCCTCCTTATGTCACTTTTTGAGGCTTTGTCAAAGGTCAAAATTTCTTGTTATGTCTTGAAATCAAAACAATTCTTTATTTTCTCCATTCTTCCTCCCTTCCACAGAGAGTGGAGGGCTCATTGTGCTGGCTGTATGTGAAGATCCTGCGCAGAGACTGGGGAAGGCTTTGTCTTTGCAGCCTTTAGATCAAGTTTTCTTTGTCTCTTCAGTGTGCTGGCTGTTTCTGGCTCCAGGGGTGATAATTATACAATTGTGGCATCAGCTGTGGGTCTGGAGTGCTAACTCAGGTGCCATGGGGTCTTAGTTAAAGCTCTAAGGTGCATGAATTTATTTGTAATTATTTATTGTATTTATTATTTCTTGTAACTTATATTATGCCTGAACCATGTGGCCTCTAGAAGCCATCATCTAGAATTCTCCAGATCACTTATAATATTAATTCAATAAATCAAACAATTCTTTCTTTCTCTTTTTCTTTTTCTTTCTTTCTTTCTTTCTTTCTTTCTTTCTCTTTCTTTCTTTCTTTCTTTCTTTCTTTCTTTCTTTCTTTCTTTCTTTCTTTCTTCCTTCCTTCCTTCCTTCCTTCCTTCCTTCCTTCCTTCTCCTCTCTCTTTCTCTTCCTTCCTTCCTGTATATTAATAACCCCCTTGCAATGCTAATAAAAAATTAAACTCAACACTGCCCTTTAATGTCACAAGCTGAATTAAAGAAGCAGCACATTCCAACAATGCTAAAACTTCATTATGTGGTTCT
This sequence comes from Irena cyanogastra, assembly GCA_013397155.1. Taxonomy (NCBI): domain Eukaryota; kingdom Metazoa; phylum Chordata; class Aves; order Passeriformes; family Irenidae; genus Irena; species Irena cyanogastra. Next base: position 32,473 of record VWZV01002294.1, on the reverse strand, counting down.
AGAGTGAAGAATCAAGTACTGCACCAGCAACACATAATTAATGACTAATTTAGCTGTTTTCTTGGAGCTTCCTGGAGGAGATGAAGTGCATCCATGACAGGAGGTGATTTGACAGAACCATGAGCTGTGGCAGCATGTCAGGAGCTCAGCAGCCCATATCAACACAAACATTTAAATCAGTACCAATTTTTGCCAGAAAAAGTGAATTAATAAGTTATTAAATACCATTTCACACAGACTTCTGAAAATAATTAATAGAAAGACATTAAAATGTTAAAACATATGATTTTTAAAAAATCCATTCTTCCATAAAAATGCTAGAATCAATAATTCATATTGGGGCTGGGGAGATGAATCCAGGCACAAACTTCTGCCCTGGTCTGCTTGTGAAGCTGTGATCCACTGAATGACACAATTTCACCAGAACTTCCCTTTTTCATAGAGGAGACAGGATGGTGTAACTGTGAGTGAGCTCAGCTCTAGCAAAACTGATGGATGTGTTTCTTAGGGACCAAAAATCAGTGCTCCTTGCTAGAGGTGAAATTCTGATTTATGCCAGCTTCTGATTTACACCTGCCTTGTTTCCTACCACATCAGTTTTTATTTGGGGTATCCTTCATGCACATGTGGCATTTGGAGACAGGCAACAGAGGAAATGAATTCAGGAAAAACAGAAAGTTGCTGGTAGTGTTTGGCGGGAGGGCACTGCAGCAGGTGTAAGAAAGGTTTATTCCAAATGGGTAAATGATTCTGGATGTCACTTTCTCCTTGGACCAGAGTCTGAAACATCTTTAAAAGAGGCAAATTAAAAGCATTAACCATTTGGAATGCCATGTCCCTTAAAGTGATTAACACTACTGTTATTATACTAGAGTAATTAATTTTTTTTTAAGAAATGCTTTTTTCAGTATTATCTTTTTGAGTAATAAAACAAGAAAAAAAAATCTCTGTTTTTACAGAAGTAAAAGTAGATCAGCTCCCAAAAGCAAAGTCTGTAGAAATGTAAATGAAGTTTCATTAACTCTTTCTCCAGTGTTCTAATTATGAAGAAATAAAGGTTTCGACAATACAGAGACAAGTTAAGTTCCCCAGAGGAGTCTAAGCAAACAACAAATGCAATTAACCACTCTGTCATTAACTTGTTGTTGTGAAGTTTCTGAAGTCAGGCAATGACTTCATCCTGAGATGACTTACTCTTCTACAAGCAAACTAAACCAAAAAAAGAACATTCTACTCAGTTTTACTGCCCTTTCCTGCCTTTCTGGCAGGTAGCTAAGTCAGACAAAACAGAGACAGAGACCTCAAAGTTGGTAATGAAGATTTCTTTTGCTTGACCTCAATATGGAGAGCACAGTGTGAGTGCTGCAGGCTCTGGCCCAGGCTGTTCACCAAGCCAGAGCACCTGTTCTATCCAGAACAAACTCCAAAACCCTCCCAGATAAATACTCCCAGGTTGTAGCAGCCCTTTTTTCCGGAAACTCTTATTCTAATCTGGAAACTTTTCTTTTCATGGAGGAATTTCTCCAGCTGGGACTTGCAGGATGCTCTTATCCCATGGCTCAGACTCCACAGTGCTTGGAGGCTGTGGGCACTGCACTGCATGAAATCTGAGTTCTTGCTGGAAATAAGGAATGACCATTAGTTAATCTTCCTTTCCTTTACTTTCCTCACACCTCAAATGAAAAACACAAGGCTCTGAAAGAAGTGAACTAATTTCCTTATTGCTTTCATTCAGTGGGCCTCTTTTCTGCTGGGAGGAATGGAAAACATAACAAGGAAAAAAAAAGGCAAAGCAAACCATGTAGTCCCTATCAATTAGTGTATGCTTAGCCTGGAAAATTCATTATAAAGAGTATTTCTTCAGTGAGAGGGTGAGGTGAACTCCTGCAATGGAACTGAGGATTTCCAGCCTGGTTACCTGAATTAGACACAGGAAGTGCTCTGCTTCAGAAGAAATGTCTGGTGTATATATATTGTACTCCTAAGGAAGAAATGGAGATAGAAATTCTAAATAATTTGCTTCTGAAGCAAAGAATAAAGACAAAATATTTACAAGTGTGAAACAGATCTTTGTGCCTGCAGTTTCCCCTGAGCTAGTAAACCATTAGAACTCACCAAAAATGGAAATAAGGTTTTTAATCCACACATTCATGGACAAGAAAATCTTTATTTCTTCATCAACACAGCCATCACTCTGATTAGTACTTCTTTCACTTCTTTATTCCTCAGGCTGTAAATCAGGGGGTTTAAAGTGGGAATTACAGTTGTGTATATGAGAGCAAGGATTTTCTTCGTGTCTTGTGAATTACTGGACTTGGGCTGTAAGTAAATCAAAGTCCCACTCGCACAGTAGAGCGTTACAACAGTGAGGTGTGAGGAGCAGGTGGAGAAGGTCTTGTGCCTGCTCTCTGCGGAGGAAAGCCTGAGGATGCTGGAGATGATGCAGGCGTAGGACAGCAGGATGAGGCAGAAGGGCGTGAAGATGACGAGCACAGTGGCTGAGAGCAGCTGCCTCTCGTAGCGCGCCGTGTCCGCGCACGAGAGCAGCAGCAGCGGCGGGATGTCACAGAAGAAGTAGTTGATCCTCCTGGGCCCGCACAAGGACAGGGTGAACACCCAGGCTGTCTGCACCACTGACACAACCTTGCCACCGCAGCAGGAGAGCAGCACCAGGCAGAGGCAGGCTCTGGGGCTCATGGTGGCCGCGTAGCGCAGCGGGTGGCACACGGCCACGTAGCGGTCGCAGGCCATGGCTGCCAGCAGGAGCCACTCAGTGGCCGCCAGGAAAACCACGCAGTACAGCTGGGTGACACAGCCCAGGTAGGAGATGCTCCTGTCCTCTGACAGGATGTTTACCAGCATCTTGGGGACAACGACGGACGCCGTGGAGATATCCAGGAAGGACAGGACACGGAGGAAGAAGTACATGGGCGTGTGCAGGGTGGGGTGAGCTGTGACCGCGCAGATGAGAAGGTTCCCCACGAGAGTCATGCTGTAAACCAAGCAGATGGTGAAGAACAGCAGGTGCTGGAGTTCTGGGCGGCTGGACAATCCAGAGAGGACAAACTCAGTCAGCAGGGTGTTGTTTCCTGCATCTTGTTCCTCTGCTGGCTCCATCTGGGAGGAATCAGAGCAACAGTCACTGCACCAAGGTCACAGTGTATTGGGAATGGTGAAAGTTTGACAGGAAAGTTTCACAGGTGTGTGTGCTTGGCAGAAAGATTTCTGAATGTAGAATCTGAGAATGACATAGAGATGGAAGCAAGTTTTGATATAGAAGAAAAGAATTGCTGAGCCATTCTCACTGGATAACTAAGAAGGGAAAGGGTTTGTTAGTTAGAAGGGGTTTTTATGCCTTAGAGCAAAGGATAAGCTGACCACAAACAAAAAGATGTTTTTACCAAGCAGAAAGATTCCACAGGCAACCAAGACTGCTGATGGTGCAAGGAGAAAAAAGGTCTCAGAATTTTCCACTGCAAGAAAACTGAAAAACAACTTCTAGCTTAAACTGTAACACACTAACTTTTAGTGATTGGAGAATAGTAACATGAATATGGCAATTATAGCACTTATGATAGGCTATAGGCAATAGTGAAGGTATAGATCGGTTGTTATGTATTAAGATGCTGAGCAAAGAAAAGTATCTAATGCATTGTAACCAAAATTAAATTTATATTTATATATAAAAGTATATAATGCATTATAACCAAACTTAAAGGGTCTCCAGGCATGTCTGCAGCTGGAGCTGACAGCTGTAGGCACAGGCTCTGTCACCCAGGACCCTGGACTGCTGTCCCACCTTGGGCACAATAAACAGCATTTTGAAGAGCTGCCTGAAGTGCCACATGCCTGGTTACAGCTCTCAGAGCAGTGCTGCAGCCAGTGGCTCAAAGCAGGGGTGCAGGTCTGGGCAGGCTGGCTGAGCACACTGAGCAGGAATGGCTGCAGTGCCTGGTGCCAGTGCCCTGCAAGGGTCATCATTTGCTGGTGTCACCAAGCCTGGCATTTAGGGGTGGCTCCATCATGGGTGCAGGGTTCACTGCTGAGGAAATGCTCCCCCCCAGATGTCAGGTCTGTGCTCCCAGCTGGTCCCACTTCCTGCAGTGAGGGGAACACCCAGATGACAACTGAAACACCCAAAACCCAAAGAAAACCCTACTGCTGCCTTAGGGAGCAGTGGGCATTGCTCCTTGCACTCTGCTTTTCCTCCTGAGTGGGCTGGCAGGGCAGGCAGCCTTCCTCCAAGGCATCTGAAGTTACCTCCAGAGCAGCCCAACTTCAGATGAAAGCCAGGGGAGTTCAGCCTGTGGAGGATTTCAAACTCAAATTCACATCAATCCCAGCTCTCAGGGAGACAGAAACACTTCCAAGAGCCCAGCTCTGGGGAAAGCACTCCCAAAGGGAGCAAGCAGAAGCTGTGAAGGGCAGACCTAAGCCAACTCCTGTCCACCAAAAACACCCAAAACCAAAGAAAGCAGCAGCCAAGTAAACCAAACAAAACATTCTGTCTGTAGGCAGGCAAAGGAAGAAGGAATAACTCGAGGCAGAGGGGGAAGCTCAGGAGCCCCTGCTCACGACTCACGTGGCTGCTTCCCCTGGAGTGTGGCTCTGTGTGGGATCTTCAGGCAGTGCTGCACCAGCTCTGGGCTTTCTCACTGCCCAGGACGGGAAACTGAGGCACTGAAAGAGAAGAGATCAGCCTGCCACAGAGCAGAAAGGGGGGGATAATTCTGTGTCCTTCAGACTCAGCATCTCTTACCAAAGGGGCCACCAGCCACTGCCCTACAGTGACAAATCTCAGGGCACAAAATGCATTTTGGCACCAGAAATGTGTCCATGAGCAGAGGGGGAGGCACCTTTTGCCCCGTACACACAAGGAGCACCTGGACAGAGCTGGCACACAGGGAAGGACATGGCCCCAGAGGTGTCACCCAGCTCTGCCACCACCAGCCAGCCCTCGGTGCCTCTGCCTGGTTTCCCCTGGGCTGTGACTCACACAGGACATCCTCTGCCCCTGGCTTTTCTCACACGAGCACAAAGGTGCAAGCTGTGGATCCTGCAGCCACAGATGACTTTAACACACAAGCACAGTGAGGAAACTCCCAACATTCTCAGGCATTTGCTGCTCTGATGTGTTCAATGGGATCTTTCTGGGTTTGACTGTTTCCACTAACAGAGGAATGAAAGGACATTTTTGAGTGATATTCAATACAGCCTATGCATGACAGATAGAGAACGACATGAGAAACTCCCTGCAGTCTCCAGCAGCACACATTCACCTGATTTATACTTGTTAGAGCCATGTAGCTGGAGGGGAAATTACCTAATTCTGCCCTTCACGCCCACAGGAAAGTTTTAGACAATTGCTGTGATCATTTGTCCTTTATTAAAGTCAACAACACTCACAGCAGCCACTGCTTTACTGACAGTTCATCTTTCATTCCCTAATTCAGAGCACCTCTAGAAACAACCCTCAATTTATGTAATTTGTGTGTATTTAAAGGGCTCTGAGGCACTTTAAGCAAGTTTTGGCCTTAGCTCTTCCTTGGATTTTCTTTACACATTCACAATAGACATGTTGAAGCCAAGTGTCCTACCTCCAGCAATTCTGGCATCCAGTGCCTCCAAAAGGGGTCACTCAAATCTTGATAGAAGTATTTCCTTTGTTTTCTCACATTAATAACAGTGTTGGGCTGATGATTCCTACTGTCAGCTTACACTGCAGATTAAAAACTGTGTTTTAAATGCAGATGCTCTTCTGCCACAGCTGGAACGGTCTGGTGACATTAGCACATGGCTTATACCATGGAAAGTCAGCCAAAGACTTGTCTCACAGAGAGGAAGAAAAGGAATTTGTTAGATTTTTTTCACCTCAGCTGAAAGCTGAAAAGGCAGAGGCCTCCATGCATCTCCATTTTTGCCATGAAGGGAGCAGCTGAGCTCCCTCTGCCACCTGCCTTAAGTAGAGTCTCTAGCAATCCCTAAATCCCCTAGAGGTGGGGTTGATTTAATCTGATTGCAGAGCTGTGCTCCCTCTGTGGGCAAGGGGATGCAGCAAACAGCGACATCCTTACACCAGCACCGAAACGAGCTCTGGCTGATCCCTCCCTCCCTGCCTGGCAAGTGGCACCTGCGGGACTCCAGCCACAGGCACCTCATCCCCTGCCTGCTGTGAGCCCCGCATCCTCATCAGCTGGCGGCTGAAAGCTCCGAGCAGCAGCTGGAAACACCCAGGAATGTGTGACTCCAAGGGCAGGGTTAGCCTTTGTTCACCAGTGCCCTCAGGGCAGTGCTGCCTCTGCTGGGAGAGCTTCCATCAACCCCGGCCCTCACATCTCACTCCTCAGAGTCCCTTCCTCTTTTCCTTTTCCTTTTCCCTTTCCTTCCTCCCTCCCTTCCTTCTCATTTCCCATCAATTACAGTACAAAAAAAGATCCAATCCAACAAAACCCAGATTTGACTGGAATTGCAGGAATTAAATCTGTGCCTAGTACCAACCTGCCCAGAGCTCTGAGCAGCATCACCCCTGCTCTGGTCAGAGAGTGCTGGTCTGGGAAAAGACTGAAAATGAACCAGAAAATGAGGGCCAAATTTACATCAAAGGGATCAATAACAAATGGGAGATTGAAGTGAGAGGGGAAATGGAATTTCTTAATTCAATGACTGAATCTTTTAATCTCACAGAATTTGCTTCTTACCCATACAAGAGAGGTTAGCAAGCAGAGATTTCTCTTCTGGAGCATCTGATGGCATGCAAGCAGGGGTGATCTCCTGAGCCAACTCCCTGTGTGCTCAGCAGAGAGGAAAAAACCCTCTAAGGATGGAATTGATGTGAATTTTCCAGCTCTCCCGTTATTTCTGAAGCTGTACCTCCCACCCAGCAGGACTCAGGAGGATCCCCAGCCCATGGTCTGTTTAGGACCCAGGGTGAGGGGCAGTGTGCTCTAGAGGATTTATTTGTGGGATTTCTCCAGACCAAAGCCATGCAAACATGGGAACATGCTGGAGGTTTCACTGGCTGGGCTCAGGGAGATGGGCTGAGCCCCTGCCAGGTTCTGACCCTGGAGCCAGAGCTGCAGGGAGCACCCAGAGAGCCCCAGGCAGGGCTGCTCTCCTTCTCCTGCAGACACCTGAGCCTGCTCCTCCCCTGAGCTCCAGCTGTGCCCCTGCCAGGTTCTGACCCTGGAGCCAGAGCTGCAGGGAGCACCCAGAGAGCCCCAGGCAGGGCTGCTCTCCTTCTCCTGCAGACACCTGAGCCTGCTCCTCCCCTGAGCTCCAGCTGTGCCCCTGCCAGGTTCTGACCCTGGAGCCAGAGCTGCAGGGAGCACCCAGAGAGCCCCAGGCAGGGCTGCTCTCCTTCTCCTGCAGACACCTGAGCCTGCTCCTCCCCTGAGCTCCAGCTGTGCCCCAGCCAGGCCTGCACCTGACCTGGGCCCACAGAATGACTTCCCATCACCAGAACCTCAGACTTTCTATCACCACGGGCTTGTCAGATCCTCTAGCACACCAGGGCTTGAGCCGTGAGGCTCCCACTGGCCTTGACCCTTAGCAGCTCTCACTGGTGATTTCTGATTTCCCAAGGACATCTCTGATTTCCCAAGGACATCTCTGATGGCAGCCAGCCCCTCTGATAAAAACCAGGATCTTTCCCTGGCCCTGACCAGCTCTCCCCATTGCTATCAGAGGATGGGGGGAAAGAAACAAAAAACAAAAAGGAAAAAAATCCAGGTGGAACCAGCCCACATGCAGGGTCCCAGGAGGCTCTCTCCAAAGGTCTCTGATGGGATGTGCACTCAACAGACACCCCATTCCTCTCCCTTGCACTGTGGGTGCTCTGAACCAGCACAGATCTCTCCAGGTTTTGGAGAAGATTGTGACAAAAACGCAGAGAATGTGCCATGACCCCCTCGCCAAGCCACAGGCCGGGGCTGTGAGAACAAAAGCAGCAAATGACAGCTACAGGCAGGCTGAGGTTTCCTGTTTCAGCTCCACACCACAGATATAAAGGCTGCATTCTGTACCTGCCCCTGCCTGGCCACAGCAGCTGCTTTGGCTCATCAGGACAGTGTAGGAGATGCTGCTGCTCCCTCTGCTCACAAGTGCTTTTGTCCTTCTGCCCTGGGCTGGGGCTGGTGAGTACACAGGGACGGGACTCAGACAGGAATGTGCAAGGGCACAGGTGACCCTGAGTAGTCAGTCTCAGGCAAGGTTCCTGCCTCACCTTCTCTCCTGTCTCTACTCTCCCACTTTCCTCTCTCCTCTCCTCTCCCAGCTCAGACTGTGCCTGAAACCAGTGAGGCACCACAGGCTCCAGAGCTGTTCCCTTTGCTGGCATTTGAGCCATCCAGAGCCAGGGGTGGTCACACCCCAGGCAGTGCTGCACAGCCCCAGGAAGGAGAGCTGCTGGTATCACTGGCACGTGGCATTAGAGAGGCACCCTCTCCCTTCATGCAGCCCCAAACGTGACAGGAAACAGCAGCAGATGTCACATTAACATTTCCCATCTCTCTTCCAGGAAGGATCATTGGTGGGCGGGAAGTTAAGCCCCACTCCAGACCCTACATGGCTTACTTGGAAATTAAAACTGGCTCCCAAACTGCTTACTGTGGAGGGTTCCTGGTTCGCCCCGACGCCGTGCTCTCAGCAGCTCACTGTGTGGCTACAAAGGGGTAAGACCCTGCCTTTCTTGTACAGGGGATTTTCTCCAGTCCCCGAGAAAATCACTCTCTCTGGCCTGGGCTCAAACAGCACCCCGTGTCTCTGAGGCAGAGCAGGGGTCTCAAGCTGAGCTGCCCTCTGTGAGTTGCAGGAATTGTCTGCCAGGGGCTGAGTGTCCTGGGGCACAGGAATGCTCATGGGGGTCTCCAGGGTCGTGGTTCCTCCCATGGCTTAGAGCTGCTGCTGGAGAAGGGGTCCAGTGTCCCCCCTTCCCTGCTTCCCTTTGTCCTCAGCACGGGGCAGCTCCCACTGTGCCGGTGTGGGCTGAGGGATCCTCAGCTGGGCTGGAAGGAACCCGGGTCAGAGAGGACAGCTTGCTGAGGGCTGCCCTCTGGGGAGGTTTCTCCCCCTCTCTGGGGAGGTTTCTCCCTCCAACCACCTGCCCTGGGGCTGTGTTCCCGTGGCCAGTGCAGCTGGAATGTCTTGGTGTTTCCTGGCAGGACAGCGAGGGTCACCGTGGTTCTGGGAGCCCACAACGTGAGCAGCCGAGAGCGGAGCCAGCAGAGGATCCGTGTTGGACCCTCTGGGATGATCATCCATCCCCAATATTCCCATTCCCGTGATGGTGTCAAAAACGACATCGTGCTGCTGAAGGTGTGGCCCAACAGATCCTTCCTGCCCCAGGGGTCTCCCCAGCCCTGAACGTGCTCCTAACCCCTGCTGGCTCTAACCCCGTGTTCTCTCTGCCTGACAGCTGAAGCCAAGGGCCAGGATCAATAAGGAAGTGCAAGTTATCTCCCTTCCCAGGAGAAAGGAACGTGTGAGAGCAGGAGCTGAATGCAGCGTGGCTGGCTGGGGCTGGACGTCTGACACAGGGCCCAGAGCTAATGTGATGAGGGAGGTGAAACTGAAGGTGCAAAAGGAGGAAATTTGTCAGCAGCTATTCTCTAAGTACCAGCGTCAATCCATGATCTGTGTTGGTGATGAACGCAGTAAAAAGGCAACTTACCTTGTGAGTGCTGTTTTGGGCTGCAAGCTTGGGAGGAGGTTGGGTCTGGAGAGTCAGCTTGGTTCTCAGGTGAAAGTAAAAGGACACCAGAATGAACCAGGACCTTCAGAATGATGAGCTGAGGCTCCTCACAGAAGCTCTGAAGCTGATGTGCTCCCTGAATTGGGGTGCATTTTCCCAACTATTAACAACATTTCCTTTTTTACTTACTTGGGGATGTTCTACACAGCCTAACCAGGGCTTTGGTGTTTAAATTCTTTGTGATATCCCTGCTAGGGTGGCTTAGATATTTCCCCATGTCTAAAGTAGCTCTATGTTCTTTTTGAGCTTTTGAATCTCAAGGAGCCTCCAGGCCTGAATTGTTTCGTGGATGGGCTCAGAGGGGTAGTGAGGCAGCTGCAAACCCTGAGAGCTGGGTCTGGAGGGAGGGAGGTGGTTGGAAGAGGAGGGAGGGAACAGGGAACTCGTTCCTCAAGGCAGAGAGAGCTGTCTGACCCCTCTCACTCCTTCCGTGGCACAGGGTGATTCTGGTGGCCCGTTGGTCTGCAATCAGAAGGCTCATGGCATTGTTTCTCATGGACGTAAGCGACACCTCTTCCCTGAGGTGTTCACCAGGATCTCCTACTTCGAGCCCTGGATACGTGAGCAGCTGAGGAGGTTTGCACTCCAGGAGCTGCCTGGCTCTCCATCCTCTGACTGAAGGGCTCAGGGCCCCTTCTCCACCATGCACCAAACACCTGCTGGTGCTCAGAAGCTCCCAGGGCAGCTGAACTGGAGTCACAGAAGCCCCCGTGGTGCAGGCACAGGCTTTGGCACTAAGGAGAGTCCCATGGCAAGGTACAAATGCAGGTCCCAAGTTCACACAGCTTCCCATTGCTCCCTTTCTCCCAGTCCTGCTCCAGCTCTGCTTCTGGCCATCAATAAAAGCATGTTCAAACTCCCTTGTGTCTGCAGCCTTCTTGGGAGCTGGATGCAAACCCTGAGAGTGAGAGTGAGGAGGTGACACTCTGGGAGAACCTGAGCACAGGTGGGACATGCAGACAGCTCTCAGTCCCCAAATGCTGCAAATGCCCCCCTTGTCTCCATCAGTCCCTTGCAGTGCAGCCAGCAGGTACAGAACACCTGTACAGCCTGCACAGAACATTTATCCAGAACAGAGGCATCTCCCCTTGCAAGGGCAGATCATGTGGGTTTCTAGTGCCAGCTTCAAACCCTCTCAGACAGACTAAAGACCAGCCAGCCTGTTTACACCCTGTCTCCCCTTCAACCTCCTTGAACATCAGATGAAGCATTTTCTTTACACCTGTAAAATGCCTGTGGGTTGAACTGGAAACCTTTTCCCATTGGATCAGCTGGTCAGACCTGACTGGGCCAGGAGGTGCCCTTGTGGTGTGGGGATGGGATAGAAAATGTCAAATACGGCTGAGGCAAAAGCTGTGTTGCAGACAAGCCTGATCACTTGTGTGAGGAACAGTTGCACTTCTTTCAGGCTTTTTTCCCCCTGGTGATTTATCTAAGAAGGCACAGAATGCACCCTCAGCGAGTTTGCTGGTGATGCAGAACTGGAGGGAGTAGGTGATTCACCAGAAGGCTGTTCTGTCATTCTGTGGGACCTTGGCAGGCTGGAGAGCTGGGCAGAGAGAAACCTAAAGAGGTTCTACAAGGACAAGTGTAGGGTCCTGCATCAGGAGAGGAATAACCCCAAGTACCAGGCTGGGGGCTGACCTACAAGAGAGCAGCTCTGCAGAGAAGGACCTGGGGGTTTGGGTGGTGACAAGCTGACCATGAGCTGGCAGTGTGCCCTCGGGGCCAGGAGGGCCAAAAGGATCCTGAGGTGCATCAGGAGGAGCGTGGCCAGAGGGTCCAGGAGGGGATGGTGCCCCTCTACTCGGCCCTGGGGAGGCACACCTGGGGTGCTGCGTCCAGGCCTGGTCGCTCAGAACAGGAAAGAAAAGGAGCTCCTGGGGAGGGCCCAGCAGAGGCCCTGGTGATGATTAAAGGACTGGAGTATCTCTGATGAGGAAAGGCTGTGGGAGCTGGGCCTGTTCAGTCTAGGAAGGGAAGAATGAGAGAGAATCTCATAAATGCATATAAATATCTCAGAGTTGGGTATCAAGAGGATGGGGACATGGCCAGGAAGGACCAAGGGGTGCCCACAGTCTGGCACACACTTTCCATCCAGTCTTTCCCTCCACACTTTCCATCCAGTCCTGCACCACATTGGCTTCGATCTGCCACCCCATAAAAGCCCTTTCCACTCAAATTCCACCTCATAATACCCCTCTCTAGGTGCAGCACTTTCTTCTCTTTCATGCAGTCAATGTGTGCCATGATGCCTTAGGATTTTAGCTTTTATATTTTTCAAATCCTGTACTGCATAGTGTATAACTCTAAATTCCATATAGATGTTAGTTACTGTCTTCACATTTTGGGCAGACAAAACAATCCCTCCAGGCCTGAAATTCAAGGACACACCTCTGCCTCAGGCCCCAAAAGTATAAACAAAAGTGAGTTGGGGGAGCAAACTGGGGGTGAATGACTTCATTAGCTGCAACTGTAATTGGAGGATTAACTCCTGATATGTAAATGGAAAAAACTTGTAATTGTCTGAAAAACTCATGACCATTGTCCAGCTTGGGTGTAGTCTCTGGGAGGCTTTGACTGCCCAAGGTGTGTCTATTGAAGACCTTTAATAAATTTAAGAATATAAAAAAAATAATAAAATAATATTTAAAAAATTACATAAATTTATACATAAACCCATTTTATTCTCTTAACCTTGTCTAGGCTCTGTTCTAGGTAGCCACTCCAAGGCATCAGCCATGTGAGCAGGAGAGGAGAAGTCAGCAGCTCCAGGGACCACGGGGAACATTAACAGAGTCTCCCAGGGCACCTTCCTGTGTTCTTCTGCAGGTGCTCCATGTCCACAAGGGTTCTGAGGCTGAACCAGAACCAGCAAGGTCTGGCCCAGTGTCAGATGGTGAGGATGTAGAGATTAACAAGGCAAGAACCACGGAGCTGTGTGGAGGCCCATGAGCCTACCTGGGCCCTGTCCTGGTACACCACAGGCTCCGGGCATTCCCCATAGGTTAGGGTGAGAAGAAAGGAATGATGGGAGCAGTTATGCAGATTAGGTTATTCCATATAAGGGTATGTTATGAGCCCTGCTTTCTGATTGGTTAGTCTTGTGTTCTACAGAAGGTGAGGTTTCTGTTTCTCTTTGTTCATTGATTCCCTGCCCTCTGTATGAGTTTGTGTTTGCCTCATTTAATTGTCTCCTGGAGTAGCTCCCTGCAGTGTACAGCCTGTTTTTGTTGTGTATTTATTGTTAGAGTCCCTTTTATTTTTCCTTTATTAACCTTTGATTTCTGGGCACTCCAGTCACACCTGTCCCTTATTTTATTCATTGCCACGCTCCCAGCTGAGCCGTCCCGGAGCTGCGCGGCCACGCGATGCTCTGGTAAAGACAAGAGAAATGAGGAAAATAAAACTGTTCTTTCATGGGTTAAATGTGAGATGCTTGACAATGTAATTTTTCATTTCCATCTCACTGTGGTCGTGCAGGTTTGGGCAGAGCTCAAATGCAAGTCCCTGCTCCACCATGCTCTCTCCCAAGGACAGCAGGGGAATATCTGCTCTGGCACCTGGAGCACTCCCCTCTGCTTCTGTGATTTGCTGTTCACAGGATTGTTTCTCACGCTGTTTTGCCTCACTCTTCACTGCCATGCAGCATCTTGCCCTTTTACAAATATTGTTTTTTGGACAGGCACCACCAACTTCATTGATTGGCTTAACCCTAGCCCAAGGTGAGTTAATCAAGCCCTAGTCAAGCCCTCTGGAACTGTCTGTGTCTGGGGTCGGAGCAATGTGAAGGCAGCCCCTGGTCTGTTCTCATGGAGGCCACCGTGCTGAGCACCCCGTCCCTGCTCACCACCACGTCCCTGCTCACCACCCCGTCCCTGCTCAGCACCACGTCCCTGCTCACCACCCCGTCCCTGCTCAGCACCACGTCCCTGCTCACCACCACTTCCCTTTCCTGCTCTGGTGGTATCACCCAACCTTTGTGCTACAACCACTGTAGCCTTCACAGAATCACAGAATGTCTAGGTTGGAAGACACCTTCAAGATCATCGAGTCCAACCCTTGCCCTAACACCTCAACTAAACCATGTCACTGAGTGCCACATCCAATCTTTTTTTAAACACATCCGAGTATGGTGACTCCACCACCTCCAGTACTTCATCATCCTTTCTGTAAAAAACTTTTTCCTCATATCCAACCTATATTTCCCTTGATGCAGCTTGAGACTGTGTCCTCTTGTTCTGTCAGTTGCTGCCTGGAGAAAGAGACCAACCCCCACCTGACTACAGCCACCCTTCAGGAAGTGGTAGAGAGTGATAAGGTCACCCCTGAGTCTCCTTTTCTCCAGGCTAAACAGCCCCAGCTCCCTCAGTTGCTCTTCATATGGTTTGTGTTCCAAGCCTCTCACCAGCCTCGTTGCCTCCTCTGGACACACTCAAGCATCTCAGCATCCTTCCCAAACTGAGGGGCCCAGAACTGAACACAGCACTCGAGGTGTGGCCTCTACAGTGCCGAGTACAGGGGCAGAACGACCTCCCTGCTCCTGCTGGCCACACTGTTCCTGATACAGGCCACGAGCCATTTGCCTTCTTGGCCACCTGGGCACACTGCTGGCTCATGTTCAGCCAGCTGTCCAGCTCCCTCAGGTCCCTTTCTGCCTGGGCACTGTCCAGCCACACCGTCCCCAGTCTATAACGCTGCAGGGGGTTATTGTGGCCAAAATGCACGACTGGGCACTTGGACTAATTAAACTTCATCTTGTTAGACTCAACCCTGAAAACACTGTCTGCAAACCACTGATCACAGACAGGACACCTTGCATGCAGATGGTCACCAGAACATGAATTGGAGCTGTCTTCTACTCTGCTGCACACTGACATTGCCCTAGAGTCACACAAAATGGTCGAGGTGGGAAGGGACCTTCAGTTGTTGTCTGGTCCAATGCCCCCGCTCCAGCATGGCCACCTAAAGCACCAATTGCTCAGGACCAGTTCCAGGTGTTTCTGGAACATATCTGAGCCTGGAGACACCACAACCTCCCTGGCCAACTTGTACCAGTGCTTACCCTCACAAATAAAAGTGTCTGCTGATGCTCAGACAGAGCCTCTCGTGTTTCAGTTTGTGCCCATTGGCCCTTGTCCTGTCACTGCACACCTCTGTGAGAAGAATATGTGTCACTGTAGCTGTAAGAAATGACACAGACTCTAAGGCTGGGTTTGCAGAAAATTCTACTTTTACTATAAATTCTTCTCTTTTTATATACTGTTCTGATCTAGCTGGACTGGATTGGTCAACTAATCAATATATTTCACTTGGTTGGCTAGCTAGCTTAACAGTCTTATAAATAATTTTGGGGAGAACAAGAAAACAGAAAGTAGGAAAAACAGCACCTGCAGGTTGTTTGTAATAACAAGTTATCATTGTTTGGGTTCAACTTACTTAGGCTCTCACAAGCTGATCTTGGGAAAATTAGTTTTCTCACTCTCTGACCAGGCTGTGGAAACCACAAACGTTCATGTCTCCCACTTACATCCTACCTTCAGAGATATCCATGGATAATATCCCACAACCTGCTCCTTCCAGGGTAAAAACTCACAGCTGTACCAGGAGCTCCCCACAGCAGAGATGTTCCAGTCCCTTCACCATCTCCATGCTGCTTTGTTCAACTCTCCCCAGCACATCTGCGCCTCTCGTTACTGGGAGCTCAGAACTGCCCACGCTACTCCAGGTGCCACCTCACTAGTCCTGAGTAGAGGGGAAGGATCACCTCTCCCTCAGGCTACTGGGAATACTCATAGAATCCTAGAATAACTTAGTAGGAAGGGATCATCTAATTCAACTCCTATGCCATGGGCAGGGACACCTTCTGCTAGGCCAAGTTACTCAGAGCCCCACCCAACCTGTCCTTGAATGTTTCCAGGGCTGGGGCATCTAAAGCTCTCTGGGCAGCCCATTTAATTGTTTTGACACCCTCATCATAAAAAAAAAATTCTTTCTTATATCTAATCTAATAATTAAGATGCTAATCTTCTTCCTTATATCTATTCTAATAACTAAGTGGCTTATCTATTCTCTTTTAGTTTAAAATGATTAGCCTTGTAGTATTGCAACAGGCCCCAGTACAGACATCTGGGTGACACGACTCATCATGATCTCCAGGCAGATATTCAGTTCTTCTTAATATATTCTTTAAGTATTTCTTATTCTAATTATGCCTAAAAATTTCTATCACCTGTCATCTCCCCACTGAGCCAGCTCTTTTCAGGGTTCATGTCCTAGGAAAAGTGGAGTGCAGGGGGATCAGAGTAAAAGATATGACATTTTTGTTAATTAATTTTTTTTGCTTTCAATCCTTAAAAAAGGCCTTGAAAGCCTTTCGCAATGGTGATGAATATTCCTTCTGTTTCTGTGTGTAATTAGTACAGCAGGTAAAGGTAGTGCTAATTAGAGCAGAAAAAGGCTTTGCAAACAAAGCCTTTGGCACTGCTGTGGGTTGCAGTAACAGGAGAAGAGACTGGAATAAAATTTTTCTTACTGCCAGCACATGAATCAAACTTTGACTCAGGTCTCTCCCTGCTTAATCACAAAGATATTTTTCCTCTCTCTGCCTGATTCCCACCAGGGTATAAGCAGGACTAATTCCCTATTAAAATGTTTCCATTTCCATTCTCCCTGTCACGCGTAATTAGAACAAAAGACAGCCAGAAATTAAGCTGTAGGTGTTCACTGAAACACAGCTGGGAGCTCCCTAATTAACCACACAATGCTTGCAGCACAAGAACAACCACAGAGCTCATTACGGCTGTCAACTTTTTAATGAGCCCCGGCAGGACCGTGGTACCACCTCCCAGTTCTCGTGCCTGTGGCGCAAGCTGGCCAAGGTGCCCTGAGGAAATGACAAGGCAGAAGCAGGAACAAACTCACTCGGAGCTTTAATAGAGCCCAGTGCGAGGTGAGAGACCACAACAGAGTTGGACAAAGTTCCCAGCAGGGCTCATCAGAGCACAGACTCACAGACTGTGATTACAGACAGCTCAGGAAGCCTCCAGCTTCTGCCCCAGCCTTCCCTCACAGGAGTCAAAGAGCAGGGCGCAGGCAGTGCCAGGGCGGTGTCAGCAATCCACCCCGGGCAGGGGCAGAGGAGCCAGACCTGCTCTCCCCAGCCAGCGGCAGAGGCAGAGCCTGACCTGCAGGTGTCAGCTGCAGTGCTCAGCCAGAACTGCCACTGCAACAGTGAGACTGCAACAGAGTGACTGCAACACACTGACTGCAACACTGTCACTGCAACACTGACAGTGCAACAGAGTCACTGTAATGCACAGTGACTGCAACACACTGACTGCAACACTCTCACTGCAATGCACAGTGACTGCAACACACTGACTGCAACACTCACTGCAACACTGTCACTGCAACACACCACATCACTTCCACTGCAACAGAGTGACCGCAACACTGAGACTGCAGCACTGCCACTGCAACAGTCACAGCAATGCATAGTGACTGCAACAGTCACTGCGACACTGTCACTGCAATGCAGTGACTGCAAGAGTGACTGCAATACTGTGAATGCAACACACACAGTGACTGCAACACAAACACTGACTGCAACACTGCAACAATCAGTGGCTGCAATGCTGTGACTGCAACCCTGCAACACACACCGCAACACTGTGACTTCAACTGCAACACTGACTGCAACACACACTTCAACTGCAACATAGTGACAGCAACACAGTGACTGCCACACACAGTGACTGCAACACATACAGTGACTGCCATACAGTGACTGCAACACTGCAACACACACAGTGACTGCAACTCACGCTGCCGATCCCCTCAGGACCCAGCAGCCACCCCAACCCCCAGCTCCCTCCCTGCACCCCAATCTGGGTGAGCCCTGCATTCAAACATCCAGGCTGAAATGCAGCACCTCAGGCCCTGTCCTCTGCTCCCTCAGACCTGTAGCACATCCCTCTCTGCTCAGGAAAATAAACCTCACAAGACGATGCTGGGTAGGGCATGTCTCTACAACCCAGGTTTGCTTTTGCCATCAGTGTTTGGCTCAGAAAAGTTTTGAAGTTCACATAAATGACTGGAAAACAGCTGAGATGACAGTTACAAACAAAGATGAATATGAAATGTCTAAAAGTGTGGAACCAGTTAAGAGTTACCAGCATGTAATTTAATTTTTGAGAAAATATTCACACTTGCAGCTGTGTAGCATTCACATTCACTGAGACAATTATAGTCATGTTGGTATAGTTACTCTAATGAGAGATTGGATTATTCCCTCTGAATTCGATTCATTCATCTTTACACCTATCTTTAGCTGTTTAAAAAAATTACTCCTTAAATCTAAATTATGAATCTAAGATTCAGCTGTCCTTAGCAACTCTGATAAGTGAAATGGGACACTGTGCAGAGGAGTGGGATTGCAATCAGCTGATTTGGGGAATCACTGCTTAGATGAAATCTAAGCTGGACACCCAGGCAACTGGTGCAATTCCTAAAAAGAGAAGCCTTTTCCACAGAAAAGTGCCTCATCCTCACTCTGGGCAGTTAAAGTCACTCAGATTAGCCAATTTAATAGTAAAAAGTAAAGGGTAAACGTCACAGGCTCTGAGGGCTAAAAATTTAATGAGACGCTTTCCTCAAATACATTATTTTCTTTCATTGTCTACTAGGGGAAAAATGGTTACAGTTCCCCAACCTTTAGGAAATATTCACATTTCTTGAGCACTGTGCTCAGAGTATCCTTCACTTCTCTATTTGTCAGATGTAGATGAGCAGTGGAGTCACAACAGCGTAAAAAACTGAGATTATTCAGTGCTTTGCTGGTTTTTGTAGGACACTTATGAAGCTTCCATAAAAAAGTGTAGTAACAGTCAGGTGGGACAAGCAGGTAGAACAACAAGGAAAGGAGGAAGAGAAAAGATGGCATTTCTGGGATATTCCCAAATTCCAGGGTCAGAAATGCTGCGATGGCTGTTTCATTTCTACATTCCCCGTTTGCCATGTATCAAGTCAAGAAGGAATGCATGACAGCCTGTAAATCATCCAGAACTACATTTAATCATTGATCCATCGTCACTGAGAGATGACAGAGGAAAGATGGCACTGTTACCATTGCCTGGTTGTACTGTTTATTTCCTTTTTAAGCAGTTCTTGAGCATTCTCCAGACAATAATTTGTGAGAGAGATCATTGGGTATTTTTCATTTTGCCTTATACAAATTTAAAATTTTTTTTTTTTTTTAAATGTCAACATTTTTTAACAAAATAATTTCCTTGGGTTTGGAAATCATCACACAGAATTGCAGCAGGATGTTTTGACAACCACATATTGCAACCAGACCCGTACAACAAGTGGAAAACTGTAATACACGTTTTCTCTAAGAATTGTAAAGATTGATGAATGTTTCTGGAAACCAAAGTTTATAAAAATCTGAAATATCCAGAAAAACATTGAGGAGAGTAAGCAATGCTATGACTTACCTCCCCTGGCAATATTTTTTGGAACCTGCAGGGTCAGAGAGTGCTGATGCTCTGGCCAACAGACACAAGCTATGCTTTAGAAATCTCCAGTCTAAAGAAGAAAGGAAAAGAGAGGAATTCTGGAGTGGGTGACCATTTCATCATCAAATGCTATATTGCCCTGGTTTCAGCTGGCACAGAGAAAATTTCCTTCTTGGCAGCTGGAGCAGTGCTGTGTTTTGGATTTAGTATAAGAACAGTATTGATAACTCATGGGTGGTTTAGTGCTCTCTCTAAGTCAAGTTTTCAGTTTGCCAGGCTCTGAGTGAGCAGGGGAACAAGAAGCCCATGGAGGGCAGGGCCAGGACAGGTGACCTGAACTGGCCAAAGGGATATTCCACAGCCCAGAACACATTCCCAGTATTTAAACTGGGAGGCACTGGTCACTGCTCAGGGATGGGCTGGCCACTGGTCAGGACAGGAATTGTGCTGTGCACCCCTTGATTCCTTTGGGTTTTACTCCTCCCTCTCTGTTTCATTATTATCATTGTTAGTATTAGTATTATATTTTAATTTATTTCAGTTATTAAACTGTTCTTATCTCAAGCACTGTTTCACCTTTCTCCAATTCTGCTCCCACCCTGGCCCAGGAGAGTGAGTGGGTGCCTGCATGGTGCTTAGCTACCAGCTGGGGTTAAAGCTAGAACAAACTAGAAAATGTAACAGGTACTGAAGGAAATAATGAGAATGAATGTTTTATTTTTTTTTATTTCAATGCAGTAGTAATTATTATAATTATACATTTTTCTTCCTTCCCTCTCCCTCTTCTCTCAGTCTTTTATTATTATTTTCGTAGGGTTTTTTATTTGTTTGTTTTGTTTGTTTGTTTGTTCTTTTTAGGGATTGGCAGTCTGTTGTCTATTATTTGTTTAGGAAAAAGTGATCTTCCAGGGACCTGGTGGCACTTATTACATTAAATATTTTTGCACACACAGCCTCTGTGCAGACACTCACACCTGGCCATACCAAAGCCACAGTCAGTGGGAACAGTCAGTGTCCAAAGGACCAACACCAGGAGGCTCAACAGGACCAACAAGGCCAAACTGGACAGGAAGCATCACTCAAATGACCACAGGCTCTTCTCCTGGCATTGCTGAGAATTAGAATTCAGCCAAGCTCAAAGAGAAGGTAATTCCACATGAAATCCTCTATGGGAGACCATGTCAGGCTGTCATTATATCCCGGGAAAAGCACACAGTAGGGAATCACAATTTGAGGGAGTTTGGGAAACTTTGGGAAAGAATACTCTCATCCTTGCTTAGATTTGTTGTTTTAACATCACAGTGACCTTGAATGTTCAACCACACTCTCACTGTCCAGGAGACTGGGGATGTGTCCAGACTTGGAGTGAAGAACCACTCAAGCAAAAGTGGAAAGGACCATTCCAGGTTCTCCTGACTGTCCACACAGCTGTGAAAATTACTGGTGGAGATTCCTGGATTCACTACACACAGCCAAAGCAGCCCCAAACCTGGAAATGCCTTTACAGCTAAGACTGAAACAAAATGTTCCATGAACATTTTGGGATCAAGGATTATCCTGAATTAGAGGGAGGACAAGGAATTTTGTTGGTGGCTACAGTGTGTATGGTAGTGATTGGAAACACAGCTTTGTGGACGCTGAAGTTCTAAAAAAGAAAATATTAATAAGAATGGTATTTCTGTACTTGCTTTGGAGCTTGGTAGCTCAATGTGCTTGTAGCCTGTGGAGGAAAAGTGTGAGAGGACAGAAGCAGCAGAGGGGAAACCCCATGCACTGACTCTCTCCCCACCCCCTGTGTGCTGGGGACAGTGCTGGAGTAATGGAATTAATGGAAAAGGGAATGTAGCTGTTTAGTATTTTATTTTGTTTCTCACAATCTAAACTATCTTAGTTGGCAATAAATTACATTGGTTTTCCCCAAATCCAGTACGTTTTACTCCTGGCAGAAATTGGCAAACCATCTCTCTGTCTTTATCTCAGTCTATGAGAGTTTTTGTTTCTGTTTTTGCTCTTTTCTGCCTCTGCTCTGTCCCACTGTGGGGTGGAAGGTGTGAGTGGGAATTTGGTTATTCACTAATCCATCCCAGCAAGGGAGGAAATGCTGAGGCAAAGCTGGCACTAGGTAACAGAAGACCAGAAAATCCTTTCTGTGCTGGCGCATTTTCATTGCCAACAGAAGGGGTTATGCAACATCTAGAAAGCACAAACCACTTGAAATCAGCATCTTTAATTCACAATACAGATGTTGCA
The DNA here is from genome assembly GCA_013397155.1 of Irena cyanogastra. Lineage (NCBI taxonomy): Eukaryota > Metazoa > Chordata > Aves > Passeriformes > Irenidae > Irena > Irena cyanogastra. The sequence continues at coordinate 10,957 of VWZV01002294.1, read as the reverse complement.
TCTGGGAAACAATTCAGCTACTTGGATGGGCTACTCCACTGTTCACATCTGCCTCAGGGAGCCAGAAAACTTCAGGATTCTCTCCTTCAAAGCTTGCTTGACCTGTCTGTTCCTGAGCGAGTAGATGTACGGGTTGAGTGTCTGAGTCAGCACGGAGAAGAACAAAGACAGAACTTTGTCAGAGTCCTGCCCACCCCGCTGTGCTGGGCGGATGTACCTGTAAATACACGTGCTGTAAAACACCAGCACCACTATCAGGTGAGCTGAGCAGGTGGAAAATGCCTTTCTCCTGCCTGCAGATGATGGTATATGCAAGACAGTGGCAATAATGCAGCCATAAGAAACAGCAGTTACCATCAAGGTGCCAGGGAGGATGATAATGAGGATGATAAACATCAGCTCTTCGATGAAGCCTGTGTCTGTGCAGGACAGCTGCAACAACAGGGAAGCATCACAGTAAAAGTGGTTCATGACATTGGGACCACAGAATGGCAGCTGCACTGTCATGATGGTGGGGGGAAACATCAGGAGAAAACTCAGGGCCCAGCAGCCCAGGAGCAGCTGCAGGCACAGTCTGCTGTTCATGATGGCTGTGTAATGCAAAGGGTGGCAAATGGCCACGTAGCGGTCCAGGGACATCACTGCCATGTGGAAAAGTGTGCAGGTACCCAGGCAGTAGAAAAACAGCATCTGGAGGAAACAGCCAGGCAGGGAAATCGTCTTCCTCCCAGTCAGGAGGCTGTACAGGGTGCTGGGAAGGAACGTGGAGGTGAAAGTGATTTCCAGAAGGGCAAAATTCCTGAGGAAGTAGTACATAGGGGTCTGAAGGAAGTTATTCACAAGAGTGATGCTGATGACAGAAATGTTTCCAAGCAGGATCAAGAAATAGGCAATGCCAAGGAACAGAAAGAGGGTGATCTCCAGACGGCGGCTGTTAGCCAGTCCCAAGAGGACAAACTCCACCACAGTTGTGCGGTTCATTGAGACATCACTGCTGGCAGAAAAAGAAAAGATTTGTTTAGGAACTGCTGGAAAACAATTGAACATGTGTCAGTTTGGCTTTGCTAACATTACAGGGCAATACCAGCAAGAAACCTCTTGTAAAAGACTGCAGCACCACAGTGACCCCATATTAAAAATCCTGGTCATGCAGAAGGAGTCCCAAGCTCCATTTGTAAGACTGAGACCTCACTCCAGACAAAACAATTCCTACAGTTCCCTCATGGCACACTTGAGAGAGGTGCAGAAGCTGTTATAGACTCTGGGTCTCTCTGAATGATCTGACAACATCCACCCTCCAACAAACCAAAAAAAAGCCAAATGCCAGGAGTGAGAACCTTGCCTGTGTCCAGAGACTTATCACAGAGTGTGGAAGAGGTTTTACAGCGACTTCTGTGAGCCAGAGAGAAGTCTGAGAAGAGGATCCATGTTTACCCCTGAAAGAATTTTCTTCCGAGGTCATTGACATAGAAACCAAGAAAGAAAGAAGGATAAATAAGAGAAACCTGCAACTGCCTATTCCAGTGAGCACTTTGTTTGTCTTTTGTGACCAATGAGTGAAGTGTAAACTTATGAGCTTTGTAAGAACGTGTAAAAAGCATGCATGCTGTAATAAAACCAGTTTGAAGCCTTCTGAAAATGTTGCTTTGTATTGTCTCTGTCTCAACCATGACCATCTCAACTACAACGACAGAGGAATGCAATCACACCACAGAGTGACTCTGCAGCAGGTTAGATTGGTGCAAGGACACATTAATATTGCAAAAGAGGAAGTTACTGCAGTTAAAAGCAGAGAAGGAAAGAGACACAGGTAGAGACTCTTCAGAGAAGAGGCCAGACAGAAAGACAGCAATGCTGCACAGTTAAGGCTTCTGGCTACCACTGAGAGAAGGCAAAATGCACAGAGCAGTGCTGGATGCTACACAAGCACCAGTGGGGGAGAGGGAATGGGAACAACTGTGGGGAAATTGTCTGTTTGTTTACCCTCATCTCTACAGCTCCAGTGGATCAGCTCTGATGCTGATTTTTCTTCTTCAGAGCCTGTGTGTTCCAGCATCCCCCCTCTCACAGCACCCACCCCAAGCTCAGAGGTGTTCTCTGCCCAGTGACCCCGTCTGTGCTGCACCACACCACCGTGCCATCACCTCCTGAAATGAAACCTGAGAACTCTGTCTGATGCCCTTCAATCACAGTCTTTTCTTGCAGCCTTGCCAGGTCCCATCTGTGGTTTTTCAACTACATTCTCCCTCCTCTTCCTCCCAGACACCAGCCCTCCTTGCCCTAAATAGAGACCAGGTTTTATCTGTTATGTTATCTGGATATTTTAATCTGGTTTTAGGTTAATTTCAGACTAATTTCAGGTATTTCTGAATGGCTGAAGTAAAAAACAACACAATGAATTTCCAGGAAAAGCAAGCCCATCTTATTTAGCTGATAACCCATATCAAACAAGACACTTAAATTTCCCTCTTGAAATGCTCAACAAAAGGAAAATTATAAGCTGGGATGCCACAACCCTTCTTAATGCACTATTCCCATCAAATCTTTTCCCTTAGTGCCCTTTCCCCAGCAAAACACAGGAGTTTATTGGCATCATGTTATAATTGTTTCTCAAAAAACACCAAAACAAAACCTCCCTCTCACAAACCACACGAACTATAGGACATATTTTTCAATACCACAGATGGACAGATATCTGGAAGTTGAGAGTGGTCCTCTAAACCAAGAAACTCCCTCAGTAACAGCTAAAGTTTTTTACTTTAGTTTGAAGATTAAAAGTTCAGTTTTCCAAGTCAATGTCCCTTTAAACTTTCCCTATTCTTCAGAAAACTACACCTGAACTCTAAGGAATGCTCCAGGTAGTTACCAGTATATCCACAACAATCCAGGATGCTACAAAGAGTATTCTGAGTCTGATTCTGTTTCTCCTTAGCTTAGCTTGACAATTGATTCTTGGCAAAAAAATTCCTCTCTCTTCAGCTCCTTTATATAATAGTGGCAGTGTATTACACTCTTGTGTTTCCTCACGGTGTCAAACCTCAGGGACCAATTAGGTGTCAAAATCTGAAAAACACCTTGTGGGAAAGCACTTCTGAAACAACAGCAAGAGTATAATCAAACCACAGAGAAAATGAGATTGGGAAGGACCTCTGGAAGTCCAATCCTTGCTAAAATCAAAGCTGGACAAGGCTGCTCATGACCTTCTCTCAGTAAGTGTGGGTATCTCCAAACACGGGGATGTGTCAACTTCCCTGCGGTGCCACAACTTCCCTGTGTTTTCATTGTGAATATTTATTTCCTTTTGTGTAGGATTTACTTTAAGCCATGACCTACACCTTTCTGAGAGGTCTGGCTCTAATTTGTCTCTAACTCCCTCTCAGTGGACAATTCAGGCAGATCCCTTTTCTTGACTTTGTCTTCTCTCTGCTTCTCCTCAGGTGTGATGTGCCCAGTTCTCTGATAAACTCCCTTATCCTCCACTGGACTCACACCACTCTAATAACATCCTTGGGGGGGTTTTGTACTGTGCACAGTTGTCCCAGTCTCAAAAGTGCCAAGCAACAAGAATTTAGTGCCTGGCCAGATCAGCCTGTGGGTGCAGCCCTGTGTGCAGTGACCCCTCAGTGTCCCAGAGGCACTGCTGCTGTGCCCAGCATGTCCTCCCCAGGAGCCAGGGGCTGCCCAGAGCTGCTCCACAGCTGCAGCTGTGGTTATCAACCCCATGTGCAGGACAAGGGGGAGCACAGCCCACTGCACTTGGTGCAGCTGCTCCCCAGCTGCTGAGGTTACTGCTAGAGGACAGGAATCTCACTGTCAGTAAGGGTGGAAAAGGCTCCCAAGCTCATCAAGTCCAACCTTCAACCAAACACCACCATGCCCTCTAAAGCATGTTACAAAGTGCCACATCCACTCAGTTTTTGAGCATTTCAGGGATGGTGAGCAGAGTATTAAACCACCCTTTGGTACTATTGCTGTTCTCTCTTCACTATTAGAAATGAAGTTACAAACGTGGATTCCTAAAGCAGAGACCTAAAGTGAGGAGGAAACCCTGGTAAGAACTTGTAAGCCAAGTTCATTTCTAAGCCAGTGAGAAGGAGTACCCCAAATCTTACTTAAACTGAGACTCACTCATCTCTATCATCATTTGTACTTGTGGAGAGGAAGAAGAACAGTCATTGTTGAAAATCTCAGCTCTGCAGAATCAAAACTCCACCTTTGACACTCAATACTTTTCCTCTTCCTGAGGGAAGAAATTCAGAGGTTGGGTTTAATTCCTTCACCACACACCAAGAACAAATAAACAAAAGTTACCAGTAACCATTTAGTATAGGAGGAAAGACAAGGACTGCAAGCCACAGCCCATCTCTTAATTTGTAACCAAAGTGGGTTAATGACTGATTGAAGAGGAATGATTGCCCAGGGCAAACCAAATGGGGATTGTCCCCTCCTAATGTGGTTCTTGTTTTGGGATGCACAAAAGGAGAGACTGGCAATTCAGAAATCTGCAAGTGAAATAAGACCTTTACAGGGGTCAAGGAAAGCATTGCAGGAACAATAGGACAGGAACCTTCACAGTGAGCTGCTGAGCATGAAGCAGTTCTGGTGGAAAGGGAAATTTAATCTATTGCTTCTGCTGGCTGTCCAGGAGGTGGATGAGCAAAACGAAACACTCAAAAACTACCTAGAAACAAAGAACTGTGAACTATGGGACATCAATTTAAGATGCCCCAGACCAGAGCGGGTTAATGAATCTTTGTACCCCTCTGACGGATTGGAAAAGCTTCCACAAAGTTTTTTACAGGATGAAATAACACATAAGTGTCCCTTCATTAGAACTGAAACCATTAATGATGCTGGGGGAGCTCAGCAAACTACCACACAGACTATCCTGTACATGGGGGAAACCCTGGCTGAAATAAAAGAAAAATACACCCATAAGGTGTATGAAATGAAGGAAGAAACTGAGCAGAAAGAATGAAGAAAAAGAAGAAAGAATGAAGAAAATGAAGCAGAAACTGAGCATGTGTGGAAGGTCTCCCTAAGTGGAGATTGGATTCTGGGTTGGATTGGAGGCTGAAGCAGGAGGTAACTGTGGACCAGGGACCCCCCTGACCCAGAGGGCTGCCCTGGGGCAGGGGGATTGGACCCTATGGAAAGGGGAGATCCCTGCATGATGAAACCCCCACACTGCAGCAAGTGTGCATGTCTCCAATTAATGCACATGCAATTATTGGACCCACAATGACATTCCCTATGGAAATTGAGGCAAATCCACAGATTTCCTCTCAGTCCCCAGGCCTGCCTGATGCAAGTCCATGTTAAACAATTAGAAAAGCACATTATGGCAATCCCTAGGCCTGGAGAAGGGGTGAACCTCCAGGAATAACCTGGTTGGAGGTAGCTCAAAAATTAGTAACTACTGGTCAGAAATTGGGGCTCTCTGGTACAGGTGGTCCTAAACCAAAAACAGACCTCAGGAGGGTAGGACAGGTCCTAAAACCTCCCGCACCAGGTAATTGCTGACCAAATGTGTCACCTTGTGGGAGAATGAGCTACAGTTTGTGGGTGGAGGGTGTTGCAAAAGGAAGTCCTCGAAAAGTAATGGACAAATCACCCACCACTTATCTGGAAGGTTTAATAAGGAGCTGGGATAAGATCAAAGGACCTCCTGAGGGCGGCCTCCTCTCATCCCCCAGCCCCTCTAGAAATTGAACTAACCAGTTTAACCTGTTCTGAGTTGGGAAATTGGACTCTACTGCTTTGAGCAAGTGAGCTGGCGAGTGGCAGGTGGATTTATGTGTGAAGGCTCACAGAAAAGAACCACAGAGATGTGATAATCCCATTCATTTCCCTCTTTAAATCCTTGGCTACTTTGTGGTAGATACCAGAGGACAAATGTCAGCACTTGAAACTGAAGTTGCCACCCATTGTGGCATTAGGCCAGACAAGGAAAGGATACAGATAACTGATGCTTTTGGTAAATCTCAACCCCAGTGCTCAGCGTGGGCAAAATCCTGGTTACCAGGGGATGAAACAGCCACAAAAAGCATCATGATTGTGAGGCCACTACCAGCAAACCTTGGGGCTAGATCTATTAATGTGATGTGTCTGAATGTGAAATTGTGTCCAGCTGGGATAAATAGCAGTTTTGCCTCAGTAGCATATACAGAAGTCATCAGCCTGATACCATGGGAAACAGTACACTGGAAAAGAGACATCTAGTCAGGTCGTGATGAGAAGAGTGGGGCCATGTGAGTCAATATGTTAATAGAATTATCCTATATTTGGTCAGATTTCTGGTTCTTGTTCTCAGCTGGTTCAGAACCTGATACAAAAAAGGTCATGTTCCGAGTTCATGTTCGTGATTGGACCCTTGTGTGGAAGGGGCTTACAGCTGGTCTGTAAACCAGAGAGAGTTAGTTGGAGAAGAGGGTGATAAGAGGCCTGTTTACCTCTGAGAGGAATTCTGTCAAGGTCATCGACATGGAAACTGAGAAGAAGAAAAGATAAACAAGGGAGGGCCTGCAGTTGGACGTTTGCTGAAAACTGGTGTAGACCACTCTGGGCCAATGAGCAATATGTTGATTTGTGTTGTGGCAAATTAATAAGTATAAACTTTCTGGAAAGGCATAAAAGACAGCATGCTATTAAAATAAACAGAGAGAAGCCTTCTGAAGGGCATGGTGTTCTTCTGTGTGTTGCAACCATCTCAACAGCAACACCCTTGCCCTCAGAGGACCCCTATACCTTGTGGCATTTGCCACACCTCCTGGTCTTTGGATCTTGCCCGCATACTCTGTGGTTTTCCACGGTTGTTATTTTGTAATTAAAGTCTTTATTTTTCAGGCGAGACCATCATTCCCGTCCCTTATTTCACCAGTTCCCCCTGGCCAAGGCGCAGAAGGGGTCACAGTGAACAAAGACTGCACTATCTGAACAGATGCCAGAGGCAGGGGATGGGTGTTTGGTCTCCCATCTCCCTCTCTCCATCTGTTGCAAATTGCTTCAAGTCTGCCTCCTTTCAAAATAACAAATGTGAAACCCAACCCACGGCCCTTGGGAACGCGTGCAGGAATTGCTGCAGTAACTGCAGGATTGCAGTGATGCCTTGTGAAGGCTGAGCTAGAACAGAGACCAGAGGAGCTAAAGAATAAAGCAGGGATTTATTAGGAGGCCTCAATTGATCCATCTTGGGCAGCACAAGAGCCCAGCCAGGGCTGCACTCCAGCTGAACCCAAAATGGTCACAAAATGCCCCACGGGTCACAGGGTCTGTCACTGTTATCAGTTCTGCTCCATTTGCATATTGCAGTTAATTGCCCAATTCCAGCTCCAGCCCATGAACTCCCATCCTGCTTGTTTTTCTCTCTCCAGCCCACGTTGTTTGTGCTCTTGGGCCTGAGATCTGGATCAGTTGTCCTTGATCCCCAGCTGGAGCAGGAATTGATTTGTCTCCCTGCTCTGTGCAGAGAGCTCACCATCCCCCCATATGAAGCCCAGACCCACACACTAAAGCAGCACAGAACCTGAAAAATATAAAAGGCATCAGCAGGAGCAAGGGGCAGTTGTACAATTCTCTCCTGTGGCAGGGAGTGGTGGCTGACAGTGGATCACCAATGCCCCAGAGCTGGCACTGGCCTGGGACAGCTGCTGTACCTCACACAACCAAACTGATTTCCACAACCCAGCATCAGTCCCATCACTATTGTGACTATTGCTACCAAAGATGTTTTTTGTGGTTCTCTTGCAGTGCCACTGAAACTGTGGGTAGAGCAAATCCCTCCAACAACATATTTAGTGTTAGAGAATCAAGGCACTACTTTACTCTGGCCAGGATGTTGTTCTAACCAGGACGTGCAACTGAAATCATTTCATCCACACATTGCCTGGGTGTGCAGAGAAAATCCTTCCATCACACATCACTCTTTATGGGATTTTTCAGATACTTATACAGCCAAAACCCATGGAAATTCATTGGTTTCGATGCAGTTCTTAGCATTTGGTTACAGATCTCTTGGCCTCTGATGTTAATTAGGTTCTCATTCTTGGTTCTCTCATCTTTTCCCAGACCAGGTGTCTCTGACCATGATGTTTGGAGCTGATGTTCATTAATGTTCATTATCTTTTGTGTATTTTCTGTGCTGCTCCCAGTCTGCTGACATGTTAAGCTCATCAGGCCTTGAGTGATGATCCTTTGAAAAGAAACTTCAACTCCTTTCCCCCGAGGCAAAGGCGAACAAGGCTGACTAAAGTTACAAAAAATTCTAAATTTTGTATCATTTTCCAACAGCAGGAGGCAGACTGGGATCGTTCTGCTCTTAAACAAAAGTGAGTTCGGGGGAGCAAACTGGGGGTAAATGACTTCAATAGCTGAAGCTGTAATTGGAGGATTAACCCCTGATATGTAAATGGAAAAAACTTGTAATTGTCTGAAAAACTCGTGACCTTTGTCCACCTTGGGTGTACCCTCTGGGAGGGTTTTGCCTGCCCAAGGTGTGTCTATTGAAGGCCTTTAATAAATTTATACATATAAAATATAATAAATTATAAATAAAATTTAATACAATTATAAATAAACCCACTTTATTCTCTTAACTTTGTCTAGCCTCTGTTCTAGGCAGCCACTCCAAGGCATCAGTACAACTTCCTTCCTCCAAGGTTAAATTCCTGGGGATATGATGGAAAGGAGGATCAGTGTGTGCTCCCTCTGAAACCTTGACCATCCTAGAGCAAATGAAGATCCTGGGGAGTGTAAAGGAGCTCCAGCATGCTTTAGGCTTGTTGTTTTTCTTAGAGAAAATGTGTTTCAGATGTCTCCATTATTGCTGCTCCAGTGGCATTATGCCAGACAAGAAAAGCAGTTGCAAAAATGGATAGTTCCTTCTTTTTTGCTGCTCCAAGTAGGAAATTGTTTTCTTCTTACAGGTATTCCATAAAAAGATGATGTGGCCATGTGAAGATGAAGCAGTAACAGGACTGGGGAGTTCTTTGCTGCGCTGATTGTTTACATTTGTCCTGTTATTTCCCACTTGCTGTTACAACTTATCCTAATCACACCCTATGATTCATTTTTAAATCAATTTAATTTATTTAACGTATTTACTGTTTTGCAGGTGGTAAGATCTTTCTTCCCTTACCCTTTCCTTTCTTATACATTTTCTTAAGTGGTATCTTTATGGTTTTATACAGGTATGTTACTATAAAGGACAACCAAAATGGCTACATTCCTATTTTTGTGTGTAACCAACTGTCCTACAATAAACCCTACATGTGTATATTTACAAACATTATTCAGAGTCATCTCACTCCAACCCACCCCAAAGGCTCTGCCAGCAAGAAACTGGGCTGCAGAAGGTGAGGGTAACATCCCTTCTGCTATGGATACATATTATAATATTGCCTTTTTGCAAATATTAAAATGTATTTTGTATGTGTGGTGTTAAAGTAACTTCATTATAAAGATACAGTTTTATTTCTGTTGTTAATTCAGCTTAGACATGGCAGTGAAATAGCTGATATAAGTGTGCTGGTGTTAAAATGCCTGCTGGGGTGGGATAACACCCAATGAGCACAGGATGAGGACCCTGCTGCAGATCTGCCACTATCAGCACTCACGTCTGAAGGCAGCGAGGACCAGAGCCCAAAAACTGGAGGTGATAAGAATGGAAAAAACCACAGCCAAGGAATCCCCATGCTCTAGAAAGGTGGAACCGAGGAGGAGCCGTGCTCGGGACATGTAAACTAGTGTGGGGGGAAAGTTTACTGCGCATAAGGGCCATGAATATGCAACAGGCTGATGTAATGGAAATGGTATTTAAGGGGTAAAGGTATGCTCTTGGTAAAGGTAAAGGTGTGCTCTTGGCTGAGTGCCAAGGTGCACCCAGCCATAATAACCTTTGCTTTATGGTATGTGTCTCCTATTGTCCTTTATTAATCAACTTTTTAAATTTTCACAGGAGAGTGAATGTGTTTTTTACACTGCCAAGCCACACCAGTCCGTGATTCCATGACAGGAAAATGCCCTTCCCTCATTGCAGAGCCTATGTGGGAGACCCACTGCCCACAGTGAGGGCATCCCTCACTTCGGAGAGACGGGAAGGCTGCAATGATTTAAACAGAATGAGGAAAGTTCTCTTTGGTTCATTCAAAAGTCATTCCCCCTGTGAAAAATGCCAATCACTTGTTTGAAAATTTTATAAGTTTAATAATAATAAAAACAGTAATGAGATTAATAATGAAAATAATAAGGAAAATTAGGACAATGAGACAATAAAACAGAGAATTACGGACGTCTGGGTGTCTGGCATTCACCCCCAGGCACACCTTGCTAACAAAGGATTACCC
>VWZV01002292.1:2326-13399 GCA_013397155.1 Irena cyanogastra | reverse complement strand
CTTCCACATTTTATTGAAGCTTACCTTGTGCAATTTATCCTCTGGTATGAAGAAGGATAAGTGTTTGGGTTTTTTCCCGTGCAATGATGAATTTCTATTTGTAAATGAATGCTGAGCTTCTGAAATATCAAGCTTGATGAATTTATAAATGAAAATGTTCTTCTAATGAAATTATAGATGTTGAATAAAATACCCAAAACACAAAACACCCTATCTCCACCATCAAAATCCCCACTCAGAATACACTTAACTTTCATTTTGCTCCTAAAGAGAATAGAAATGCTGGCAGATTTAATGTGAAAATTGAATTTACTAGAAACTGTAAAAGTGTATTTATGCAAGGAAAAGCTAGGATAATATACCTCCACTAAGATTAATACATGTAATGAGTAGATGAAGCTACTTGCGAAAGCTCCAACAGCAATGTTAGCCCTTATGTGTAATCTGTTGGATTGACATGGATTAAAGCAATTAGTTCATCCCAGGTCTACGTCTTGAGGTTTAAAGTGCATTTTGTTTTGGTTTGGTTTTTTTTTCCAATGGAAAAAAGATTACAGTGTAAACACATTCCTGTGCTTATATTTAGAATCAGTATGAAGTCTGACAGTCAACAACAATTGCATTCCCAAAATCCTAGGAATTATGTAAACATCCTGGAATGAATTCTGTCTTTGCTAGCTTGGAATGTGATGTAGACAAAAGCATAAATACATCTTAATGGGCCTTCAGTGCAAATGACAGCTAGGGTCAGTATACCAAGTTATAAAACAATGAAATATTTTGTTCAGCAAGATCCTTGACTCTTCTGAAATATTTGACTTTGCCAATTAGGTGTGACTTTTTGAGACAAGAATTTGCTATTATTTCTCATCATGAAAGTGAGTATTTGGACAGTATATTTCCAAGAGCCATTGATCCTTGATAGTGCCTGTTGGCTGTTCCTCACCTCTTATGTTTCATGTTGTACGTGATTTCGCAGACTAACACTTTCACACGCAATCTGTACTTAACTGTATAAAGAATTTTACATTCCTTGTGGACAGGATGCTCCTTATATCACAATTCATTAATGTTTCCAATGAAACTTAAATTTTTATTCTTACAGAAGAAAACAGATGTATTCCTGAACTTCAAGGGTTGTGAATTCATCTTCATGAATTGCTTTCCACTTGTATAGCAACAAATGGGAAAAACATCTGCCTTAGTTTGTAACATTTCTCCACTAATATATTAATTTCTTCTTAGTAGTTGACAGCTCATCCTCCTTTTGAAGGTATTTACTTATTCTCATGTGACTGCTCATGTGATTATTGTCTAGCACTGCTAATTTAAAAAAAAATCATTATATAAACTTTCTTTCTGACAGTTTTAACATTTAGAATGATAAGTAGGTGCTGATTTCATAAATTTCCTGTTTCACTTCAGCAAGGGGAAAGCATTCCTAGACAACTGAGGAGGTCTTATAACAGAAATATATGTATCTTCCAACAGAGGACTCTTCTTCCCTTCTGGTTCCAACATCCCCAAAACAAGCAGTATGGGTATCTGTCTTTAGCATCAGACAAGAAAGTATTCTTCATTCAGACAATATCAAAGATGTTTTTGCAGGAATTGGCTTCATTCTAATTTTTTTCCACCAAAGAAAGGGCAAAGAAGTAGGTAGGGATTGTAAAGTGCCAGCTATTTATTTTAAGCAACTGATCTTTTAATTCTTTAAAAAAAAATTCTAAACCCAGATGATTATAGACAAGAACCAGTTTCCTTTCTCTCTTGCTTATCTTATACTATGCGTTTTGTCTTTTTCCAAAAACATGCTTTACATTAAGGTCAATCCTGCTGGCAGCATGCAGTGTCATACCAACAAACATCATGTGCTAGGAAATGAAGTATACCCACTTCTTAGCTGGGCAATTTAGAGTCCCTTTGCTTCTCACATGAGCCACGTAGGTAGACTTGTTCACTTTTTAATTATCACTGCACCCAGTCAGACTCGTGCTATTTGAGGAAATGAGCATAAGCATAATACAAATAATACTCCCAAATCATGCTGCAAGCAATGGAACAGAGCATTCTGTGTGTTACAGCTCATTTCTTTGCCATCAATTTGGAACATAACTGTCACAAATTCTTAATTATTTAACTAATTAGAAAAAGAAATCCACAATGCTTGAAAAAAGAGTCGGCTACTTGCAATTGCTCCTTTAGGACACATAATGTAGCATCTTTATATGCCTTAATCTCTGGATAGAGTGGAAAAATAAGGCAGATGGATTAGGAAATACTAGTTTTTGCACTATTCATATGGTTCTGCTGACTTTCTCTTTTATTAACTGTATAGGATGAGAGTATTTATCTCCTCTTGCACTGACTAAACCCAAGGGACAGAGGCCTTGATTCTTTTTATGAATAGTTTTTTTGTTGAAAATGTAAACTTGTTCCACATCTCTAGACTCAAAAACTTCACTTACCTTTTCTTTATACGGCTCTATGACATTCATCAAAGATAAAAGATAACCATTGAAACTAATCATTGTCATAAAAGTAAGTCTCCCTGTAGAATGAAGCTGGTATTTAACACTCATAAGCATGGCAGAATGTATCCTTTTGTCAAGGAAACTGAAATATTTTCATTTAAAGATGATTGGAATTTTTGGAATTTATAGGGTCAGATTTTGTCACTCCTTGCCCACTGTTTACTAATATCTATCCTGAGTGTTCACTGAGAACATATGAAGAGGCATACTAAGCTTTGCTTTCAAAACCACAGACTAGTGCAGATTTGAAATTTCATAAAAAGTGGCAGAATTTGCCACTTTTTTTGTGTGCTGGCAGAGTAACAGTGCAGTAAGAACTTTCCATTTCTCCTTGTCTCTGTTAGGAACTTTTCCAACAGGGTCCTGGTTAATAAGGACAAATTTATAGATTCTTATGAGCTGGTTCCAATTAAATGAAATTAAAGGGTATGGAATCAGAGTTCCATTAAGCCTTGGGTGATGAATGAATTTGACCTTATTAGATGAAGACAGTAACAATAGCTAAGAGAAGCTGTCAGTTATTTCTCTCCATGCCAGTTATTTCTCTTCATTTCTTCTCCCTTCTTAACTGTATGTATAATTGCATGTGTGGTAGAAAACAGCTGACCATATTTTACTGTGCTACCTGCAGCCTATGTATCTATGGTTTTGCATTATCTAGGCTGAAACGAAGACAAAAAAAAAAAAAAGAAAAAAAGAAGAAAAAAAAGAGGCAATTTACAAAGAGCTTGAAAATAAATAAAATGTGAATATGCCTTCATTTCTCTTGTGGCATAGCTTGGGAGCTTGGGCGTAGACTCACAGGGCCCATATTCTTTAGACTGCAAGTAGACATTTGGAACTAGCTCATAAGGAATGATCGGGGATAAAAATAGAATCTCATGCTTTTAAGGCCTTATGAAATCAAAGAAAAAAAAATTTTCATACTTTTCTCTGATTCACAGCAAAATACCATCCAAGTATGGCAATACGAAAATTGTACCTGCCACAAAATCTTCTTCCCAAGTAAGAAAAAAATTCCTTAGATACTTCAGTGTAGATCATTTCTATATACTAAAAATAAGTAAAAGCAGCTAAAGCATGTCCCAATGCACAAGAACTTGAGGGTTTTTTGGATGTTTCCGGGCTGTTTCCTATGAACCTTTGGTAACAATACCTATGTAATAAATGTTATGTATTTGGGTTGGAGATGCACAGAAACTTAAGTTATTTTGGGAGTTTGAGTGGCTACATGTAAAGGGAAGGGGACAATAAGGAAGACTGTGCGACTTGCAGTCAGTTGATTTCTAGAAGATTATATTACATTATTTAAGAAAAAAGAATGGGGTGAGCTCCACACTGCCAAAGGTGGCAGTAAACTATTCAGTAGGTATGCCTTCACTGATGGTGGTATCCTGTACTGCAGCGGCAGTTTGCATCATCTCTGGCACAGGTCAAAAGGAAAACATTGCCAAGACTTTTAAGAAGTTTTTGGCAATTAATGAAACATTTTGTTAATTTGTAAAACATTGTCTTAAGTTTCTGGTTTTCTTCTGAAAATCTAAATATTGCACAGTGAACAATGCTGCTTACCTGCTGTATGATATTTTGGCATTTTAGCTATTCTAGTTACTATTAATCCTAAAAATTATACTGGCATCTTTCTAAAAGCATGCTTGTCTTGGTTTGAAAAGACAGGTGTCTGTTAAGGAAAGGCAGGAGCCTCCTCTGAAGTGGGAAATGTAAACCCTCTCCCTCCTAATTGTTATAATTTTGAGGATTAAGGGGCTCTCAGGCAAGGATATAGGAGCAGGAATAACAGTTCTTTATTAGGGAAGAGGAAAATGAAATAAAATAAAATGAAATAATAAAATGAACAATACAGTGCTACAAAACAACACTGACAGAGTCAGAATACGACCTGAAAGCCTGTTGGTAGCAGTCCAGCTGAAGTAGTAGCTGCAGTCCTCTGCAATGACAGATGTAGTCCTGTTGTAGCAGTGATCCTGGAGAATGGTGGAGGTTTCCTCTGGTAACCCAGTGGGAAAACAGGCTGCTCCTCTGAGAAATCCAGTGGAGAAGGCTCCTTTTAGCGTCCCACAGCCTCAGAATATATCCACGAAGCAGTGTGTGGCTCCTCCCCCTCGGGCAGAGCATCTCCCAGTGGGATGATGGAACTTTATCAGTCATGGAATGACACTCAATGGCCCGTTCACGGGAGATATTTCCCGGAGGGAGGATCGATTTTGGAAGAGATAAGAAAAATTGCCTAATTAGATAAGAAAACTGCCTAATTAACAGAACATTAACTGTCATGCCTTTAACAGATGGCAAATAGAATAAACACATTATCTTTTATCCCATGACAATGCTATATTATTTTTTCAATATTAAACCAACAAAGCTTGCCATGATATCCCTATTTTTTAAAAATTATGACCATCAATTTTTACCATTTTTAAAAAATTATTTTGTGTGGCCAATTAATTTGTAATGGATATTGGTGCCAAAGTGTTGGCAGCATGGGGGCTGCAGGGCTTGAGTCTGTGAGGAAAGGCCAGGAGCTATACATGTTGGACACAGCCAAGTGGTGGTTCCTGGTGTTTCTAATAGGCTCCAAAACAGACATACCACAGGAGACAGCTGAGCTTACCAGTCACGCTGCTGGTGACTGCGAAAGTATGTTTAAGAAAGGGTGAAAAATTCTGCACAGCAGCATGGTAAGGAAGACTAAGAAACATGAGAGAAACAGCTCTGCAGACACCAAAGTTAAACGAAGAAGGAGGGGAAATAAGTGGACATTTGGTACAATAGTCTGATACTGGCCGTTTACTTTGATAGAGGTGTTATGATGCTGCAAAGGCAGCTAAAACGTGTTAATTAAAGATTTGACTAATGATGTAGAAGTTTCATGGTG
Organism: Irena cyanogastra; assembly: GCA_013397155.1. NCBI lineage: Eukaryota > Metazoa > Chordata > Aves > Passeriformes > Irenidae > Irena > Irena cyanogastra. The sequence continues at coordinate 7,969 of VWZV01002292.1, read as the reverse complement.
GGGATTCTCTAAAGTGTAGCTGAGTGCTCTGTGTGTCTTTGGAGGGTAAGCCTCACTTTTACATCATGGAGGGAAAGTTCTGGTCTCATGAACAATTCAGAATGTTTAACAATATGTATATGCAGGTACATTTACACCAAATTTCAATGACATGAAATAAAAAGGACAACTATTCTGGAATAATACTCAGCTGACTCTAAAATTAATTTTAAGTTTTGAGTGTAAGGTTTATTCCATGTTTAAACTTGAGAAAAAGTTAATTTTGCAACACTACCTCCTTATGACTAGATGTTTTAAGGAAAATAAGCTAAATTCCCTACATTTCCTTCTCTAACATTATATCTTTACTGTCGTGTTTTTGCTGCATTAGAAGAAGGAGGCAACTTGTACTTCAGTGTGATATCCAGGTGTTCACAGGAAGACGAGAGTGGGGAAAAACCTCAGAACACAGTAAGATGATATCTTTGTTAATGTGAGTGCCATGTGAATTAAGTGGGGAATAAATAAATGTCATTTCATAACAGGAAAATATACAAATTGGGTACATAGACAGGACAATAGAAGTATTCTGGGGAAAATGGAAAAAAAAGCAAAAAACAAAGCAAAACAGAAAAGCAGACCATCTCCTGTGACACTCTGATCTATCAATTCCACAACCTTATCAAAGGAACAAGTAAGGAATCACAATTTTCAGTTATAAATCTGGACACCTTGTTATCTTTATGTCACACCTTCAACATTAGAATTAGAATAAGAACTGTGCATCTGTTACTCACCTGATTATTGTTTCAGTATCTGATGCTTCATCAATATTAACAGGAAAGGACATGTGCAGAAATCGAATTTTCTCATTTGTGGCATGACTCTATAAAGAGTAGGCTGTACTAGTGCAGCTGGAGATTAAAATATTTTTGGAACTTTGTCTTTAATTAGACTGTAGCATCTGGTCTCCTAAAATATACAGACTTTCTGGTGGAAGCTATGGCGCTTTTATTTGATAAGACATGATTAACAACAGGAATGTAGAGTGAGAAAGTCTAGAAAATAACTGCATGAGGATATGCCAAATAATAATTAGTCATTTCTTAAAACTAATACAAAGAAAAACATATAAAAGTGACAAATATTTAATTTGTGGTATGATAGCTCAAATCAGAGTGACAATTAGAAACACCAGCAAAAATATGTAACAGATAAATTTGGAAAAATAAATAATGAGAAATAGTTATTGTAGGAAAGTGTCAGAGGACATATCCTTACGTTCCTTAGAGGAAAGATCCAGTCATAAATTATAGGGTTATTTAGATTGGAAAAGGCCTCCAAGATAATCAAGTTCAACCTTTGACCAAACACCAGCATATCAACAAAACCATAACTTTAAATGCCATGTCCAGACATTTTGTGAACATTTCCAAGGATAGTTACTCTACCGCCTCCCCGTACAGCCTCTTCCAAAGCTTAACAAGCGGTGAAGAAATTATTTCAGTGAAGAAATTCTTCCAGTGAAGAAGTGAAGAAATTCTTTCTTCAGTGAAGAAATTCTTTCTGATGTCCAACATGAACTTCCCTTGGTGCAACCTAAGACCATGTCCTTTTTCCCTGTCATTGCTTGCTTGGGAGAAGACACCTTCACCTTGCTGCAACCTCCTTCCCAGGAGAAAGTGATAAAGTCACTCCTGAGCCTCCTTTTCACCAGAATAGACAAAATAGAATAGACAGAAAGACAATCTCTTCCCTGGTTCTGCTGGCCACAGTGTTCCTGGTACAGGCCAGGATGCCACTGGCCTTACCTGGACACGCTCCTAGCTCATGTTCAGTTGCTGTTGACCAGCACCTCTAGGAGGTCTTTTTCCATTGGGCCACTTTCCAGTCAGTCTGTCCCTAGTCTGTTGCACTGCCTGGTTGTTGTGACCCAAGTGCAGAATCCTTGGCCATGGCAAACCTCACACCCTTGGCCTTGGCCCACTGATCCAGCCTGTCAGATCTCTCTGTAGAGCCTTCTTGCCCTCCAGCAGATCAACACTCCCACTCATCTAGGTATCATCTGTGTACTTATAGACAGTACGCTCTATCCCCTCATCCAGATCATCAATAAAGATATGGAACAGGATTGGCTCTGGGGACATTCTTATTGTCTAGACACTAACAGGATGTGACAGCCTTCAGCTCCATTCTCTGGGTATAGGCAGCTGTTTTTTAACCCGGCAAAAAGTAAACCTGTCCAGGCCACGGGCTGAAAGCTTCCCATGCTGTGGGAGATGGTGTCAAAGGCTTTGCTGAAGTCCTGGTGGACTACATCCACAGTCTTTGGTTCATCCACTAGGTGAGTCAACTGGTATAAAAGGAGATCAGGTTGGTCGGGTTGTCTTTTTGTCCTTTCCCCAATCCTCGCCCACAATCACCCAACCTTATCATCACTGCCCTTGAGCTCTTTACAGTCAGAATCCTCCCTAATGTCCAGAGCCACTTCACCACCTCTGCTTGCCTGCCTGACCCTTCTGAAAAGCTTGTGACTCCAGCAGCACTCAAGTCATGAGAGTTATCCCACTGTATTTCAATAACACCAAATACATCATAACTTTCCTGCACAATTGTTTCAAACTCCTCCTGTTTGTTATCCATACCGTGTGGATTGGTATAGGTGCACTTCATCTGGGCTGTCCACTGCACTCCCAACTCTGCATGCTGCCCCTAAGTGTGTTGCCCTCCAGTACAAAAGCTCACACACTCCCTGTGGCCAGAAACCTGAACAACTGCATAAATGTGGGGGAGCTCTATCTGGGTCAACACACTCCTTCTAGCAATGGCTTTCGACCATATAGGAACCATAGCTGTGCCAGCTTTTGTATATCATATTATGGCTTGGGACCCATTGTGGTTTAACCCAAGTCAGCAGCCAAGCACCATGCAGACACATGTTCAGGGAGAACATTGGAAGGGTAAAAGCTAGAGAAGGCATGAGTTGATACAAAAACAGTTTAATAAGGAAAGCAAAAATGCATACACAAGTAAAAGCAAAACAAGGAATTACTTTGCTGCTTCACATGGGCAAACAGGAATTAATTCACACTTCCCATGTGTGGTCATTACATGTAATGGTTATTTGGGAAGACAAACACAGTTGNTAAGTTTATTTTTTCTAATTGCAATTGGCTTGTATTTGTTTGTATTTTAAGTGATGAAATTATCACTGTCCCTATGCTTAAATATAATGAAAATATTTAGGTACAATAGGTTTCAAGGGGTTTCTTTCGTAATTAAAGACTGCGGTTCTAAAATAGAAATGTTTTGTTATTCCTCAAGAAGGGTACAATAAGCCTGGAAATTCTTTGCTGTTTTTTGCAGCACATCCTGAATATGACAGATCAAAATCTGTTTTTGAATTAATCCAGTATCATTTCACTGACAGCACAGCAGAAATACTTAAGGAAGTAATGGATGTGAAGTGGGGAAGAATGTAGCTAGACTTAATATATGAAAAATAATAAATCAATTTCTGTCTCAAAGCCATCAGGAAACACACAAAGTTCTTGAATACCAATGAATCTAACAGAGAGCAATTCCTGTGAGACTTGTTATGGCAATCTTGATGTGGTTTTCTTGGTTAATCTCAACTAGACTCCATGGCCATCTTGGGACAACCACTGCATTCTTACATTCTTCTTGTCAGCCACAAAAAGTGATTGCAAGTTACTGACAGGAATGTCTAGCAGGAATTGGGCGTTGCAACACTAAGTTTAGTACTTATATGAAATCAAATTTCTGAATGAAGGACCTATTTTTCTTCTGGTACTTGACAATTAATTTTAAGCAATGCTGTTTTGTCAACTCCAGAGACTAGGTTGAGAAATTTGGATTAAGAAGAAACTCTTTCTCTAAATTGCATGGAACTTGATCAGTACATGAAGAGTAGTGTCATGCGTGTCAGAATGTAGTGTCTTGGTCCTTCTTCTTTGGCCACATGTAATTCAAATGAAAATCAGAACAGAGGGAAATTGCTAGTTTAAAGAATCATTCTAGAAATTAAATCAATTTGTGCTTAGGTAATGAAAGAAATGCAGATGGAATTTGGTTTTATTTTCCCCTGCAAAATGAAACTTCCTGTCTTGCTTGTGTAGGCTTTAATAAAAGTAGAATTTTGCAGTAGAATTTTGATTTGCTGTTGAACTCTGAGATTATAATTCCAAAATAAATAGATGGTAGCACAATAATCATTAACTTTTCAAGTTCACTATAGATCTCTAGTAAGATTCTAATCTAGTAAGACATTTTTCTAGTCATTTTTGACAGTTCCACATGTAGATATTATTGGCCAAAGTAGCACACAATGTATTAGGAAGAAAAATAATATTTTCTTTCTTTTTAAGCATAAATACATTTACACTGACTGAAAGATTTTATATTGGCACCTTAAACTCTCCAAATACTGCTGATATCAATATCACTCAAATATGCCTCTGCAGTCAGTGATGAATTGATGACCCATTTGTATGTTACTTGGTGTCACACTATTTGAAATGTATCGATTTTTAATCTTTATGATTGACATATCCTGGAATCATAACTTGCATATTAGAAGAATTTGCCCGTGGAGGGTTTAATCCTAAGGAGGAGCAGTGCTTTATGGTATACCACAACAATTTTCATTTGCACGTGTTAAAAACGAACAATTAACAATTCCCATTAAAATCAAAATACTATTTCTGAATTAGTAGGCCTAGATTCTCATAGTTTATTTATCTGTTACTCAGAAAGCTTATACACTGCAAATCAAAGCTGAGACTGTACAAATCCATGGACTAAACTAGGATGCTATTCCAGTTAGAATCCTACAATGGCTANAGCAGCCAAGCACCATGCAGACACATGTTCAGGGAGAACATTGGAAGGGTAAAAGCTAGAGAAGGCATGAGTTGATACAANAGAATTGGAAGGGATCTTAAAGATTCTCTACCTCTATGCTGTTGCCAGGGGCAGGGTATTCTCCACCAGACCAGGTCATTCAGAACCTCATCCAGCCTGGCCTTGAACGCCTTGAGACAAGGAGTTAACAATCTTTCTGGGCAGCCACTTCCAGTGCTTCATNTAATTCACACTTCCCATGTGTGGTCATTACATGTAATGGTTATTTGGGAAGACAAACACAGTTGTTTAAAATGTCCTCTTTTACCTCCTTATTCCCCACACTTTATAAGCTGAGTATGATACTATATGGTATGGAATATCCCTTTGGTCAGAGGGAACCACTTTTCTTGGCTGTGATCCATCCCACCTCTTCATGTACCTCCAGCCTTCTCCCCCACGTGGCAGTAGATAAAGCAGAAAAGGCCTTGGATGTGTGTAAGCCCTGCTCAGCAATAACAAACACATCTTTCATATCAACACTGAGTTCAGCACAAATCCAGAGCACAGCCCTATACCAGCCATTGCAAAGAAAACTAACTCCACCCAGGCAAAACCAGCACAGACCTCAAAGGTCACTGTGTAACACCCCCCTTGTCATCTACAGTGATGCCACCATTTAGATCAGGTTGCTCATGGCCCCATCCAACCCGGCCTTGAACACTGATCAGGGACAGGGTGCCAAAAACCTAGATAAAAACTTTTAAATTAAATATATTTTTTAATATATGTTTATTTTTT
>VWZV01002289.1:391-20598 GCA_013397155.1 Irena cyanogastra | reverse complement strand
ATATAAAATATATATATAATAATATAGGAAAGGTAATATTAAGGTATATATTAATATATTTGAAAGGTAAAATAATACTATTTTAAAGGGTGCTGAAAGCCATTGACACTCTCTCTTGTTTGTCTACATGTAAAGTTTTACTTATTTATACCTTGTGTTTATGAAACAATCACACTATATCATCCAAGCTCAAGTTTTGAGAAAAGTTCACAAGTGCGTATTTCACATGAGCCATATGTTGAGCTGAAGGCACATAATTTACAAACCTTTTAAGCGATTGTGTTACCAACAATTCACATTTCTGCTCTCAAGATAAAGTCCTAGCCCATTCCATCTGATCAGCATCTTATTCTTCAAGCAGGTGTCATGGTTTCTGAATTTTGTCCAGATGGCAGCTGATGTGGAATCAGAGACTGAGTGAATAAAACCAAACGCTGTGAGAAGAGCCATTGAGCCTTTGCTCCTCATGTTACTGCTAGTGACAATAGATTTAATGCAGCCATTGCTCGTGATCTGTGAGTTTATTAGAGCTAAATGGTTAGGATTATCTCATCGAATTATAACAATCTGAGAAAGTGATTAAAAATACTGCCTTAAATATATTGCACAGTTCATCAGCATTTGCAGTTCATACCTTTTGGAGGTATGCATATATCCAGATATTTGTTCATGTCCGGAGCCATGTTTCAGCCTTCCAGATATGCCTTTGATTTGTTGAAAATCAACTTCAAAGCTAGTAGACAAAATACAGTGTGCAATGAAAGTTTCAGTGTATGCGTGTGGAAAAAAGGATCTGTCTGGGGGCCTGTCTCAGTGAGCGTGTAACTGCTAATTGGACCTGTGAGGGTCAGCAATTTCCTCTGAGCAATTCAGGCTCCCTGACAGAGGCACCTTTATCCGTGTGCTGGCTCCCAGAACTGCACCCTGTAGCCAGGCAGGAGCCCTGGGAGCAGCGGGCAGACGGGAGTGTGTCTTCCCAGGGATATCTGCAGCCCTTCCCCACGCACCCCTGTGTGGGAGGGGACCCTGCTGGCGGATGCCCAGCGCTGTCTCTGAAGCAGGTATGAAGCCATCTGTACAGAGCTCCATACTGCTAGTGGTAGGTTGGATCTGCCCTTCGGTTTTGTGGGATTCCATGTCTAAGTGCCACACCTGCTGCCTCACCAGGAGCTGGGCAGTCTGGGAAGCGAGTCATCAGGAGTTACTTTGCTCCTTCAATCTCTGTTTCTACTAGCTGGGTGTTTGCCTCCAGAAAAATCCGTATCTTTGAGCTGTCTCTCAAGGATGCTCTAATGACACCAGTGGGCAGAGCCCTTCACAGTTTGTAAAATAACCTCCTGCCATGTCAGATTAAGTTACATGCCATCAAATTATTTAAATCTTCACAGTTACATTTGTTCTACAGATGTGTGCGCTCTCTCTCTTGAGACTAGCATTTCTGCACTTTTACAAATAATTTCAGGGTTTTTAAAATTGTTTTTTTAGTAGCAAACATCTCAGAGCTCTTTTTAAGACTACAAAAAAAGAGAGGTGATGCTCTGCGTACATTTTATGGCTTTTCTGTCCAATGACTCTAATGTCAAAATTGCTACAACCTTCTAAGAGAAATGCTAAATCATAATGTGGTAAGAAAGGCACCCTCGACAGGTCTGCAAATGACAGCTCTATAATTTCAGCATTATTTGAATACAATGTAGAAATGCCTTATATGTTTAAGCAGCTTCATTTTGCATCTGCTTTTTAGAATAGTTGATTCATACTTGTCTGCACAGGCTTTCAATAGTTCTTCTTTTCTTTCTTAGTCTCTTTGTCTACCCATTTCTTTTTTTTTCCCCCTTGTTTTTCTTTTTTACTCTCTTGAATTTTTTCATATAATATTTATTTAATCAATGTTAATGTGAGAGGGTCAGGCCGAGCATGTGTTAGACTGAGCTGCAGTGTTACAAGTTGAGTTTACCTCTGTGCTCATTACAGCCATAGAGTAGAACGATTTGAATTACATGTGGATCTTCTGCTACCTACTTTCATACATATGCTAACATGCATTACTTTATTTGTGGCTCAAAAATTGCCATTATTATTTCTGAGAACTGAGCTTTATTTGACCTGTTTTAATATTTCTAGATTATTTTTCCCATTGTTGCTGAAGTCTGTATGAATTGGTTGAAGGCCTTAAAAAACTTTCAGTGATTTCTGCTGAGAATTTTTTATCACAAGTTGGGGCTTCAAATCCTAGTAAACCAAAAAATGTTTTATAGTTCTACTTTTTGGGGTCTTTTTTGCTGTGATGTTTCTGCACCACTGTACTGACAACTGAGACACTACCCTGTTTTTTCTGTGCCTGACATCAGATGCAACCAGTGAAAAATGAAAGGCAATGGTATGGACTGGGAAAGACAATGTATTTTGTGGAGTTACCACCCCAGCTAAAGTTGTGTATCAGATGTGAAAAATCTAGGAGACCAGGCAGATCTCTGTGGAGGCAGCTTTGCTGTTTCAGTAAGCTCAAGGTACCTGTGCTGCTCTGACACAAAGCCGTGGCTGTAGCCTCCGCACCACCAGCAGTGCCCAGAAAAATCAGACTTTTCAATCAATACAAATATTTACAATTAAATAAAATAAAGTGCGCTTCAAAAACAATTCTTAATTGCTGGGCTAACGTGATACTTCCTTCTCCTGTCACATGCTTGCACATTGGTGGGTCTCTGACTGCTACCTGTGGTGTGTTCTGTTGCTGCTCTGTGATGGGGAAACCATGAGCTGTCATACCCTCACGTTGCCAACTGAGCTGTGCCTTTGGAGCAGCCCTTCAGAAGGACAAAGGCTGTGCCAGTCAGTAGCATGACAACACCACTGGAGGTGAAGTCTTTTTACTCCATTTAAAAAGACCCAGTGACAGTCCTTTGAATGAAAGGTTTTCAGAGGATTCAAAACATTCTCAAGTCAAGGTTCTTCAAAATTTAGCTTTAATTTCAAGACATAGGGGTTTTTTTATATTTTTCTCTGTAGGTGTCCAGTTTGTATAATTTCTCTCTTTTGACCTGTTCTGCCTGTATTAATGCATTGTTTTCATGTCCTTAGAAGGAATTAATAAAAAGCTTGAAAGGTTGGTTCCATCTTTGCACCACCTTTCCTCTCCTGTAGTATTTGCTATTTTAGAGGGCACCATAGCACCGGGAAAGCTCCCTGGGGAGCGTGGTCATGCACGTGTGAACATTTCACCAAAGTGTGAAATTTGTATGTGAAATTGAATAAGTCAGTGTGCAGCCCTGATATCGCAGACTGGGTGGTGTCAACGCTCTGAGATCAGCCTGGGTGCTGATTTCTGGTCTTGTGTGAAACAAAGAGCACTTCAGATAGCACCACAGCATGTAAGGCTTATAGATGGGTAGATAGAAAGGAATAGGTAATAACCATAAAGCAGTATTATGAAAATATAAACCATAATTAGTGATAATGGCTTACTCAATTAAATACATTAAAGTATGGATGCAGAGTTTTGATGCATGGATGCTTTTGTCCAAGAGCATATGTGTGTTTATATACTGATCTAACAGTGATGTATGACTGACATTAAATATGCATCAAAGGATGAATATTCTGCCCTAATGTTAAATAGGTCTCTCTAGTGCTGTCTAGTTGTACAGATACATGGAAGAAGATAGTCCCTGTCCCCAAATTTCCTATCTAAAAAGAAAAACACAGATCACACAACTGTACATGGGTTTCAGTTAGCTCAAGGTTTTAAGTGAAGCATGAGTTTAGTCATATCCATGGATGCTCTGCTTTTCCTGCCAAAGGACCTGATTGTCAGTGGAATGTCTCTGCTCCTTATTAATCTAGAAAGCCTAGTCTTGCAATTAAAATTCAGGTTCCCTGCTCTGATTTCAGTGTCAGCAGCTTGGGGGCTGTGTGAGATAGTGCTCCTCCTCCTCTCTCTGCTGTCTTCTTCAACAGAATTTCTGCTGCTCTCCTTCCTAGTGATGAAACCAACCTCATTTTCTGACCTCCAAGCTTTGAGGTTATTAAATAATCTGAGTCCTTTTAGTAGTTAGATGATTAAATCCTCTAATCTAGAGGATTAGATTATGGTTAGTACCAGGGAGTGGGAAGTACTGAAACACCTCTAAGTGAATTGTTGGCCCTAGTAAGTGCCAATGCCATCACAATCCCTATGTGACTTATTATGGCCAATGTGCACCTGTAGCATGTTAGTGTGGAGGCCCGGCCTTGGTGCTCCCGTACTGATGACCTCCCTATCACACACTGAGTAGGGGGTCTTATCAATATGACAAAAACCAACTTGGGTTTATTTGCTTTCTCTCCTCTGTTGTGTTATCCCTATCGCTTTGGAGAAAATTAATGCCGGACAAGAAGAATTTCCCTTTTTTAATTTAAAGGTTTGTTTCGTTTAGGAGCAAAACAAGCTTTGCCTAACTCTTGGATACACCAGAACTTTTGGGGTTTTTAAATTTCTTTTTCTTCTGAGGTAAATTTTACCCCAAGGGCAGAATTACCTATCCCTTTATTCCCCAAATTTGGGCCTTCCAAATTGAGATTGGAGAAGTCATGTTCCAGGCTGTTGGTCTTTCATAAAAATGGACCAGCCACAGCAGTTTCCTTTCATTATATTCTTCCCTCTGTGTCCTTCCCCCACAGCCAGCATCTCCTGCCTTAAACATTCCAGTTGATATTTTCTCTGCCTGGTCTCAGGGCTACAGTGATATTAAAAAAGAAAAGTCCAAGTAAAACGAATTGTTCCTTATTAAGGTAGACTATATGGGGAGAGAAAAAAAATTACACTTTTTCCTTGGAATTTTAGCATAAGCACACAGTAAGTCAAAATGGCAGGGTCCATAAATGTCAGTGAGAATTTTATTGGCAGAAAGAGTTAAACATAAAGATATTCAGGTGCTATTGTCCTGCAGTGTATGAGCCCTGGATCGCTTTAAACACATGAGTAGTCAACCATATCAACCATGTAGGATCATGAACTGGTTTCTCCATGACTTAATTCAGACTTTGAATAGATGGGGTATGCTCCATGTAAAGAGAGCTTCTAGATGCCTTCCTTCTTGAACACTTGATATTTAAATCTGATGCTTTTGAAATCAAAAGAAAGATTTCCATCAAGCTAAGTGGGTTCAAAAGTGGATCTTAACGTGAGATTACTTTTTTCATTAAGGACATTATGTTGCATCATTCAACTCAATGGTTTTTTTCCATCAACTTCATTAGATGCAAAATTGGCCCCTTAGAGCATATGCCTTGATAAGGCATTTTGTCTTATGTGACTGCAGTAAAAAAGGGGAAAAACACCCAGAATCATAACATCCTTATTCTTGCTCTTTCTTATTTATGTGACGTTTCCTCTGATATTTCTGCATTTTGAATCATAAGGGCTCTATTCTCACTGGGCTCTTGTCCCATGTTAATCTGATATTAATATAATTTTGCTAAAAAAGAGCCTGTGAATGATCTCTCCCTTCTAATTTATTCAGGACTAAAATTCTGCTACTGGCAAACTTGCCTCCATGGTTCCCCTGTCTGTACAGTATAACCAGATGTTTTGTAGTTTGGGTCCCTCTGCACATCATTGAACAGACACTACAAGTACCTCTTTCCTGTAGATTTCTCCAAGAAGCTGCACAATGGAATATATGTGGAATGTGTGAAAACAGGTCATAAACTGAGCTAAAATGAAATTTAAAAATACAGAAAGTACTTCTTAAAAAGCAGAAGAAAAATTACAGATTTTTGTAGAGCAGATTGGATTGTCATTTGGGCACAATGTGCATAATGGTGTGGTTGAAAAGCCTTGTAAATAGGGGTATATTCATTTAAATCAACTTACATGAAGACATAAAATTATGGGAATAATATGGAATTGGCTTTGAGTCTATAGTACTTCTATAGCACCTATTAGCAACACACTTGTGTGCCTCTCAGAGTTGAAGGCATATTCCCAGTACCACTGTCAGGGAGGGACTTCTAAAAAAGAAAACTGGGGTATAAAGTCTATGAAGATTTAAAATACAAAACTTTGCATTTGATTTCCGTGCTTTAGTAGTCTGTACTTAAATATTTTAAGTCTTCTTGTTTTGTCTAGTGTCACAGATGCATTTGTACTAGAGGCATAGTTCATTTTGGTGCTGCTCTGGCTGGGCTAGCTTTTCCTCCATTAAGTTTTCAAAGCTTATTTCCATTCAAAGTGAAGTCAAGGGTAGTAGGATACTACGATTCTTTCACCTAATAAATACAAAACAAAACAAAACAAAACAAAACAAAACAAAACAAAACAAAACAAAAAAGCTAGCCCTTTGATACTTGTGAGTACAGCCTGAATTTTCCCACAAAGTTTGAGAGAGTTTCAGTGAGAGGCTCTGAATTGGATCCATCTCTGCTTAAAATGAAGAACAGGAACTGACCATCAATTTCTATACATCCTCTGAGCATAGAATTAATGATTCGATTAAAATGAGACATCCCCAAGAAATTCTATAGTAATTGAACTACTTCATAAATTAAGACAAGCAAGCACAGTTGTATAAACACTGGTATCACTGACCCAATTATTTGGAATAAAGTTTTGTCCATTATAGCCTTCAATCCCAAATGAGTGAAATCAGAAATTCCTGAATATTCCAGAAAATAGTCTCAGAAGCAGTGCATGAATATTTTCAGATGATGGTGTCACATACAGGGATACTCTGTTCTCTGGTGCTCTAACCTGGTTTGAATGGTGTGCATCAATCCTTACATTTAATGACAGAAAACTCAGCTTAACCTTGCTGTAAAGTAAGTATTTATACACATCAATGAGAGAAATAAAACACCTTATTGATTTTACATCTGCTTTCACTGTGGTAATTAAAATGTACTTTTGCAGCTTGCAGAATAGTAGTCTGTTTGTATTAGATCAAAGAAAAACTCTGCCACGAACCTTATTTTGTATTCCTGATGTCCCTTGAAAATTCTCAAATAAATGCAGAAGGATGAGCCCAGTCTTCATAAGCTACCACAATTTAGCAAAACGACACCTTTCAGACACAGGAGCTAAATGTTTGCAATGCTGCATTCCAGTAATTTCTAGGTCAAATTCAGTGTTGAATACCCCCCAAATTCAGTGTTCAGTGTGGTTAATGGCTTTGCCTGGATATGTGCTTTGTCAGGGGTTTTCTAAGGAAAACTTCCTGCTGTAACTGTTCACAGGAGGGTCATCACTACAGAAAATCTCTTCAGAAAAGCCAAGCCCTTGAGAAGGGCACTGTAGACCTTCCAGTCCTACTGGATTTGGTGTTAGATCATCCCTTTTAGCTGTATGGTGCTACTTGGATGCTTTGGGCAGGATCTACTGGCTTTCTGGATGTATGAGACACATCTTATCTGGAGCCTGGTGGATTTGCAATTGTTTCTGTTGGTGGATCTGGACTGCGGTCGTGGACCTGACATAAATGTGGGGATGTCAGTAAGTGCAGCCACTCAAACACCTGAGTGTGAGTGAGTTTTACACTGCCAGCGAAGAAAGTGAGTTTTACACTGTCAATCCATCCTTGACAATTAATACTGAAGAATCCTCTGGAGCTGTCTGACAAAATTTCTACCCCAAAAGTTCTCCATCGTTGATCCTGATGAACGAGATGGTTTCCTACGAGTACTTTGGCTGAGTAATTTCAGTAATATTGGAATAGTCTTCACCAGCATTTTGGCTTTGCATGTGTGTGTGTAAAGTCAAGCTTGTGGAAGCACAAAAAATTTTGCAAAACACATCTGTTTCCTATAGGGTTTGTTTGCTTGTTTGTTTATTTAACTTTTCTCAGGTTCCCTAGACCCGAATGGCCACATGTTGGGTGTAATTTTCATCCATGGAATTGCTATTATTTTCTCATCTGTATCTCCAGTGGTACGTCATGATCAGACAAGTCTCCTCAGATATTTCATGTACTGATCAGGTCTGTGGTTTATCTTACGTCACGCCAATGTTAATTATGTGCTTCGGCAGCCTCACAGTTTTAACACAGATTTAACTGAGCCCAAAGAAATATCTGACATTAAATCAGAATATTTTCAGTTTGATTCTCAAGACCCAAAAGTTTGGGAAAACTTGAGGTTTGTAGGAAGTAGATTTCTATTGGCACCTTTCTACTTCCCACTCCCACTACAGGTTGATAGAGAGCCATTAACCAGTTTAACCAATGATTAATTTAGCTCCCCCTGGACATTTTATCCTTCTTCTCTCTGATTAGTTCAAGGTTTGAGATTTGAAATAAAGCCAAGATTTTATATATGGAGCCCTCTTAATTACTTCCTCTCCCTTTTTATTTTTTTTAGTCATGTGGTAAAATCCTGATTATGTGTATGTCTACCTAGTAACTCACTGTAGAGATATTTAAGCTAGATCTAAAAGAGCTAGTTTGGTAGCTGAAGCAGTCTAGTCATAACAACATAAGACAATTTATATAAACATACAATTGCTACACAAAAGTGTGAGCAATTCATAACATGTGTGTGTGTGTGTGTGTGTGTGTAAATATATATATATAGTAAGGACTGCATGATGTGTGCATGTATATATATATTTACAGATATATATCTAAAAACCTTGCAAGTATCATTTACCAAGTAACACATTTCAAAAGGAGAGAGAGGAGAAACAGAAACACAATTGTGATTAATCATGCTCATTATCAACTCAGACTTATGACCTGTGTAAATTTTAGGGCATTTTTTTGAAGTGTGTGTGTGGTGGTGGATGGGAGGAGGGACGCATGTGTGTGGAATGAGAGATGAAAAATACACTCCTTTCTCTGCCAATAAAATGACCCTTCCACCCTCTCACTTTTCAGCCATCCCTCCAAAAGTTAGGTGGATGTCTAAGGCTGGCTAAAGCCTTATTATTAAGTTAACTCTAGGTGGTTTACATTAGCCTTACAGTACATGCCACTGAGCAGACATACAGTAACTGAATTGTTTCAACTTATCCAAATAACATTGAAATAGACTTAATTGTTGAACTGCAGGAAAGACCATGTGTCTCCAGAGACTATTAGTGTCATTTAAAAGGCTAAATGTATCATAAAACCTGTCTTTAACAGAATAAAATTGTACAGACCAACACAATTTTAGCTAATGTTTTCCACATTTCTTGTAAAAAAAGTCATTGGCTGCAAAGGAAAGTTCATAACATTTCTAGGAGTTGTTTCAGTGCAGCATTTCCCAACTAGTTTTAGCTTAATATCCTTTTTACTATCATGCAGCAGTTTACTTTGAAAATAGTCACAGCAAAACCTACAGAATTTACTCACAGAACATATTTCCATTTATTGTGACTAAAGAGAGGCTTTGGCACAGCAGAAGATTTAAGAAGCCTCTGATTTCAATAGATAAGCATTTTTCTCTCTGTCTTCCTCAACATTTAAACTGAGCTTTGATTAGAGAAGAATATGGGAGTATTTTGGAAGAAAAGTAAAAGTGAAGGAATCCTTGCTGATACAGGTTGTCAGTGTGATTTCCTCAGCCATTGGTGTTTTGGTATTTTTTTATTTTTATTCTGGGATTTACCTCCTTGCTTTTATTCCCATGTTACATATTTTCTTTCGTTGAATCTGTTAAGAAAATTGTTTGGATAGGAAAAATTCTAAAGGTAGCTGAAAACAAACAAAATAGGAAAACAGAAGAGCAGGAGGAAAGTAGGTAGGCCAAGGAAGAATGAATAAAAAAATATAAAATTGCTTTTATGCTATAAAAGAGCCAAAGGAGTATTTCTTTGTTCCAAAGAAGTTCAAAACATTAAGGGGAAATTATCTAGAAGGTGAACAAATAGGAGATCAGCCTTCAATAGAAGGAGCAAATCTTTCTGTTTATCTATCTCAGGTTTTCACTGGAGTTTTATATCAACTCACAAGGAAGCTGTTTCAAATAACTTCTACTAACATTATTGTTCTTTTACAAGTTTTGTTTCTATGGAAATGAATGGTAATTGACTCTTTCCATCACAATCACTTACTTTTTAACCTGAAGAGATTTTTTCTTTCCCAGCTAATCCTCTCCAATCTAGGGAACAAAAGATATTGTCTTTTTTTTTTTTTTTTCTTCTGGAAAACCTCAGAATCATGGTGTAATTACCTATGTAGGAGCACTAGTGCCTTTCCTGAAAAAGTTAAGAATTTCTTGAAACGGCAGTTACTGTCAAGCTTTTCCCATTAGAGCTATGTGTGAATGGAAACAACTGTAATTTCTTCATTGCTTGCTATTAAAATGAACTTGAATCATGTAACTCTTTTGAAAAGGAGACATTATGATGACAAAAAATATTGGTTAAGTCTAGCCAGGGTTTGATTTATTTGGTTTTAGTCCTGCGATAAGGAGAGGGTATGTGCTAATGAAGCAGTTCCCGTTTACAGGGAAATTCATCCAGTAACAAGTCATAGAGCCACTAATTCTTTTTCATTCCCATTTTGGGAATTTACGTAGTGTCTGGTCTCCTGGCGCTGCCCCTCAGCGTGGCCCTGAATTCACCTGTAATGAAGGAAATCCCCAGATGCACAAACCTACAGCATCTTTACCTTGAACTAAAATGTCTCTTACCATTTCCAGGCTATCCATGGGACACTACTGCACAAATCAGCCAGCTGAGGTTGTATTCAGAACCGTGCAAATAAATGTGAGAGAACTCCCCACACCTCTGATGCAGCAAAGATAAGAGAATGACATTGCTAATCTGAAATTTTAAAGAAGGATAATTTCACCAGTATGGTGCTAGACACAAATTAAGATATCTGATATGTGTCCATACAGAATTTCTACTTCTGACCTGTAAACTTGTTAAGTCTCTGCTTTGTCACTTTGACTTTCAGGTCTGAATGAATTTTATTACAATACACACAAACTTTTCAAAAAATAAATTGTAGGAATATGATTTTTTAAAATGTGAATTGATTTTAAGGCAGTCAGCTGTGAAGCAGAGATGTGCATCTCTTGGATGATAATGATTAAAGTCCTAAAGTTGGGCGACATTAAAATATATTGAAATGATGATACAACAAAGGAAAAAATACTGTTTATAAATGCATTTGTTTGGTGTTTATAAATACGGATTTATCGAGTATATATGAGACTCTGAACACATTTTAATTCTATGAGTAAAGTAAAACTCACAGAAGACATTAAACATTATTTTTTTTTATTTAGCAGCTGAAAAAGAAGAAGTTAATTTGATTTGCCCAAGTTCATATGGGAAGAAACAGTAAAGCAAAGAATAGAAACAATCTACTTAGACTCTCATCCCTACATTCTTCATAGCTGACCTGAATTAGGACTTAGTATAGTCATGACAAATGTAATGTGCAAAACTAATGAAATTTAAATTAAAAAAGGAGTGACTTAACTGTCCCCTGACCTTTCATGTCTCAATGAAGTCTCATTCTAATATAAAGTGATAATTGTCCAGTGTTGGTCTTGTCATTTCATTCCTGATGGGAGTGAAAAGATGCAGCTAAACCTACTAATTTCTAAATTCTGCAATATTAGGGTAGATAAGGTTCCAAAAGTATTAGTAAGAAGTAACTAAGGTACTGGTAGAAGGAGCTAAAGAGGTGCTGTTGGCAGGCTGTAAAACCACCTTCCCACCCTGCCCATTATGCAGTGTTCACTTGTGTGAGGGGTCTTACCTGTTGAGACCACTCAGCCTAAGTCCCAAAATCTTGTGGGATCAGGCCCTACCGAGGTTACACACTTCTGCATTCTTCATTGGGCATACAGACTCTCTGATAATTACTGGAAGAAAATCACATAACAGATTTCTACATTTTCAGTACACGTCTTGAGCTGATTAACACAGGACCTAATTTGCTCTAATCAGCCCAAGGTGGATAGAATGTGAAACAGATGACCTTACTGTTTAAGAACAGGTAATTCTGTTTATTTGTGGTGAATAATGACATTTTCCTACTGATGGGTATTCACCTTGCACCTTAAATTGCATCAGGTCAATGCTGAGAGTAACTGGTGCAGTAAGTTTGAATTCCCCTGTACTGCATATTAGGTAACTTTTCTGTCACTGCCAATTTAAACCAGACCCATATATGAAAAACAAAACGTGGGTTCATGGTAAATATAACAACTTTTAATATCCCCAGCTGGAGAGAAAGTTTCCACTAGTATAGCAGAAGAAAGCATGTAAGGGTCTGTAAAATATCCTCAAAAAGAGAATTTCAGAACAGAGAAAATCTTTCCTTTTCCTATACTTAGAATTATTAAAAGTACACACCTGGAAAACAAAATCTGTAAGTAAAGGGTGTAGCTGAACCAATGTGCAATAAAAATCACATCACTTCAATGTTGAAAATGTGTCTGAACACAAATTATCAAGAATTGAGAACTGATTTGGTCAATGTCTACATCAGTAACTCATTCTTTACTTCTGAAGTGCCTTAAGCCAGCAAAAAATGGTGACTTCAGTGTAAGGGTCATTAACTAAAGTAAAATTTGAGTCAAGCATTTAAAATGTAGCCATCTGAGAATACTGGCTAGTACTCGAAACCAGATTCCTGAGCATCCCATAATGATATAAGAATATATAAAGTAACAGCATTCAAGTCCTGAGAAGGAGTATCTCCTCTTTGCCCTTTCACTTCCCAAGGCTGGAAGCCAGGATGCTGGGAGCATGCTATTACACAAACACCCACTCCACCCCCAAACACACACATACTCAGACTGGTTTATGCCTTATGGTTTATGTTGTAACCCATCAGTCTCAACCTCTGTTCCAGCACTTTTTTGGATTCTGGCTGTTCGCAGTCTGTTGGGTTCTTTTGTCGGGAAGGAGTCAGGGATGTTGGGATAATGACATCAAAGCCAGAATTAGAGAGACAGCCCTGGTGAGACCTTCAAAGAAAGAGAACTACTCAGCTGTAAAGGATAGACACGAATCTGTGAGCCTTGATTCTGGGACCAGCAAGAGCTTAAAGGCAAAGTCATAGAGACACAGCCTCAAACTGGTAGAAATCAGGTAAGACTTCACATTTTCTTCAGGAAAGGAAGTCACCTGTTTCCTTTTGCTTAGGCAAAGCTGAGCAGTTCTAAGTGTAGGGAAGAGATTTACTTTCTCCCTGACATATTTGCAAGAGGAAAAATGAAGTGACTTTTCTCCTTTCAGATAAATAGTGCAATGAATTATTATTATCAAAAGTGATCTGTTCTTGTAACTCGGGGGGAAGATGCCACATTATTTTTTGTTTAACAGGAGTAACCACTTTCTGGTAGTTGGAGCCCAGCACTGCTAGCTGCTGCTCTCCTCAGAGGGTTTCCAGTAATGTTTTTGCAAAACTCTTTTCTCAAGATTGAGCTGCAATTAGCATGGGCTTCAGTCAGTTCTGTGGAGATGTCACTCCACATAATGCTACAGGCTTCATGCTGCAACATGAAGATGTCACTTTAGATAGCACTGTGGGCTTGAAGTGGCAATCCAGAGATGTCACTTCTCTGTTATGAACTGCTGCAGGAGAATCTGTCCTTTTTGATGGAGCTGGCCTCATACTTCAAGAATACCCTCTTGATGTCCCTCTCAGCGGGCTTGACATCACTCTAACAGCATGACAAGTTAAAACATGTCCTTGAGAACTCATGTTAACGAATGCAACGATGACCGTGACTACACAGTGTGCCTAGGCAGGAGCAAAGTGTTTTCTCAATTACAGAAATACCTTACTCTAGTATGAACTGACTCACAAGTTGTTGCAGGACACAACTTATCTCTGTCTGGTATGACAGCAAGCCTGTGGTCATGACTGTGTCAGCTAGCGTGGCTTCTCAAGGTCATGTTCCACACTGCTATAAATTCTGAAGGAAGATATAGGACCACCAGGAATTTATTTTCTTTCTAGATACCACTTTGGCTCAGTTAACCTTTAGCAGTGGTCTCTTCTTAAGTGGCTAAAACAATAAAGAACAATGCTACAAAGCTGAGAGTATGAATCATAAGTTTCAGGCCAGTCTAAATAGTTGAGTCTGATTTTCTTTTCAATATTCTAAACAAAATAAAAGTCTGTTGATAAAAATCCCTGTATAACTTGCTACATATATTCTGAATTTCAAGTATTACAGCATTTGCTGTTGTTAGAATAAGATTTTTAATGAAAAAAATTGCCCAACATTATATTTTCCCAGTTAAATGCCATGTGTGATCCCACAAGTACAAATGACGTTCGGTAGTGTCCCCTTTTGTAATTGCTTTAAATTAAAAAGCAATTAGAAGCCCACTAATTTCAGACTAGACCCATTGGGTCAGGACTGAGATCACCAACAGAGCAGTCAGAAGGCACGCATTAACATGCCTCCCTCCACGTTTATATTGCAGGTAGGTCAGTAATTCCTACCACTGTCAGTGCCAGCCTTTTAAGGCGGCCCAAGGACACACGCAGCGTTCATTCATCCTGTGACAGTTGCCGGTACCGGGGACAAATTTCCCTTCGGTCTTTTTGCTTCTTGTCGGTGATAAGAATCCTGGAGCTCCCCGGGGCGGTGAGCACCGCTGGCCCCGCAGCGGCGAGGGCTTGGGGCACGGCGGTGCCGGAGACCCGGTGCCCCCGCGGCGCGCCAGGCGGGTGGGAGGGCTCCAGCGCCCCACTGTGCTCTGCACACCCCTCACCCCACCTGGATTCCCGCGACTGACACGCGGCCTGATTGCAGGGAGTTTGTTTAACCGGAGGAGAGGGGAATGCTGATGAGATTGTGAGCGCCGCTGATTGCCCGCGCTGGCTGAAGGGCGCTGGGCACGACCCGGCTCGCTCGGCCCATCGGCTGCGGTGGCCCTGGCTCCCCGGCGCGGCTCCTGCCCAGGCACCACAGCAAACCCCGGCAGTGAACTTTCTCCGCAGAAAAACCTCTTCTGGGCTTTTCCCAGAATACACTTTTTCTTGGCACGGCTTCCATTTTTTTTTTTTTTTCAGAGAAGCTGTGAAAACTTTTCCTGAAATGATCTTCCTCTGCCTTCTGGCTGAAGAGTATGACTGATGCCTTTTCTTCCCCAGTGCAATAGTACATCTGTGGAGTAGAGAGACTAGGTAACCAGCTGTCATGTCAGGTTTCCTAAACATACTTGCATGTCATTTCTCACTTGTTCATCTGTATCAAAGCAGAGAGCCTCTGCTGCTAGCTCCACTGCACATTAGGGCTAAAAAATCATTTCATTAAGGCTGAAAAAAGTGGTTTATTTAAGTCAAAATCAGTCTATTCCTGTATCTGTTATTTCTGCTTCTCTCTTCGACAGGCTGATCATAACACTTATCCTTCTCTTCTCTCTTGCCTTGTTTTCTACATCAAAGATACTAACTACTGTGTTCTTTAATTTAGCAGCTTCTGCAGCACAAGAGAGAATAGATTAATTTTATGAATAGTGAATCCTTGTATGATGTCATCTTCACATAATCTGTTTTGGTGCTCTGAAATAGATTTTATTTCAGTAAATGTGCAGACCACCACTACAGAGACACTGTACTCACTAAAGAAAGTGGTGTTACAAGTACAGTAATTCTATTTTAAAGCACACTACTGAAGAGTGCTCATTATTCCGTTCTTCTAGCTGTGTAATAGACAGCTTTTTGCTTCCTTATTTTTGCCAGAGAGAATGGTTTTACCTGAGATGTCTTCAAGTGCCAAGTCTAGGCATTGTGGTCAAAACAGAGGCTGTGATATCTATGAATTATTGCCATACTTAAGAATCAGGATGCACATTATAATACAGGCACAGTTAGAATAGAATTCCTATTTGCTTGCCTTGAACCCAACTAGAAGCATACTAATATAGTGTAGCAAACAACACAGATACATATATATATATATTCAACACATTTGTTTGCACAGCAAAACAATGTGCAGCAAGTATTGCATTTAAGCATATGAACAATGTGTCCACCAAGAGTAAACAAAAACTGGTGTCGTTGCAGGCAGATGGGAAGTGTGGGAAAACATATAACCAACAACTGAAGAAACAGAATTTGCAAGACAAAGAACAAAAGAACAAGATAAGCACAAGGGACAGCAAAGAGGCAGGATATCCTACTGAATGCACAAGTATGACTGGCATAGCCAAAACAAAGATAAGCAGCACTGGGAGCAGAGGGAATCCCTTTGTGGGAGAGAGGCAAGCTGCGTAAAGTGTTTGTAAGGCCTCCAGACGAGCTCTACACATAAAATGGCTCCCAAACCTTGACCTCCTCAACTGTCCACCAGCAGTACTGCATCCACTGGTGCATCATCTCCTTGCTATTAGATATTCATAGCTAATTCAGGATATAGTGGACTAATAGATTTGTGTGTTAAGCTATTTGGTGATCATTTTTAACAGCTAACCATTGGCACATGTGTCATTAATGAATGTCAATCTACAAAATTTTATTTTAAAGTCAGTTTATCAATCTTCTAAATACTCCCACCACAGCAATTTCTAATTCCCTGACTCAGTTGCAATAATTTTACCAAAAAAATTTAATCATGGTTATCACATTGAACAGTGTGGCTATTTTGTATTTCACATCAGAAGAGGACATAAAATGGGTGTCTCTCTCCTTCCTTATGACAGAGCTAGAGGCTGGTCACTGCCAGCCTCTGTATGAAGCAGAATGTGTAGATATGAGCTCCTCATTGCTGACCAATAAAATACAATGCCTTGTGGAGTTACCTTGTTCATACGGCTTTGAAACACTCAAGGGAAATATGCCACTGCTGCAGAGATGAGTGATGAAGCAGTTGGCTTCTGTTTATGTGAAGTTTTGATTTTTTTTAATAACTTTTTTTTTACTCTTTGAAGGTATGTAGGAATGTGTGCAAAATAACTACAGACTATAACATATCTAGAAGCCTCTGAAGTATTTGTTTAAATTTTAAATGCTGCATCTGCATCTGCACTGCAGTTTCAGATATTAAACCCTGATGTATGTTTTGAATCCCTACAAATTACACAATTTCTTTTCTTTTCCTGCTGCTTCTCCTTTAATACTACTACTATCAGCAAGTTTTTTTATTGCTTACCAGGAGTAATGCTGATTTCATCTGCAAGAACCAGGCTAGTCACAAGTTACCTCATCATTAAGAAAAGCTTTCTCTACATTCATTAACAGAAGAATAGTAGCAAGGGTTCATGTAACCTTGACCATCATTTTGCTTTCTCCTCTTTCTTGTTTTATACCATCCTTTTAAACTATTAGTCCAGATCCTCACCTGATATAAAGTGATGTCACCCCACTGAAATCTTGACTAACACAAGGCTCAGAAACCTTCTTCCTTCAAATCTTCATGAACAAGTCTATATTTGTAACTAAATGTCAGTGCTTAACATGAAAACCTATGCGATCTAAATGAAAACATTAAAACTCTCAGATAACATGAGTTTGTCCTGCATCCCTGATTCAAAGAGTGTTGGAATATATGTCAAAGTTTTAATCATGCTGTACTAGTACCAGCCTTGTTGTGTGAAGATATGTAGAAGTACTATCATGTCCATGTCAATCAATTTTTAATTATTGTTATTACTTTTTTTTTTTTGATAGTTTGATAGTTTACCTTGATGCAGAATTCATGACTTGGAAAAAGTCTCTCTGATGTTGGAATTGAACCACAGGAGCTACAATGATTCTGCAGCCAGGTACAAAACATGCTAAATGCTGTGAAATGTTCCAGTCTTTGAGCTGCTTTGGTCCTTCTGTGTAATTGAAACTTCAAGCTGTCCCAAATGCTTGCAATGGCCAGAAATAACTGGAGCAAGAAAGAATGAGAGAGGGACAACTGCCATGGCACTTTTTCTTTCAAATTTCTACAAAGAGGCTACTGCACCATTCCTCATGGACATGGATTTGCCTACAGTTGTGTGCAAAAGTTATGAGCTAGGCTTGTGTCGTCACATCCAAAACTGCTAGATTCAGGTTGGCATTAGAAATATTACTGAAACAAAATTACCTTCTGGTCTAGAGTTAATCAGTTATGTCTAGTCGGGAAAATTTGCCACATTTAGAAATATTATTTGGCATGAAGGCAGGGTGTTACAGCCTCTGTGACTGTTAGTGAACTGTCTACCAGTGAACTTGTGCATGACTTAGGGCCCAAGGTCCTTGGAGAGCAAACAATGCTTGGAACTTGCTAAGGGGGATTCTGGCTACTTGGGAGAGGCCTCATTGTGATCAAGAATTGTTCTAACAGTTCACCAGTGAAGGCTCTCTGCAGCCATCATCAACCACTCTTAATTCAGCAGCTACCAATGCAGCCTTAATAATATAATACATTCAGGCCGAGAAATTTCAAAATTATTTTGATATTGCAGCTTTCTGTGATGTTAAAACCAGCGATAATGCTATATGCAACAACAAATTCCAAGTGCTTGAAAGGAACAATTTCCAGTGACTCAATAATCACACCTGGCTGTGGTAGGTCCTGCTGTGTATAAGTTTTCACATTTGCCTTCTTGCCAGAGCTTCTACATGTTCAATTGAGAGACATCATGGGCATTATAGATTTTTTTTTCTACTATCTAAGACTCATGAAGGGAAGAAATATTGTGATATTGATACTGGGGTTTTTTGAATAGACTTTTAAAATGTGGTTATTTTCTGAATGGTGCTGTGTACTTACACTGAAGAAAGTGAAACAAGTTGACAAATGTTATGAAACACAATTAGTAACATTTGTGATTATGCTAAAATCCTTTAACAAAGAAAGGCAGACCCCTATGTATACAAAATAATTCTAGAACATCTATACTGCAAGGGGTTTTGTACTTTTTGCTTGATATATACAGTCAAATAACTGAGATTAACAAAAGACCGTACTTGATCAATGAATATCTTCAAATATTTTCCTGACCTCTAGATTGTAATTCAACTATTAAGATGACAATTCGTTTGTGTTTCTTTGCTTCCGAGCAATATTGACTCCCCAGTAAAGAAGTGGAATTTTAGGGGAAAGAAATTATCTCAGATTTGCTTTACATATCCCTTGCCTTTTTTACTTCCATGTTTTGTTTCTGCAAAATATTAAATTTACTAGTGGTGGGCTAAACAGAATGTAAAATCCACTTCGAGTTCAAACAAATATGAATTTGATATTGATTTTTATTTGTAGTTTGCATTTCCCTGGATTGGAAGAGAAAATATATTAACAAAATGATGTCGCTGTTGCGGTATCATCATAGGGTCTGAATTATACTAAGAGAGGCAGTTTAGAAACATGCAATTGAGTGTCAGACTTTCTCTTTAAGGGTTACAAGCTACACATTAGACAAGATGCCAACTGTTTGCTACAAGAAATAGACCGGACAAGTGTTTCATATGTGTTGCATGTCTT
The DNA here is from genome assembly GCA_013397155.1 of Irena cyanogastra. Classification (NCBI taxonomy): domain Eukaryota; kingdom Metazoa; phylum Chordata; class Aves; order Passeriformes; family Irenidae; genus Irena; species Irena cyanogastra. The sequence goes on along the minus strand of VWZV01002289.1, from coordinate 1,266 downwards.
ATTCAGCAAAACATCCACTGAAATCAAAAATTCAGAGGAAGCATTGTCTAATGAAGGTGTGGGAGATCAAGTGATTTTTTAATTTGAATATCACTAGGAACCAAAGGCAACTGTCTTTGTCTTGCCAGGGAGTAAGATTCTGTTATCAGAAAATGTCTAATTTTGGGTCTTGACCAGCAATATTTTCATGTCTTTTGATATGATGTGTCAAGAGCAGCTGGAATCTTGGCTTACTCTCCAAAGAGAATTTTTTCTATTATTGCCACTGTTCTCCTTCCAGAAAAATTGAATTTAACTTAATTTTTACTTAGTTTAGCAATTAGACATATTTGTGATACAATTTCCTTTATAATTACTAAAGCATGAGATTTTTCATAGAATTATAGAATGGTTCAGGTTGGAAAAGACCTTTATTAAGTCCAACCATTAACTCAGCACTGCCACTAAACCACGTCTCTGAGTACCATACCTACACATCTTTTAAATACCTCCAGGCATGGTAACTCCATCACTTCTCTTGGCAACCTGTTCCAGTGCCTGACAACACGTTCAGTAAAGAAATTTTCCCTATTAGCCAACCTAAACCTTCCCTGGTGCAACTTGAGGCCATTTCCTCTTGTCCTATCACTTATTAATTGGGAGAAGAGACCAACCCCACCTGGATGCAATGTCCTTTCAGGTACTTGTATAGAGCAATAAAGTCTCTCTTGAGCATCCTTTTCTCCAGACTAAACAACACCATAAATCTTGCTCCAGACCCTTCACCAGCTCTGTTGCCCTTCTTTGGATTCATTCTAGCACCTCAATGTCCTTCTTGTCCTGAGAGGCCCAACACTGAACACAGGATTTGAGCTGCAGCCCCAGCAGTGCTGAGT
>VWZV01002250.1:0-30398 GCA_013397155.1 Irena cyanogastra | reverse complement strand
AAAAAAAAAAAAAAAAGGAGGAAAGCACACTTGCTTTTTATTGCCTCAGTGGCAACAAATTTCAGAATTTGAGTTACAGCTGTTTGGTACTATGGCCTTAATGAAACCATTTTGATAGGCAAAAGTATATTTTTAAAACAATACTTTAATCAGTTCAAGAAGTAACTACAATTATTTTCTAGTAAATAAGCATAAAGAGTCCTTTCTTGTGTGCAATGCATGTGAGTAGCATGACCTCAGTGTCAAATAGTGCTTCACAATATCTTTTTGCAATCATTTTTCCATTAAAGGGAAGACATCTATACCTTGGTATAGATTTCAGTTGTGAATTAAATACTCTTTTCTGTATTTAGTTTTTCAAAAAGATTGGTTTACATTTGGATCAGCTAGCCCAAAATGAAGAGAGTATCCAGTTCATTTCTGGAACAAAGTTGAAAGTTGTCGTCCATTTCATGTTATATTATGTTTTTAATGCCAAATCAAAGTGGTAGCTCCTGTTTAAATTCTTCTGCTATTTATTTGCACCAGTCTCATTTCCTATGTTATTCTTCTTTTTAGTTACTGCCCAGTTTTTATCTAACCTACTTAGCCATTTAATGTATGATTCACTGAGTTCTTCTGTTAACATTAATTGCAACACAGTGAAGAGAAAGGACTCTCTTATTTCTGGTAATTGTTGACATTCTCCTCATGGACACCATATTATTTGGTCACTTATTGTAAAAAAAGTAAAACAAGAAGTCAAAGAGAAAGGACAGAAATCAGAATGGTACAATCTGTGCTCAACATCAGTAGCTCACATTTTTTCTTTAGAAACTTTTCCATTTTTATAGGACAATTCCAATCTCCCTACAAAGGTTGACAGTGAAAATTTCTCAGTCTAAAAGTATAAGTGAATGGTAACAATCAAGCCTTAGGGAGCCACCTCCATTGTACAGCTTATTCTTCCTGATTTTGTCTCTGACATATCACAAATAAACCTTTTTTAAAAAATAATGCTGGTAATATTATTAACAACAATAGCATCAACATGAATCTCCAACATTATTCTAACACAATGTTTTTGGCAAGCACTCCTGAATGGGTACTTATTTTGTATAGTAGGTCTGTAGAGAAGCTGTAGCCAGATGCCCAAAATACCTTTTTGCTCCACAGAATACTCATTGCTTTTTTATTATGTTAAGGAGCTGCTAATTTCAGTTTAATTATCTTTTGACACGATAGTACAGTATTTGCAGTGCAAACTGCTTTCCCTGTTAAATTTCTCTGGTGTTTTTCTGCCTATCAGGTTTCAAACAGTATTTCTCTGTATAGTCCAGGGATAGAATGAGTGGTTCCAATATATTTACATTCAATGCAAATATTACAATATGAAATCACTCAACAGAGTAAGTAGAAAAATTGTTTCCTTACTGGGATCATGTAGCAATTTTAACCTAGTTAAAGCTTTAGCTGCCTCAGTAATAGCCACAGTAATTAAGGAAAAAGAGGCTCATTTTTGCACAGTTCCCACATTTGATCAACATCACCAAAAAACTATGAAAGGATTCCACATGAAGGGTTGAGCAAGGAGTGCAGATAACATGATGTCAAATAAAACTTATGTTGAAAAGCTCATCTTGAACGCACCAATATGAGTGTGAAATATCTTTCATTCTGCACTCTTAATGACAAAATAAACCTAATGAGAATATAGACACAATGAGATTCTTGTAAACATAGACAATGCAGAGATGCTTTTCTTAAAATGAAGAAAAAAATGGAGCCATAAGACAGCATCTTTGAGATCAAGAAAAGAAACACTGGCTGTTCTCAGTACAGGTGCCTGTCAGCTTGAAGATGTTTCACTTTCTTTTATGATATTCTGAATACATGAGTTTAATAACACTATGGACACTTTAATGCATAACAGTCTGTTAAAAAAGGAAGGAAATAAATTACATGTGGGTGTCTTTTAAGATCCAGCAACTATTGTTTGAGTTTCTATGCCTGTTCTTCCATTATCCCAAAATGAGTTTCCTTTCAGAGACAGCAGAATGGTTTGACATAACAAAACAAATAGCTCTCCTCCCCCTCCCTATTCGACTCTCAAGCCACGTGCAGGTCTGCTCTGCTGCACTAAGCACCGTGTCAATATATCAGTCAATTCACACATCTCCACAACAGTAGACTCAGCTTAATGGTGCATGCAACTTTTAAATGTACAACTTCTAAATTATTTTTCCCCTTGGCACTTGTGTGAGAAGCCAGCAACATCAGCTCAACTCAAGTCTGCTTCAAGGAAGCGTGTCTGAGGCAAGCTCCATCACTGCAAAGCAAACACAATTCTGATTCACAAGGTGTCTTCTGTCTTTAGGAGAAGTTGGACCATGAAAAAGGAAACTGTATTTTCCTGACAATTTGGGGCTATATAAAGCATGCCTACTGCCTTTTGGCTTTATAAACCTGCTTTGCCTGTGACCATAATGTGGAAATTATGCCCTGACATGCAGGTATTGCATTTTTAAATGATTATCAAGGAAGAGTGGTGATGTCCACTTTACAGGGCTGCTGTTGACTTTCCATTTTAGAGTCAGGTATAATTTAGACAGCAATTCACTGACAATGCATGAATATATGCATTTGAAATGTAAATATCTTTACTGATTTCACCAGAATTACTGGCATCTTTAAGCTGTAAGTTAAGCAAGATATGCAGAGAGAAGTAATGTCTTTTGAAAAACACAGTGATACAGTTAGGGAAAGAAAGACAGGCTTTCAAGGGTAAAATCTATTTCTGGTCCAATTACTAGTTAGTCTAGTAAAAACCTTACTTCCTTCTCAGAACCTTGCCCATTGAAGCGAATGTTTCCCTCCATTCTTAAGTTTAAACATATATTTAAGACTTTACTGCATCCGAGACTCAGCAAAAGCTCTGAGATATTTGACAGTAATTCAAATGAAATCTGTCATATATATTTTTTAAAGTTAGTAGTGAAGCATCTGTATTCCAAGTCTGCATTTTGGCTCTAACTCTTCTCTCTTCACTGCATGTGAGCATCAGCCATGTGATTCCAGCCTGATCTGAGGTGTGGTAGTGAGAGCATCAGAGTGACTTGGACTCTTGTTATTGCCGTGAACATGTGTTATGCAAAAGAAGAATATCATCCATGTGTGACCTATGTCCTCATATATATATTACTGATCTATATTACCAGTTCACCTTGCCCACTTTCACATGTGTAACTGGTAAAAAAGGGAATTGGGAATAGATCTAACAGAAGAAATACTTCAGTTTATCATACTTCTTTCCAAGAAGCTTTGTGCTTTGAAATGCATCATCCATCTCTGAGAGATCTGGGAAAGATACACAGAAAGATAAAAAGGATGCTTACAGCTATGGAAATGTTCTACATAAAGACTGCCTTGGAAAAGAGGACACAAATAGATATAGTCCTATAAAAATAAACATGCAGTTCTATAAAATCATGAATTTTTAGGAGAAGATGAGTGGGAAATCTGGTTTTTTCCCTACAAGAGCTGGATAATATTTAATGAAATGATCAGGCACCAAACTTCAAACATACAAAAGAAATCATATTAAACTGATCCATTGTATTTGAAATTACACTAAATGGATATAATGTGTCTTATCACAAAATCAAAACACTACATTTAATGTTATAATTTCTCAAATACAAAAAAAAGTTAGAATGTGTCCCAGTTCTACGGGAAAAAACAGATTGAAGGGTACACCATTACAGATTTTGTTCTTGCCATTAATTCTCTGCTATTCTCTATTTCCATAACTATATTTTTACATATGTTGTTATTTGTGTCTTGACATCATATTAGGTCACAAAGTAGAACCTTTACCCTTGAAAGGAAAGTTTAAGAAAGCATAATACAAATCATTATATTCTTTTGACATTAGATAGTTACTTCACCCTGACAAGTACTTCTAGTTTATAGCAACCACTACTTGTTCTTAATTTTAGAGTTTTTTTAATTCTCCATGCATAAATGAACAGAAATGCACTAAGACTAGACCATTAGTTCAGAACACAGGGCAAATATTACTGAACTATATCTGAAAGATGTTTAACTAAATTGTCAATAACCTTGAGTGACCTTACTTGTTTATTTTTATAGGCACTTCTATTTTTTCCTCTGTCACAGGCACAATTTCAAAGACATGCATTGGAGGCCAGCAGCGAAGTATATCCCTTTTGTGAAGCTTCTGTGGAGGTTGCTGACCACAAGGGAAAGGGATTTTTGTCATTATTGACAATATGAGTGCATACATCAAGCTCCCAAATGTAGAACTGTATATCTCTGTACAAAGGATTTTTCCCAAGTGACTTGTTCAAATGGAAGACATGGAGACAGGATTGTTCCCATAATCCAATCTATCTTGAAGTCTTTGTACTGCTTTGCTATTTTTGCCTTTCTACACATGCTTTATTACTCAGCTAAAGCATCACGGTGTCTTTTGTCCACTGCAAAATAATTATCTTCTAAGCAAATTTCATGTATCTGAAAATGATCTTTGATGTTTTGTTTTTTTTCCATGATGAATTTTTTTTTCTTGCAATTTTTGCTGCTATACAGTCATACCTGGTATTAAGTGATAGTGTTGCCTCTTGCTCACTATTAATATCCTCATGTTTGTAAGACATCTCAGTAGCTAATCCATTTTACAGGGATGTATTATATCTACTTGTAATAAACATATTCTGAAAGTTAGTGAAAATATTCTTGATTTCTTCATGTAGGAGATCCAGAAAAATATATCTCAGACCATTTAATTTGCTGACCAAACACATCTTCTTCCTGACAGCAAATATTTTGCATCTTGTAGACAAGTAGCAATAATCATGCTTGCTTTTGTTGATTAGAATTTTGGTGACCATGCAAAGTTTAATCTCATCACCTTGTCTCATCTACAAATAATGAGTCTTGCTGTATTTACAGTGTTGGATTAAACAAGCAGAAAACCACTCTTCAGTTTCCTTGGCATTTATTTTGCAGAGAATGAGAATGGTACTATGTGGGCACTGGCTTTCTTTTCTTGTTTACTTCATTTAAAACTTCTGGTTTAAATCCAAAAACATGGCTGTCTTTTGAAAAATATGTCTTATATGCCAAATGATGGTACAGTTTATCACCATGAATACCACTGTTTGAACTGAAACAGGATCAAGCTGATTCCTCACTGATTTTGCTTCGTTTTCTCCTGATCTTGCATCTTTCTGGAAGAGCAAGTCCACCACCAGGATGAGTTTTGATGCAGTTTCAGTAAGTATTTCCAATTTCACATCAAGCCCATCTGGAAAAAAAATTAAAACCAGTTTCAATATAAGTCCCTCTTAAAGACCCTGCATGACTCCCTTGGGCATTATCAGGAATACAGTTTTCACAAAAGAAAATAAACTTATATTGGTGTTGATGCTCTACAATAGTAAGAGCTTTTTGAAAATTATGACTCACCTTAAAAGCCTCAAATCAAAAGGACCATCTAATGGCTTTTTACTGATGTCATCATTTTGTATGTGTGAAATAACCCCTACAGATCAATTTGAAAAGGTTATTATAATCAAAAATGCTTGTTACAATTAATTCAATATCTAATAACATGTTCTTACAGGACTAGAAAGAGTTCAATTCTGAATACTGCACCCAGAACTTATAAGTAGTTGGTGGTAGATGTCTGGCAGATTAAAGGTACTGATGGTATATCAGCAACAACAAAAAATTCATGAACCAGCTTTAATGTATATTTCAATGTTTTTGGAAAAACTTCTTACCTTAATTTCTAAAATTGAAAAAGACTGTATCCCTAAATTTAGTATATGCTACACCACTGCCTCTTTTAGTTGTTATGTAACTCCTGTTTTCCTTAGCTGAACAACACCTTTGAAACACAATGATCCCTCATGTTTAAGGATGAAACTTCTAAGTAAAGAAATCATAATAATTTTCAAAAACACTTCCTATAAATGGAAAAAATGTCATAATATTCTTTCTCATTAAATACAAATTATTAACCTTATATAAAACAACTTCAAATGAAATATAATGTTCTTTCTTTGTGACTGGATTTTGAATGGTGTTTAATGTTTTTTTTCATAAATTAAATTGTTTTCTCTTATGTGATATACTACTCAATTCAATTTTTTGTTTTGATGACTGGATAGTATTTATTGGTAGTTTTTCTTGGCATTCCCGTAAAAGTTCTTTGACCATCATTTCCTGGAATCTACTTCTACATCTTTTATTCATTGCTCTCTTCCCTTCTTCTCCAGGTAAGAGATGGTAAGACTTTTCCATATCTAAATACTGGAAGTCATTGCTGGTCCTTGGGTAAGCATTAAAAGTGTGGTCCTGGAACTGACATGTAGAAATGACTGTTTATTGTATCAGTCATTAATCATTAATCTTGCCTTTTTTTCCTTCCTTTTATCTGCTAAGGCTTTTATTATCTTAAGGACATAAATTCTTTAAGACATGGTCTTTCTTTTCTTTTTGTATGTGTACAGTGCCTTTAAGAGTCAAATCAGTTGTATAAAAGTAAACTATAAAAATAGAAATAGCAAAATATGGCCTTGAATTAATGGCTAAACAAAGCACATTTTCCTTCTAAAAGAACAGCGAGGGAATCTTCACTGTCAGCAGGGAGTGAGAACACACAATTTCACACAGAACCCTGCTTCCCTTTCCCACAGTCACGTATATAGGCATAGAAAAAGGAGGGAGAATGAAAAGGTTTGCTCAAGATAATACAATAATGTCACCATCTACAGCAATTCACCTGCAGAGATATCTTAAATTTTCATTTTATGGACACTGAATAAATAAGCACTTGGACAATACTCCTGCGACTCCAAAGCCTAAGGCTCTACAGGAGAGCTGAGAGTAAAGGAAAAGCAAACTCTGTAATGATTTGATAAGTTTTACCTTCTTCATTTGAACAAACTGAAAAACTCTAAATACAAGTCAAAGCTATATATAAAACACTTAAAGTAATTCTTGTTTGTCGTACTCTTAATTTGAAAAATGCAGGGATTGCAGCATTGTGGACAGGGACCTGATTTTTTTAAATAAACCCATAATACTGAAAAAAAAAATTGTGTGTTAGCTCTGCATTGGAGAAGAAATTCAGCTTGTTTAGCAGACAGTTTCAGTTGAGGGAGTTCATGGATACACATGTTAATGCTGAATTGGCACTGAAAAAAGTGTAAGTTATATACAGTGTTAATTAGAGACTTCCAAGTAGATGCAGCGGTTGCCCTTGCTCATTTTAGCTGGTTGACATCCCTCCACCAAGGGCTGCTGTGTAGGAGCAGCATAACTCCCACTCCAAACCGTGCTCCCTGTCCTGATGTGCTATGGTGTCAGGCTTGGGGCTTGCACGAGTGGGAAAAAAAAGCACTCAGAGATTAAGGTTTATAAATTCCTGATGAGGATGGATGCTTCATTCCCCATGGAAGAGTTTCCCCTGGGAGATTAACAGACTTCCCAACAGGAAAAGCTGAAGTGTCTATGAAGAGAAGGTATGGGGGAACCCTCCCACATATACATTCAAGAAAATGCACATTTGTGTCACTTGCCTATTAACTTATGGAAGATCTAAATGAGTGTGAAAACAGGATCTATGTAATACAAAGACATGTTTATGTATTTTATGTGTTCACACAAAACAGTTCATAAACCAGACTCAGTATTGTGTGATACTATTTTTACAGATTTTTTTTTTGTTTTGTTTAAAGAAAGACTAGGCTTATCATGAGTGATAATAACTGTTCCTGTGATATTCCTAGAACCACTCCAACACCAGAGTCAGCAACAAAATTACCAGCTAGTCTCCAGATGAGAACACATCTAAAGGAAATTACTATGACGTGTGTGTGTTTGTGCTTATCACTAATGTAAACGTGATAAACAGTCTTGTAAAGTCCTGCCTTGAAATATGTAGTTATTGATGTAAATGCAGCAAGCCAAGAAAATTGATTTATAAAATGACTGATAGGTATCTTTGTTTCTTTCAATTAACTAATCCTGGAAAATAAAATCAATTTAGTCAGAATAAAAATACGTTTTCCCTAACATAATGTGTGCGGATTGTTTCGGATTTAAGTGATTTTCCCTGTATTTGTCTTGATGACTCATTATAAATATACATATATGAAAATAGCATTTTCTTGTCAATTTAAAAATTTTAAATATATGTTAGCAAGCAATGCTGACTGATAGCATTCTTTCATGAAGTAGAAAAATTATAAGGTAGATCACAATCATGGAATAAGTAGGGTTTTTTGTGTATTCTGGCTGCAATTCAGAATAAGAATTGAATTAACAATCAGAAGAAAAGAAGATGGAATATAATTTTTTGGACTAAACATTTACAGGAATTCACTTCATCACCGTGGAAGGTCTTTTGTTTTGATTTTTTTTTTTCCTAGGGGAATTGCTTGAAATCTTAAGAAAATTAGACAAAAGCAATGCATGTTTTTATAAGCAACAAAATTAACTGTGTCATCCTTTTCATGATTGCTTGCAATCCTATAAGAATGAAAACAAATTGTCCCCTCAACTTTTTCCTGTCTTCTGAAAGAAAAGGGCGAGTAGCTTTCTGGGGCCCTGATTACAGAGAAATGTTTGTGTTGGCAAGACTTATATGTAAGACAACATCACCACAACATTTTACCTCCTCACTGAACTTTTTACTCACTTCCGTAGCCAATGCACAAAATTATTGAAAAAGTATTATGTGTCTTTCCTTACATGAAGCCATTTCAGTTGGCAATGAAAAAAATCACTTTAGATACACTGAGATTTGGTGATAGTCATAGATTCTCTCGGCTAACTTTAGAATTATGTTCTTGGTGTGGTTTTTCTTGTTTGTTTCTTTATAAATGTAACATTCCCTTTCCAACTAAACAAAAATAGTTTTTCTGAAAGGTGGAAAACTGCTTTCTGCTTTTGGTGTAACTTTCAGCATTATGAAGTTTTGAGGGAAAAAAAAAAGGAAAAGCAACTGAAAATCTAGGAAAAAAAACCAACAAAACAATCTAATGGCTATGTGATAAGAAAAAAAATCAGAAATTTAAGATTAAAACCAAAAAACAGATGCATGGCACAAAGGAATTCAAATTCTGACCCTTATAAGACTGATAAATTTATTTTGTCACAAACTTAAATTTAATATAAAGGTTTTGCCTGATTTATCACATTTGGAAAAATTCAATACACAACATAATATTTCTGATTCTGATCACATTAATAGGCTAATTATCTACTCAAGAAAATTAATTGGGATTTCCCCTGTAATTTTTTTTTCTGAAGATGCTGAAATACACTGAGAGGACCTGATTTACTTTAGAATTAGTAGAATTAGGTCCAAAATTTTCATTGGTGTAGAACATATACCTTTCTTTTTAGGTTAAAGTTCTTCCATTGGCCTTGAAGAGAAAGGTTTTATATGAAAATACTTGTTGCCCTTGTGATTAAATTACCTTGAGAACCACATCTAGTTTTTTTCTGGAGGAATGGAAAGAATGGAGAAAAATTTTAAATAGTCTTACATTAGAGTAGCCAGAAGGACATCAATGACTTCATAAGTTGCTTTGCTCTTAATAATAATTTTTTGAACTCACATTTTCCCTCTCCCATATTTATTATTTTCTACCCTGATTATCTCTTATATTCCAGGCCAGGTTTATCCACATTAAAGGACATACTGAAGAAGAATTCTTTCCAAGGTTGATATGGCTTCTTGCAGCCACCAGGATAACAAAAAAATAATTGTGCAGAATAGAAATGCTTTGTTGTTGTTGTTGTTATTGTTATTATTGTCATTATTATAATTATTAAATTATTTGCACAAGATGAATATACTAATTTTTTTTTAAAGCAGACATTCTCTTTTCTAAATTAAGTCATCCTTTCAATTATTATTGTATAACTAGTATATATTTATATCTTCTTCAGTTGCTAAAAAACATTGATTAGGCACTGGCTTGTGGTTTGGAGAGGAGTAATATGTTAAAAGTTGGAACTAGAGTCACACATACATTATGTACTTTGTCACGGTTCATAAGCATGACTCATCCCATGTGCTGTGCACAATCTCTTTGAGATACTTCTTAACAAACAACAATATCTCACAAAGAAGGAGGATTTGCAGGAAGAAGTATTATCTTTTGTTTAACAAATAGATGTGATATGGACAAGAAAATGAGTTTGGGAACATGATTTCTTCATGAGATCCCTCATCAAGTATATTCTACCTCTGATATTGATTGCATCTCATTAGAGTTGGTATTTCACTGAAAGAGGAAATAACAAAGGAATGAAGTTGTAGCACAAAATAAATTTCATTTTTAGCAGCATTTCTACCTATTTCTACTAAAATATGACTACTTCAGTATCTAAAATAGGTTGGGGCAGGTACATGCTCTGTTTCAGAGCTGAAGATATTTTAATCAACGTTATTCTTATGTGTGGGAAAAACAAGAAAGTAAAACAGGATCCATTTCTGTGTGTGTTATTCTTGATACACATGCATGTTTTAAAAATATTTTGTCCTCATTATGAAAGAAGACTTTCTCAGGGTCATTATTTATGGTTATAAATGATTCAATTAACATTAATGAGCATTTTGCGTAGTTGTTCCCAGTGAAATGCGTGTAGCCATGCTTTAGAGGATACTCAGCTCAGTAAGAAAAATTAGAAAAAAAAGCAAAGTGTGTTCATTATAGCTGAAAGGATCATGACTTAGTCTACTAACTCAAATTATGTATCCTGCTCTGGTCATTCTTACACTGAGCTTGTATCTTGAGGTTTAAACTCAAAGCACAGATATCTTAAAGAAAGATGGATATCTGACCTGTGACCAGGGATCTGTAAGGCCTACACTGGTAGTCTGAAAGAATTAAAGAAAAAGTCCTTATATATAGGGCAGGCTCATTATCTATGAAACATTGCACAATATTTGCTACCCTATCCTAAAAATATGAGTCTCCCTCTGGTTGTGAGCAGGATGCGTATGTTCCTGGATATGTCTGGATGTCTCTGAATCAGTATATTCAGCAGATGTGTTACAAAAGTGATTCCCAGAGAAATGATTGATGCCTTTTGTGCTACAGGAAGAAAATGATCTAATAGTGGAGGCACAGATGATTTAAAGCCAGAATAGACAGCTCAGTATTAGTCATAAATTTATTTTTCAATATTCAGGCCAATGTATTAGCAAACAACAAAATGTGGCTCACACACCTATAAGAACAGTTTTAATGAAGAATTTTATTCAAGCTTATTTTGTTACTGTTTTCTTGGTAGTGTGAACTGTGAATTAAGTTGAATACAAAAGGTTTTCAGTGCACTGAATTACCTGTTTCACCTTGAAAAGCCACATGAAATGAAGCTCTTAAAGCCTTTTGAAAATGACCTTTTTCCTCAGCAATGATTTATCTTTCCCCTCGAAAATCCCTTTTACAAAAGGGAGTATGATTAAAGGAAGCCAAGCAGCACAAACACTCGGCGAAGATCCTGCTTATCTGGAACTCACTTGACAATGTATGTTTTGGGGGTCGGGAATGCTGCAGGTTCAAGGGATAATTCTGCCTTTCAAGCACTTCAATTTATTTCATGCCTGAGCACTGTCATTGTATGCAGACAAGATGAAACGCATCGTTGTGTAAAGAAATTGAAATGAAATCCTACTTGACCCAGCAGGATGGGGCATTATGTTTGACTCAGTAGTGATTCCTGGAATAATATCTAATTCCAGGAGGAAAATTTCTTGATATGGCCACCTGCTGTGAGTGTCTTTGTCCAGGGATCACAAGTTGTTCTGGGTGACTGGGCTCAGGACATGCCTAGAAGAAAGCGGCCAGCCTCCTGCTGGCATTTAGATCTCTTCATTTTCTGTATGCTGCCATTCAGTGGGAATGAGTGAATGAAGAGCGGGAAAAGCTGAAGCACTTCCACAGGAAGACACATGCTCCAGCAGAAATGAGAGCTAAAACCCATTTGACCCAAGCTTCTCATGCAGCTTTCTTGAGAAGAGGGGAAACCTGAAATTAAGAGTCATTGCTTTTTTACCTTGACAGGTAAATTTAAATTTTTTTTTAATTTTTTTTTTTTTTTTTTGGTCACACAGGCCAGTCACTGGGATGTCATTTCCCATTCAGTCCCTGTGAAGTGCTTACTTTGAAAAGGCTACACACCACCAGATTAAATAAAATGGGAGCACTCCATGTCTCACAAGAGGGAATCGTGCAGACGGCTTTATTACTTCTGTCAGAGAACAAAGGTTTTCCCAGCATGCAGGGGATTATTAGGCCAGCAGCAAATAAATGGAATGCACAGTGTCAAAACTTCGAATATGACTAACAGAGACGAGAAGGGGGAGAATCCGTAATTGATTTGTCTGCTGCTACAATATGAAAAATAAGATTATTCAGGTGATACCACCTAGCTAGCTTCACTGTTAGGGTAGAATCCAATTTTGGTGAAAAATTACATAGTTGCCACTAATACAATTACTACAGAAATTGATAAGTAACTCCTCCCCTAGACAGTCCATCTGTATAGTATCAAAATATCTTTATATACATTAGAAATAAAATGTATTCAATATATGGAAAAATACCGGCCTTTTCTTCCCTTCACTATTCCTTTAAGATATCTTATATGTTCATAAGAAGACCCAGCATTTATTTTTTTTTAATTGATTAAATGATTCTTTCTTGTTAATGCATGCTAATGCAGGTAGTCTGGTCCTTTTCTCCTCTATTTCTCTTTTCCCTTTTAATAAGTTTTTAACAGGAAAATCCTGCTCTTATTCTCCTTCTTTTACCATTTCCTCTACCCTTAAATGTTATTACATTTGCCAGCTCCAGTGAAGGTCAAGGAATTTTCCTACATTCTTTTAGTCTGAGATGCCATGTTTTCAGCATTGGCAGCTTTATACAGGCAGCTGAGAGGATTGATTGCACAAATACTATCTATGCCAGGGCATGAGTGCTTTTCTGAATATCATGAACAGTGTAGAAGGTCATGTCTTGTAAAAAACAGACTGTAATCGTAAGCTCTACAAGAAACTGGTAAAGAACAGAAAAGCTGTGGAGGATGCTCTGACTGGCAGCATCCCATCTTTTTTAGTGAAGTAAAAACAGCTTGTGGTTAAAAAAAAAAACCCAACATTTTCAATTAGAAGCTAGAGGGAGAAAAGCACCTGTGCCTAGTATTTACTTTAATTTTTTCATAATTATTTCTGCTTTATGTTACATCCTTACACCAAAACTGGTGGGAGTATTCCAACCTAAACAGAATCATGAATTTACCCTTTGATATTTCAACTGCAGACACTGCACTTAGGGACCAGTAAAAAATTGCTGCACTCTATTATTCAACTCCTGTGCACCTCCCTTGCCCTATGCTATACTAGTTCATGTTTTCAGGCTTTGTACTGAAGCATGAGAAGTTAAGTACCAAAAACGTAGTAAGAGACAGGATAGGCTAAAAATAATTATTTTTTTAAATGCCAAGAAGAGTTTAGAGTCATGAATGCCTTAAGCCATGAAGAAATCCTAGTGCCTATAATGAAAAGAATTTGTCAGACTAAGACATGTCTATTTACATTAAAGGAGCCTCAATCACAGACACAACATCCAACAGTTAGGACCAAATTCTGTTCTTGTTCAGATCAATAGGATTTTTGTCACCAACTTGAACAGCAGAAGGAAGCAAAGGCTTCAAGCAGTATTCTCAGTGCCAGTTTCATGAGCTTTATGGCACGGTTTGGCACTGGCAATGAATTGTGTATCGATTATATGGTCCTGCAATTAGTTATCTGAACAATAAAATAAGCCAGGTTACAGTCCTGATTCAAAGTCAGGCTTTAGTGTGCTGCTAAAATACGACCAGTCATAACAGGAGGCATTTTTTATCACTTAAGTCAAAAATTAATATTTGACTTATCAGAATCCAAATGACGCCTTGTATGTGTCACAGTGTTTTAATTTCCACAGGAATAATCCCTAGAAATGCTGATCCGCCGACTGAGAAAAAAAAAAAGCTTTGTTTTTAATCCCACTGATACTTAATACAACACATATTATTCCAATGTTTTCTAGCTTTTAAGATTTCACAGTTAGAAAAGGGTTGAAATAATTTTAACAGTGTTAAGCTCTTTGTTAAAGAATGCATATATATCATCATAGAATACAGGGCACTAATCAAACTATTGACCTTTTTATTTGCAGTACAAGCTTATGTCAAGATAGCCTGTCTATCCTCACACTCTTTGGTATCCAATATAACAATTGGCATAAACTGGAAATGTTATGACGGAGGAAAACATGGTAAAATCTTTTCTGTAGTTGTATTTTTGTTACAATTTCATGCACCTATTTCTTTTGTCTGCCTCATCTTAGATGGTGTCCTAGTGTCAAAAGGGTTTGACTACAAGAAGTACTTTTTGGCAAAACTGGGGAATATATTTTAGTTTCATTCAGATCTACTACTACATACATTTAACTACCTTGAAGTAGCTGATAGTAGTAAAGACAGAAAAAAAGTCTCTTATCAAGTTTGGAATTTCTATTCATTTTCTATTGGATAGAAGATTTGAAAACAGCCCCTGAAATGAGAGAAAAGATAAAAATAGGGCATCAATTCATATCTAGCCAGGGGGATGAGAAAGGGAAACTGATCCATGAACAGGAAAGTTGAAGGAAGTCTGGAGACGAGTTGCAATTTCATGAATTATTTTTTTCTACATGAACATGCAGACAGGGAGAGCTTGCTCCTTCACTTCCAGCAATGACAATAGACAATATCTAAGCAAGAGCGAGAAACAGAAAAGCAAATAGAGGAGGAAGGAGCTGGAGTGGGAAGTATATGTCATATGGATACAAACAGCATGAAAAACCTGAAATTGTAGAACTAGACCTTACCTCCCACAAACATGGACTAAAGCTTTGCTGTGGACCCTTCAGTAAATTGTTTTCCAATATAAAGTTCCAATAGTAATGAGGAAGAGGAAGGGTATTTATCAGACACATGCTGTTGGCACAGAGCGATAGAGATTTATTTTTCCTGTAAAAGTTGGTTGAAGGCTTCATATCCCTTAAGCAATAAGGGTGCCTGAATTTAAAAGATTCAGAAGTCTGGTTCACCTAAGCATTCAAAATTCAGGCATGAATTTAATTTGAGAGTTCAAAACTCCCTTGCAGGAAAATGTTCTACCTGTTGTTAAAACCTGGTCCAGAGAGCTTGAGAATACAGTTGTCCTTGGATGTTCACTGACACTTATTGCCACTTAATATGATCAGTCACCTAGTTTCTGTGGAGTGTGGGGGGAAAGGATTATGCCTTTAATTTTGGCTGTATATCTCTATGTATATTTTTGGCACTATAAGAAGATAATTAATAAATACATCCCAGATCTTCCCAGGTGATTCAAATGCTTCAAATTACAGAGTGTGACTCAGAAACCCCAGAGTGTTTCAGATTTGAATGATTCCAGGGCTTCAGAGATATGCCATGTGCTTTGAAGCAAGATTAAAAAAGAAATGCTTAAAGCACCAGGAAATTTGAAAGGCATTGCTGCAAAATCCAACAGAAATGCTCACAGACCTGCTTCAGTATGAGTGATGTCAGGTACAGAGGTGCAGGTGGCAAGGAAAAAAGATCCTGTCAGTTCTGAGTACAGCTGAACAACTGTAACAATAAAAATCTCAGCTGTGAAGGGAAGATGAACCCAGGGGACTTTTCCTCACAGCTTTGCTGGATGTTGCTGCTGCTATTCCCCATTTCCAGCTCAGTTGTGACGCTGAGTGTGTATTCAAAAGATGCAAACACATGCACACAAGAGAAACCTGTCAGGCCAACACACATAGACCATCACAGGTAGAACAAGGCCTTTACTGAGAGCCATGTCAGATTAACAGCACCCACATGAATGTGGAGAACACAAATGGGCCCACGCTCTTCCTTGGGTCTGATTGATCAGGCTTGAAGTTTGCAGGCTGGTACATTTATACACACTCACTGTAATGATTTACAGGCATGAGTCCCTCAGACCCTAGACCAGGCCTTAAGACAGCATTCATGTCCAGACCCACAGCATTTTGTCTCCAGTGTTCAGCTCTGATCCTGAGCATTTTTTAGTTCTGATTTCCTTCTTTTCCAACTCAACAGCTAGTCTACTGTAAACTGCATTACCATATCACCAAACACACACAGACTACTTAACACACAAAATAGAGTCTAGCAAGAGGATAGGACAGATGCAACAATTAGACGTAGGTCTTGACCAGAGAATTACACTGAAACACAGCTTACACATGACTGGTGCATTGTCCTTCTTCCTCCCCATTTTCTGTCACTTGCTACTTCATAGTCCAGCTTTTACTCGCTTTTATTGCACACGTGAGAAAAATTTCCTAATACATTTAAGAAGTTCTGCATATCTCCAAAATCCCCTTAGAACACCCTATTATGAGTTAATATTCTCATGAGATCTATGATAATTTCCCTTTTTGTTCTTGTAACCATGCTGCTCTTACTGGACCTCTCTGAGTTTGTGCTTGAGTGGCTCCCTCCACAGCCCAAAAATTTCACTGTCTCAAGTGACTTAGAATTTCTTCTCTTTGGTATTGTCTCCTTCCTAGTCTGCTTTTAATGAGTTAAATGGAAGCTCTTGTACAGAAGAGAGAAAAAAATCTTCCATGTTGGTGGAACCACCCCAAGGGTACTGACTCTCTGGACTAAATTTGGCCTGTCAAATTTCCTTTTTGTTAAGGAATCTTAACAAAATAGAAATCTCTCCCATGGAGGCTTAATCTAGCCACAGCTTTTTCTTTTGCTAAACAGGCTGTCATGCCCTCTTTCTCAACAAAATAGGGCAAAACCCACATCCTGTGTTGCCTTCTTTTTTATTGTCAGGTATTCTAAACAACAGTACCAAAACTCAATATTGCAATTCAACCCCAGAATAATTTTTTTCTCTAAGGTACTCTCTTCCTCTCTTTTACCTGTTTGATAGAAGTTGGTTTCATATTGTTGACCCGTATATTCCAGTTAAAACTAGTTTGATTTATCTGATAAAATGACTCAAAGACTTACCCCAAAAAATCTGGATCAAAATTATAATATTTAATTTTTAAATGACTGAACTAAATAACCCTGCATCAAAATGTAGCATCTTAGCACTGCAGGAGGTTTTCTTTCACACATCATTTCCACTGAGGAACTATTTGTCATCATATCCACTTCATGAAAACTTCCCTGAATTTGCAAAGGAAAGGGGCAGAAATTGTGATCAGTTTTAACTTTTGATGGGATTTATGCACTTTTAGTACCAGAAGGTTATGGCAGGTGGGCACTGGGAACTTGCTGTTTGTAATTATCACCTGTCCCATGTCCGTCATTAGGTACTCACAGCTACTGTTGACATGTGCAACTAATGTACAGCAAAAAGATAGCAAATGCAGCCTGAAAATGAGTGGAGTGAGTGTTTTTTGAGATGACTGTTCAGAAGGATTTAAAGTTTAAACTGTCCTGCATTTAGATTTTCTTGTTGTCTCTTTTCCTAAAATTTACCAAAAATTAAATTCCTTATCACAGTTTGCTTAGTCTTAAAATCTACAGATGCAATAAAAGATGCAACAATATTTTTATTTACCAGGACCAGGACTGATATGCTCCCTTGTATTTTTCATGATCTGATTTTATTTCTTTTTTTTTTAATTGCCTGGAAGAGTTTAATGTTCAAAAATCACACAAGAGCAAATGGACAGAATTCATAGTATATTCCAGTTGATTCAATTCTAGAAACAATGTTTACAGTCTCAGTGTATCTAAAAGCATTTTCCTTAAAGCATCTTTTCAATTTCTAAACAAGAATTCACATCTTTACTTGGATGAAAAATCAAGCTTGTACTACAATATCCATATGTATCCAATATGTATATGAATACATCCATACTTAGTTCCTGGATGATGTTCTTGTAAAAGACAAGAACACTTCATGTTGCTAGGGTTGATGTTATATTCAGGTGTAAAAAAAGCTTTTATCGAAGATAGGGCTGATAATTAAAACATTTTTAACACTGCCTGAATCATGTCCATATAGCATTGGCCGAGGAGATAGAAGGAGAAAAATTACCCTCAGTCCTTGAGAAAAGTGAAAAGGTTGCACAGCTTTTGCATAGAACTGAGAGTGAGACCATTGCAGCACATAAACTGTAAGGAATGTGGCATCATAGGTGTAGTATATTCAGCATATTAAGCAGCCTTCACACTTGACAAAGAATGTGCATGTATGCAAACTTTGAGAGGGACTCTTTAAGAGTTACAGTTTAGAAGTCTCAGTAGGTGTTTGTTCTCATGATGATGATTAGATTTTAATTAGCACAAGAGCAGTCCAACTCCCAAAGCCTCAATTACTTACCAGCTTGGACACTGGATGCTATTCATATCAACAAGATATAACTGGAAAACCGAATTCCTGTTGAAACTAAAATTAACATTTTCAAAACTAATAAGTAATCACCCTTATTTCTAGCATTCTCAGAGGATATAGATAGCCTTTGCAAAATGTTACTAGGCACAGAAACCTCCAAACCACAACAACCAACTCAAGTTTCTTTGCATATGTTGCTGGCTCTGTGTTAATTTTTAAAGAGTTCACTGCTTACCACTATGAACTGTAGTCTACATAGCACAGCTGCTGTCTACAAAGCTTAGGCTCTAAAATACAAAGACTAAGAGTATTTTTGATTATAGTATGCATGCAACATCCTATTTCAGCAGATGTTTGCCTACTTTTTTGCAATTTTTTTCCAACAGTTTATGGAATTTTTTTTAATAATGTAGGTGGAAATGCTACAGACACTGACATGCTCACAGGCTAATTTAGGCTTGATTTGAAAACGCCCTTTGATGATGATCTAGTTCAGTCCTCAACTCAAAGTGGTAAATAGGTTGCTTAGGACCACATCCTTGGAAAATGTCTAAGGATAGAAATTCCATAACCTTTCTGGTGAATCTAATTTAGAGATTAAATACCTTTGTAACTATTATGGCTTAACCCCAACCAGCAACCAAGTACCACACAGCTGCTCACTCACTCCTCCACCACCAGAATTGGGAAGTGTCAGAAGAATATAAACTAGAAAACCCATGGGCCGAGATAAAGACAGGTTAACAGGTAAAGCAAAAGCTGCATACTCAAGAAAAGCAGAACAAGGAATTAATTCACCACTTCCTATGGTTGTGCAGTGTTCAGCCATCTCCAGGGAAGCTAGGTTCCATCATAAATAATCACGACTTGGGAAGATAAACTCCGTAACTCCAAATCTCCCCTCTCTCTTTTGAGGTGGTGGAAAGACACAGGCACTCCTAGTCATATAGCAGAAATTGTTTAGGCTAGAGAACACATAAGAATGTAATTTTCTAATGAAAATCAAGGTAAAATGAATTATAAAGAATATATTCCCAAGATTAGTTTTGATTACTACATGAATATCAACTTTGTTTGTTTAATGAAAATTAACAGGATATACAGACAGTGACAACATGTACACAAGATGTCATTTCCATGTCTTGTGATATTTTTAGAAACATCTAATTGCATTACTGTTTCTAGAGGCCCAACATTTACTTATCTGAAAAGAACTGGATGGGGATATAGAAGCATGCTTTAAACATTTTAAAAATATATAACCTAATTATTTTCAAGGATGGTTGTGTTCTAGGTCCTACAAATATATTTTAGTGTTTCATTGTCAGCTAAAAGAAGCTATGGTTTCAGCAGTGATGGTCTCAGGTATAAGCCTGAGGCATGTGGCTGGTTCATAAGTGAAAAATACCTCTGATGAATCAGAGTTATGTTCTCAACAACAGCTTGCTGGAGGGTCTTTGGATTTCCTAGTACCTTACTATACCAGTTCATTTTAACTTATCAGAATTACAGCTGTGAACACATTATGGATGGTTTACAATAACTGTCTGAAGTGTATATGTGTATATTTATATATATCTGTATACACATGTACAAATATACGTGTACATATATGTGTGTGTGTGTGTGGGCGCGTGCGTGTGTGTTAAATTCATCAAATGCTAACTAATAATCCAAAATAAGCTACCAGTTAATGAGATTATAAGAATCACCTTTGATATACTTAAAGATAGAGGTGAAAAATTTTTTTTTGACACATGATGTGGTTTGAGATTTTTCCATTTGATAGATAACAAGACCTTTTAAAATGAAAATATGTATATTATTATGTATGTGTGTGCATAAAAGAGTATAATAATCAAAATACTTTGGTTAAGAAGAAGGAAGCAGCTATAATTAAGTGTAATCCAGAGTTCAGAATAAAAGTATATAACACAAAGAGATCATTCAATAATGATCAATTAGAATTTTTGTGTATTATTTTCTGCTGAATTAAAAGTAAGTTTTAAATACAAATTAGAGGGTTTTTTAGAGTCGTTTTTCTGTGAAGGGAAGAATAGAAAAGGATCTTGGCTGAATATAAGTGAGGATAAGAAAAAAAGCCCTGCATGAAAGAAAAAAGGCAAGAAACTAAACAGGAGAGGAACACCTGAAAACTACTACTACCCATGCCAAAAGCCAAACAGAAGTGCCACAGCAGAAGTTAAGGTATCTCATGCAGCGTAAGAGGAATTAAAGCTTCCCTGCAGCCAACGCAGGAGCGTTATTTCCAGAGCAGACTATCTTTCCAGCAGGATATTAACTAATTGCCTCTGACAGAAAATTCACTATGATAGACATGAAAAACAAGGCTTGTGGCTCTTTTCCCTAAAGACAAAAGATGGCTAAGTTTTGAAAAAATAGGCTTGAAGAATTTCTCATTGCTACTTAAATGACATGAAAGGGCCTTTTTCAACTTCAAGATACCTAAAATGTTTCCAAAGTGAACTTACACCTTTCTAGAAGTTTTACAGTTGAGAGTTAGATATAGGTGTGTGCATGGTATAGCTAGATGTGCATGGTACGTAAGTATCTGTTAACAGTTAAATGCCTACATAGCCACTCACTGCTTCCTCCTGTGCAGCAGAACAGGAGGATATAAGATGAAAAAGCTGGTGTGCTGAGAGTCAGGGACGGTGCTTATCAACTACTGTTTTGGATGTAACAGACTTGATGTGAGGAAAATAATTTGTTGCAAATTAAAAGAGATCTCTATCATTTAGAACAGAAAGAACAAACATGAAAACACCAGTCATCTCCCTTCTCCATGCTTAACTTCTTAACTTCTCTCCTTCACTGCAGACACCTCTCTCTACCTGCATCTCTAAGTGATGCAAGGGAGTGCTGTATGGCCAGTACACAGCAGTTCCTCTTTGCTGTTCCTTCCTTCTTATTCTTTTCCTCTGCTCCAGCATAGGTTCTTCACATTCTGCAGGCGTGTCTTTTTTCACCATGGAACCATGGAACATCTCCTCCTCCTGCTTCATCTCTGACTTAGATGCTCTCAGATGTTTGCCACTCTGTTTTGTTTTTGTTTGTTTGTTGGGGAGGGTTGTGGGTTTTTGTTTTTGTTTTTGTGGGGTGTTTTTTGTTTTTCTTTTTTTTTTTTTGGTTGTTTTTTGTTTGTTCTGATTCTGGGGGTATAAGGGGTTTTTTTCTGTTTTGTTGCTGTTGAGACTTTTTCCCCCCTTTGTCTCTGCCTTTCTGCATTTTCTCCATTTGTTACATATGTTTTGCCAGGGCTGTGACACATTTTGCTGATGGGCTCAGCTGTGGCCAGCAGTGGATTAATTGCAGAACCAGCTGTATCCAACCTTCTCGCAGAAGCCATTCAGACAGCCCACCACCACCACCAAACCTTCCACTTGGGAGAAATACGTGCAGTCAATATGAACTTGCCTTTCATTGCCATCTTTGATAGATTCCTTAAGTAGTTCATGGATTATTAAGGGTCTCTGCAGACAAAAAAATGACTCCTCACATAATTGCATTCTTCCTTTTCACCTACTTTAGGAAATTGCTATTTTAGTTTACTAAACTGTATGAACACATATTTACACTGGTCAAGCCCAAATATGCCTGATGTAGAGGCTTCTGATTCACCTTCAGCTAACACCAACTCAAAGCGAAGAGCATTAAACCATACTGACCCAAGATGATACACCCACATAGATCAGTGCCACACTGGTTGAAAATGTAATTGGGTTACTCACCTTAATCTTGTCACTTAGCCACATTAACCCAACCTTATCGCCATGTATAGTGCTAAAATTATAAAATATTTTAAATGCCTTTTTAAAATTTAACTCTCTTGGTAGTAGTGGTGTGCCAGTACAATATAATGTTTTCTTTACTCGAGCATAAGCTTGAACCTTGCTTAGTGATGCACCCAGTCTAGTGAATAATATCCCTGCCCATGGCGGGTGGTTGAGACTAGACGATTTTTAAAGTTCCCTTCCAAACCAAATTATTATATGATTCTATCTTCTTTCTAAACCAGAACTGAGTTTCTTTAGGAACCTATGTAGACTTACATTGCCTGGTAGCTCAAGCAACTTCAACTCTTGCCTTTACAATAAGAAGCATTTCAGTCAGTATTAAATATTGCACAGTGTGGTGCAGTTGTGCTTATTACAATAGAGCCTACATTGCTGATAATATGTCTGAGTTAGGCACATAGATAACCTATTTTTATTTGTTAGATGTTTGCTTTACATTACTAGGTGAGAAATAACAGTCAGAAAGTGGTATAGTCTGGTGATTAAGATGAAAATGTCCAGAAGGTTCAACCCTACCTAGTAAAAAACCTCTCATTCTTTGCAGTACTGACACAGTTGAAATGAGCTTTAGTAAAAGTGAGAGTAAGCTGATGGCACTATTTTTTTCTGCTGGGGCTTTTAGAATCAATCCCCACCTGTACTGAACTAGGCCAAATCTATAGACATTGAGGACATATTGCACATGTCGTTTTCCCAAATGCATTTAAAATTAGGTTAACGAGGCAGAAGAGAGATGTGAATTTTCAAATTGTGAGACTCACTGTTGGTGGATTGTATTAAATCTTACTGCTTCTCTCTTCATATTAAGATTTTTTTTAATAGATAGGAACACTGAGAAGACCTGAACAACACTTTAAAGCATTTAGATAAAATAGAGTGAATAAATGAAATGCCTTAAGATATGTCTTCAAACTTTCAGTGACTTGATATGGAAGCATACTACCAGAAAGCAAATTATCACAAATGGAAACTTTTAGGAATAGAGAGGAGAGAAAAGAACACCAAAACTAAACACAAAAAACTTGGGATAATACTTATATCTCCAGCCTAGGAGTCATAAACAGGAAGAGTTTTATAGTTTTCCAAGTAATTGACAATTAATTCCCCCTGTTGTCTCTTCAGTGAAAAACATTCTCTGGTTTAGCAGCAGAAATGTGTTTCATGCACTTAAAAAACTGGTTGGTGGCTGATTTCAAATGTTATGCCTTGTCACTTTTGGTTTTTGGCAGAATATTTTTGGCAGAGGATAGTCTATAAACGAGTCAGTGGAGTAGAGTGAGTGTTAGAAGCATTAAATAGATTACGAGTATCTGGAAATGCCTCTGCATGCAGTCTACATCTTTGTGCACAGATTTGGGGCAATATTGTGTAGGGAAATACACAAATAGGAAGGACGATTCTGGCTGTGCTTTGCACAGCTGAAGTCAATGTGATTGAGTTTAGACAGGAAGTTTGACGTAGTTGTAGACGCAAATGTAAAACATGTAAAATTTAATCAACTGATGTAAAATCCCATAAAAACAACAAAAAGTCAGTCAGACTTCTGATAGGCCTTAGAAATCCTTTATACTGCAATCAATTTGTCAGTGCATGTATGGCCTTAAGCATCAGACAAATTGCTATTTTTTCACTTAAAAAAATAAAATAACTCTGGTTATTAAGACCATGATTCCTGATATATATCAAACTTATTTCTCCTGTGTTGCAAGTGTATCGACATTGATGAGAAAGATACAAAATACCACCTCCCAGAAAATGGCTGTTGGTTTTCTTGCTGTGGAACTGAAGGGTCTCTTGCCTAAGACTGCTACCACAGCTATGCTATGAAAGACAGATGAAATGCCACAGGGAGAACACAGTCCCCACCTTTTCCATTCCCCTCACTGTGGAGCTGGCACTTCTCGCTACAGGGGTTGTCTTTATGGCATGGCTACTAACCACAAGGATGCAGGAGTTGATCATCAAGACAGATTTCCTGCCAAGCAAGAGAGCAGTCTATGTAACCAGCACACCAGAAAATAATATGACTGTGGAGTTTATAAGGAGAGAAATTTAACATAAATCTGACCCAAGGCACCATAGCAAAATTTGACTAGGCATTCAGATCCAAACTGTGCAAATAACATCTCTTGGGAGTCACAGGTGTGGAAATTGTATGCCATTTCTGCACTATGGGAAGTAATTGGATTATTATAGTACAGCACTGTGCATATCAACTGTTATTTGTTTTATTCTTTTATTCAAACTTAGGCCAGTGTATTGAAAGATCTGCAGTTCAGCTGAGGGAATTCAATGAAAACTATTTTCTTCATCACATGGTTTGAATAATTGTAAAATTAGTGCAAGAGTCACATTTTACAGAAACCCTCTCAAACAGATGACAGCAATTTAGTTTAATTTTTTTTTATTATTTGTATTTATGTACCATATACACAAGTAATCACATAATTAAGGCCTTACATGCTAACCCACGTTATTCTGTTTAATTAAATAGTTAATGCCATTATCAATCTGGTAATACACTTCATATTTTACAAGAGAGATTAAGCATAATTATTCATAATATTTTCTTATATTACTTGTGATATATATATATTTACATATATATATGTATAAGGAGCTGGTTATAACAGGAAAAGAAAGCAGAAAAAAAAAGGTAGAAAATACTTAAGGTTGCCTAAGAAATTCAGTTGTGGTTGCACACTGGTTTATGAATGAATAGAAAGCTTATTTGCTTAATTTCTTAGTATGAATATATGAATATGAAAAATGGCTAAATTGTTGTCTACATAGGTGTATCATAAAAACAGAATATGAGGAAGAAATCACAATAGAAAGTCAGGTTTCACCCATTTTGTATGAGTACTCTACCGACTTGCCATATGCTACTTTTTTGCCTAATGAGTATTCAGAAAAGTAAGACAGCATAGACAGATATAATAAGTGTACTACTACATTGCAGATATACTTTATTTAGAACATTCTTCTGGGGAAAGGAAAAAAAAAGAGAAAAAGAAAATGTAACTTCTTATGTTCATTAGGGAGAGAAGAGACTGGATCTCAACCCATCTCCCGTGCCTCCCTAGGAAATATTCTAATCACTGAACTTTTTGTTATATATATGTGTTATCCTTTAGTTAGAAAAGGAATGCCTAGAAGGGAATATGAGTGAGAGAGAATACTTAGCTGCTTATACCTTTAAAGGGACATTCCCTAAAGCAAATATTTCTTGGTTTGGAGAATTTTTGCTGAGGGAAACCAATCAAAAAAAAAAAAAACAAACTAAAAATCTGAGCATCTACAGAAAATATGTAGTACCAAAGCTGATAGGTTGCCTAAGCAACATTAACTGGATAATGTGTTTTGAAGATTTACACTTTTCAGTCCCTGCATGATCAAATTGATAGAATATGAAGCAAATTCACAGGTCAAGGAATGATCAGGGCTTCATATCAATGCTCCTCTTACCAGACTCAGAGCCAGTGCTGGCCTGGGTCTGGGCATAAGCATGCCTGAAATATCTTTGCAGAAGTACTCTAGCATCAAGTTAAAGGGTTGAATGAGTATCCTTTCCAGATAATACCTAATGTTCACCCCCAGATATCTTCTTGTGAATTGTAACTGCTCTTCTTGAGCTTCAGAATCTCATAGGGCAGAGGTGCAGGTTTAGAGCTTCTGAAAGGATGCTTCCTTCAAAGACATTAAAGACATTTCTTCTAGTGTTGCAAAGTATGCAGGCTGCTGTGCCCCTTTGTGGCTGCTAATGAGAAATCTGAAATGAGGCTTGTAAAACTAATGAGTTTTTAATTTAAAAAGCAAACAAAAAAACAAAGCAAACAAAACATAAATCTCAAGCCAAAACCAAAAACCACAGTTTGAAGTATTAGAGTTTGGAGCTGTTAAGGGAGGACAGGTTCTTTTCATTACTTTACCAGCTCGCTAAGATAACCTCCTAAAAATATTAATCAGAAAGTACCAATGAGTGTTAGAGCTCTTGAGATGACAATCTCCATACAGAGAATAAAGAAGCTGCCTCAATAATAAAAAAGCTTCCTAGTTTAGTCCAGTTGTTTTGTATTCCATCTGGAAGGTAGTCAGTGGTGAAACTGTCATTAAGTCTTGTAATATCCTAGACCCGCTATTATGTGTTGTACATTAAAAAGGCAGACACAAGATGCATCTGGGTTTGTAATGCCTTGCAGACTAAATCTTGGGTGCCAAATCAGGATAATAATGATAATCAGGAAAAGTATGATAAAAATGAAAACTGAGTTCAGAGGACATTAGAACAACACATAGCTGATGACTTGTGCTTGGCAATGGCAGAGCGAGCTCGTATCAAATTCCTATTGGTTCTGATGGCTGCTTAAAATGATGAGTAAAACTCCTTTTACAATGAAAAAGGAACATCAGTTTCTAAAATAGCACATACATACCATTTAGATTCCTGAATTGTAGGTCACGGTCCTAAGCACAACAGAAGAGCAGCCATCTAGTCTTTACTAATGTAAAGCTTTGTAACTGACAGAGTTTCTCATTTGTAGATCTCAGTTATGACTGAGCTGAGCAATGGATCATCTCTTCGAATCCAGATACCTAGACAGTCTTCTTTCCTTTTTATCCATGAGGCTTGATGCTTTGTGTGCTCACTAAAGTGATTAACCTTAAGACAGAACCTAGAGATGAACAATACTTTATCATAAAAATTAAAAATTAACAAACAGACAAACAAGCAAACAAAACAAAACCAAAAACCAGAACAATATGTCCAGTCTAGAGAAAATCTAGCCTAGAGAAAATCTTCCTGCAGATCAAGAGGATAAGAAGTTTTCTAAAGGCTAGTAAAGGGAATACTTAGAAAAAGTTGTCATTCTTCGTGTTAAAACTACCACTGAACAGAAGTGATTTCTATAATGAGAGAATGGAGGGCGGAAACGTGAATCTTTTCAGATGATGAACAATTGTCTTTATTGTCTGGTTGCCATTTCTGTAAGTTTTTCTAGTCTCTGAAATTTGGTCTAAATAATATTGAATTCTCTTTCGTACAGCACTTAAGCATAAGAACTATCTGCATGTCCTTCACTAGCTTCCATTCCACTCTCCTTATGCCACTTTATAGTAAGAGCAGAGATATGGATTTGAATTTATTCATATGGAAAAGGGAGATAACTATTCTTGAAATAGCTGCCTTATTGACTGGCCTATTGTACAAAGTACCTCTGTTCAACATCTGTTGCTTTAAAACAGCTTAGTTGAAAATAAACAAAACAGGACAAGCAAAGGATGAGTCTTGGACATTGAAAATTTCTTTGGGACAGCTATTCAAGGGAAAATATAAGACTCTTTAATAATTCACCAGGTGACTTTTGGTAGCTCCATAATTAGAAGCATGGTAGTGTCATTTTGAGATCCTAAGAGATCCTTGATATGTAGCGCAGACCCAGAAGTTGCGTGAGACATCAAGGACTTCATTGCTAAACTCTTAAGTTAAAGTTAAAAAAAAAATAAATTCTAGGTTAAATCCAGTTCCAAAATGGGTGGAAATGAAAGGTTTGAAAAGCAAGTTCCCAATATATGGAAGCTTTCTGTGGATCTTAGAGAGCTGAATACAGTTCAATGTTATCAAATGCAGCCAAATTTTAAATAACAAGAAAATAGCAGTAAGACTGTGGCAAATCTAGATTTCTACCTAACCAAGCTTCCAATTTACTGCTTAGCTAAGTAGGGTAATGCAGTAACCACACCTTACATCTGAAGCTATTCTACTTCCAATTTCCTACAATGCCACTGGCATTAATCAGTTGCATGGTTAAAATCATTAGGGAAAACAAATTAAACAGTACTTTAAATTGAAGTTAAATGTAAAATTTATGCATTACATATTTCTTGCTATAGCTTTTACACCCAGGCTTATCTGAGGCTGCATTTCAGTGAAAATTGATACCATTTTTATGGGTATGTAAAACCACTATCAGTTTTAAAAATATTTTGATAGCAGTGACACAAAATCATTAGGTTTACTTCTTCTTAGCTATCTAATATTTTTGGTGGTCTAGAGACCTGATCTCAATCTGAGTCTTTCTAGGTTTGAAGACAATTTTCTGTGAGTGCCTTATTATTTGTTTAGCCCACTGGCATGCATAATCAGGATTTTCCTGTGTTAGAAGCGTATGTACCAACAGAGAAAGCTTGCTCTTATTACTAAAAGTCAAGAAATAAGGATACTTATTCTCTGAAGACTAGCAAGGGTTTTAATTAAATTCTCCCTTAAAAAAGCAAAATCCCCTCAAACTAAATTACTATGATGCAAAAGGTAATCACAGGGTTGTGGTTCTGTGTTCTCTACACATACATCCACAGTAACGATGTAAGAGCTTCATATGTGTATTAATCATAACAATGCAGCCTGAGGAACTGGAGTTCATCTTCAGCAGCCAAGGAATGAGTAATACCATGAACTACTGTCCCTACATGGGTAATCTAAAAGAGATAAGAAACTTGATTTGAAGAGGGCTGCAATTAAAATTTCTCCCACTAAGGAAGAAAGAGGATTGTTGTCTGTGTCACTGCTGAGCAAGAATGGGGGCTTCACTTTTTAGACTCTGCCATCAACTTCTGCTTAGAAGTAAGAATCCATCAGATATAAATCAGATGCTGCCAAAACCACATGTGAAACCCTGTCTCTGTTGCACCTGAACTCAATTAATTTTTTGATATGTTTCCTATCATTGGTCGAATATGATGCCTGTGCAAAAGTGCAGCATCCATGAAGTTTTCAAACACAGAACTGATTGATTTCCTCATCTACAGTTCCTTTCTTGTGAAGAAAAGCCTGAAATTATACAGACGACCAAATACACTTTGATAGCACACTTTTGATATCCATTGGAGGCGTGTACAAAAGTCCTCCTAATGGTTATTTGTCCTCCTCTACCTGTGTCTTTCCTAAGGATGTGGCCATTCCTTGCCACTGCATGCTGACAACCTCTTCTCAAAGCATGTGAGAGACAACAGACAAAATAAATTCTGAGACTTTTAAATAGACTTTGAGCAAAATTTTGACTGTCTGATTAACTCTGTTATGTTGTGCCTTAAAAACATTAATACTTTGGAGGAAAGAAAGTGAAATGGAAAACATTACCAACCTACTCAATGATCAGCTTAGATTCTGCAAATCTGTCTTCAATTGTGGCCATTTTCCCCAATAATGGTGTGGAGTAAAATAAAACCCCTGAATCAGAGAAGAGAAAAGAGAGAACAGGATCATTAACTTTCCGAATGAAACAAGATTTCTATAGCAGAAATAATGTGATTTATTAAACTTCTCAGGATTCTAGAGAGAAGCTGATGGGGCAATAGGCCAATTATATCTTGTGTTTAAGGTTAGTCATAACAACTGAAATGGCACATACATCTTAGATGTCAGGGACTTTCTCATGTTTGTCTTCATTGTGGATCATTATTTGCTGATGTAACTGAACAAACATATTTGTATAACGCTAGAAGTATGGTAGTTGTTGCTGTCCTAAGCTGCAATCTGCAATGTAGTTAAGTCACATGGCAGAAAAAATGTTGCAAAATTTTCATGCTTCTGCAAAGTGTGAAGCAGCAGCCTGAAGCCTGAACTATGCAAGAGTTTCTGTATAGCTGTCTCATTGTGACCTGCCTTATGCTTGGTGTCTGACTGAATATGAAGAAATCTTAATTCTAATAACCATTTTTTTCTTTGCTTTTCATTCATTTCCTCTAGGGCAGAATAAACCTTTTTTTTTTTTTCCCAGAACACAGAAATAGATAAAATATTAATTCAGTGCTGACTTCCCTGCTCAACTGAAGTGGATATCGGTTCACTGCAGTTAGAAAGGTATATAATCCAGCAGCTTGAAACAGCAGTGCTTTCCCAGGAACCCTCAAGAACAGAGTGTATTTTTCAATGTCCATTAAAAGGTGAGTCCTAAGATCTGTCTTATTTCACTTTTATTCTTCAAATCTGGAAACACGGTTCTGTTATTATGCTTTTCACTTGAACAAGACTTGCAAATATTTGAATGAGCTAAATAACAAAATCTCAATCTTTTACATTATTTCTGAACACTAAATACTGATAGCTCTAATTTAAATGTGGC
>VWZV01002247.1:2100-18520 GCA_013397155.1 Irena cyanogastra | reverse complement strand
AATGGAAATCATTAGTTCTCTTTCTTGATATCTAATAAAGAAAAGAAGTTGTTAAAAATATAACAACTATTATATTATGATTAAGTTGCCTTATGTACTGTATTGTTACTGGTAAATGGTCATTACAACTTTTGCATTGGCTGAGGAAACACACTTTCATTTACAAAACTCTTCTTTCTTTGTCAAGAAAAAGCAGCCATCTCTTTACTTTTAAACTCTCTAATATTTCTTTCCTTGGTAAAATGTCTGTGTGGCTGTCCTAAAATGGATTTTTCAGGGGTGCTGCCTGGAAAGGATACGCTCTTCACAAATGGCCTATTCACTGCATGGTGAAATCAAGAGGAATTTTTTTTTTCTTCCATCGGCTTCAGCCTTCTGGATAAGAACTGCATTCTCAAAGCATGGTTTGGAGATTTATGGAAATCTTATTGACTGCTGGGATTCATGTGACTAATACCCATACACACTGACTTGAACACTTAGGACTAAGACATTGATTTTTTGCAGCACGCTTGGATTATAAACTGCTGTAGGATTTCAGCACCCCATGTCAAGCCTTATGCCTTAGTATTAGCATATTTTTCTGTCCTTTGTTAAATCAAATAGATTTTTTTTTTTCTGGCTATCCAGCTACTTCAAATCAAAGCTATGATTCTCTTATGGACTTCAGCTTGCTATAGATTTTCTTAAAAATGTCAACAACCTCTTTGCACTGAAAAGATGAGCTTAGGCAAGATAACCTTTGCACAGACAAAGCACCTGTATTTGCTGAACCTCAGGCAACAATCATCTGTAAACTGCACTTAGGAAACCTCACATATTTTTATTTTGTTCTAGACAAAATTAAAAAAAAAAAACAACAGAAAACATCATATTTCATTTAAACTGTGAATTTTTATAGTTTGAAATGATCAATCATTTTCTTTTTATTTCTTTTTTCTTTTCTCTGTTTCTCTAGGAAGGCAAAAGTATGATGAAAACAGCCCGAATTTCACCCAAGTTCAGTTCATTAAATCTCTGAAACCTAGGAGATTTTTAATGAAGAATAGTTGGCATACTTAAATCTGATACTGAGTTGAAGGATCCCTATTGCCCAGGTATATTCTTCACAGAGAGATAATATAAACCATGAGGAGAATAATTCCGTACATTAATAAACAAAGAAGCAACTGGAGTCTAGCAGCAGAGGATGTTGCAAAAAAAAAAAACAACATAGCCCACTCATCCCAAATATTACAACAGAGAAAGCTGTGGCACTGAGGGAAGGCTGTGTTCATGGACAGACAAATTTTTTCTAAATAAAAAACTGCCATTAACAGAAAGATAAATTTTGGAAAATACTACCCATAGTTACAGTGCTTCCTTAGCTTGCAACATCTACCTCTCAGCAGTGTCAGAAAACAGGTCTGTATGAATAACTTGGGTTTTTTTGGTTTGGTGGCCAAATCTACAAATCACAGTACAGGAACAGTACAATTTTTAAAACGGTACTCATGTAAGAATAGTTGAATTCTGTTTAGAGCTGTAAACACTTTCAGACTGTCCAAAACTAATATTTTTTCCGTGATAAATGACACAGTCACTAACATTTTTAGCTTACTAGAAGCAACATATGTCTCAAAGTCACGCATTCACTCTTAGTTAACATCTTTATGATGACCTTGTGACTTCATCCCATTGTCAGTGCATCTGATTTAATTTTTTTGTTTGTTTAGCTTCTTGTTAGGGAGATTATCAGTTAGCTTTGCTTTAAAATACCTATTTGACAAAGCTGAAATATGGATTGCTTTTGGTGTCTGCTGGATATGGAAACAAAATCTTTACAAAATGTTAAAGTGCATCTCTAATAGCAGTGACAAACACAATTTATGTATAAATAGATTATAAGTGAAACAGAAGGGATAAAACACAGATCGTGAATTCTTTTCAGTTTTTTTAAAAAGTACAAAAAAATACAAAAAAAAAAAAGAAAGACCATGGAAGGAGTAAGTGCCCAAACAGTGATTTTAGCCTTCTATCATTTACCTTGTGCTCATTTATATTCACTCAAGCCACTATAAATAATTGAAATGTAACAAGTAAATATTAATTCCAGACTTTTTTGTTTTTTCAAGTTTAGCTGAGATTTTAAACACAAGAGAAGAACATGTAAAGCATCTGTTCAAAGTAAGTTGAGCATCAAAACCTGAATTCTACTACTGGTTTAAATTGAGGGAGAAAAGAGTCATATTTTACTATAGTGGGTCACTAAAACAAAACTTAACTACTAACTGTAATGACATTGGTTGAAGTACTGGCATTTTTGTGCAATGTTTCACAATTAGAAAATAATGTTGTACTTAATGCTTTGATATTCAAACTCCTCTCCCTTTCTAAAAGAAAAATTCTGGTTCACAAGTCAGCTAGTATTTGCATTCTGTTCTTAAGAATTATACAAAAAGATGTCCTTTTGACAAGTGGAACATTTCTAGAATATAATTTCTCCACGTCCTATACAAAATTACTACTTGGAGGTACCTTGAAAGAGGTTTTTTAATAATATCCTATGTAAAACTGGGTGGACAAAGAAATCTCTGCATATAATTTCTTGCAAATAAGAGCCCTAGCTATAAGATAATTTGTCCTAGATTCAAAATCCATTTGTAACTAAAGCCATTGGCACTACTTGTGGGCAAAATAAAGTTATCATCCTCGAGTTAAAAATAAATATATATAACTTGGATGTTGTAATGTTTACAGTATTTTACATGACAGGCAGAGAACTGTGTGTGAGGAGTTCTGGCACAGCATTGCTGAAAATAGAGATAGATAGATAGATAGATAGATAGATAGATAGATAGATAGATAGATATGGATAGATGGGTAGATAGGTAAAAAAATCCTGGGGAGAACAAGTCTAATGTGGTGGTTATAGATCAGAAAGCTGTATTTTGACAACTCGTGGAAATTGCTGCATTCTAATCAGCAAAGCCCTTGGTCTTCCATGGATCAAGTAAGGCTGACCCCGAGAAATAGAGGACAACTATAAACTTGGATCAATATCCCTATCAAGACATTTTGTTCAGATGACCTTATAATCTGTGACACCCCACACTTAAGGGGAAGGGAACAGGCAAGACTCGTGGGTGAAAGGAATGACAAAAGTCAAAGGATCCGCCAAACCTTAAAAATATTTGATGAGTAAATTCCACACTTGGCATGGAAATCAGTGTGGTAGTGCCTGACCTACAGTGTAAGTGCATAGCAGTGGGTTTGGATAAAGGGATAGGGTGAAAGGGGACAGGGAGGGGGATGGATTAAAGAAGGGAAGAGAGAGAGAAAAGAAAGGAAGAGGTCACCACTCCTGGCTCCAGAATCAGTCCAACTGATGGGATGTCCAGGGTCTTGTGGCACGTGCACCAGGGCTTGGTGGGGCACCTTTCATAGAAAGGTTTCCCTGTCCTGATGATAATATTCTTGATTTCTGCGAAAAATCATTTATCCTGCACAGCCCCTTGCTATAGACCTTTCTGGAAATGGGTCAGTGGGCTTTGGGGGGTCTTTGGTGGCCTTGATCCCTACAGCCCACGCCTACTTCTTGATCTCATTCTTGCACTGATGCTGTGCTGTGTTGTGCTTGTCTCCAGGAGCCAGAACAAGGATGTTTATATCAAAGAAATTATGTCCTCCTGCACAGCTCCTTCTCCCCCACATCCTGTCCTTTCTCACAGCCTGCTGCTACCAGCCATCCGTAGTTGGTTCAGCAGACATCTGGCTATTGCTGTTTGAGACACACAATAACCCCTTCACCCTTTCCAGGCTTCTATATAATTTTTCTACTTAGAAAAAGAGCTGACAACACTGAATAATTTCTTACCAGCTTCAGTTGGCTCATGATCACGTAGTTGCCAAAAACAGATTTAGCTACAATACACTCTGTAGGTGGCCAACAACAAAAATACAGACTGTATTGTTACAACAGGCTGAGCACAGAAACGAGAGGAATCAAGGCTTGATTTTTGTGAGGCATTTTTTGTTTTCAGATTTCTGTTTAAATTTTGCAGTCATTTGGAAATTGTTTCTTCGATAAGCATATTTTTCACATTGGTATTTGCCAGCTGTATGGGAGCCTGCTGTTACCAAATTATCAAACCGAATTTACCTTTGGAAGATTCCCCTGCTCCCAGTCTACTTCTATGAGCTGGAAGTATCCCCAGTAAATACTGATGGCCACTAATTTGTAATTTGGTGTTACTTCAAGCAACAGAAGCAGAACTGGCAAATTATTATCTATCATGAATACAGTAACCTTGGAAAGTTGTAGAGCCATCACAAAGACAACTCCCTGGATGAAAAAGGACTTGGTATTAACAAGCAGCAGAACACCATCAGTCTTCCTAAGAGATGGACACAGATTAATCTGCTGTTTAGTGGTTCATAGCAAATAGGGGAATGTCAGCCTTTCTTTACAATAAGAGTGCTACTCCCTCTACTTTTTAGTAAACACATATTAACCTCTTCTTTCCTGCAGTGGTAAACTGAGTGTATCCTTCCTAAACTCCAATTACAACCTTCTAACTTTATTCTATTGCATTTTGTTGTAAAATTAATTCACTAAATATGACATTGGCTGAATGGTTTACCATATATTTTAAATAGATTAAGTTAATAAATAGGGACCTTATTGTATTTTGATGAGAAGAAATGGCAGCTAAATTTTTAAAAATAATTCTCATACAGCTTTCTTTTTTTTAATCTTCTGTTGAACCATTTAACTTATATCTTCCATGTATCACATCAATCAGATCACTTGTGAACAACACTTAATAAGTAACCACATAAAAGTTCAAATCATACTTTTATGTCCAAGAGTACAACTGAAACTTTCAATCTCTCCTTTATCAGTTTTATCTTAAATTCTTACAATGCTGCTGGCCTGGAGTTGAATTTGAATTTGAACTTGAATTTGTCCAGAGGTTTCACCAATTTTCCACTGGCAATTAAACCTGGAGCCCCGAGAGGTTTCCACATTATTTCATTGTCATATAAACTTTGTAACATTTAAATTCCAATTACCCAAATTTGATTTGAATAATTTTATTTTTATGTTTATTTCTATCTAAGTAGCCCAGGACTTTTACTGGCCATTCTAAACTATATGCCTCTACACAACTATTTTGCAGAGTTTTCTCAAAAAAAAGTGAAAACACTGAAGAATTAACTTTCCCAAGGTGCAGGGTGAAATTGAGCTCATGTTTTATTGCAGCTGTTATTGTTGCCTATTAATACTCAGCTATTTTTTCTATGGTTTCTTCCTTCTGTACACTTAATTCTGAGAATGCTTTGTGTATATTAGACAAGTTTCATTTATCTAGTTAATGCAATAATGATCTGTCTGTTGGGTTTTTTTTTAATATTTTAGCCTATGCAATGCTATAATTTGGAAATTATCATACCTCAAAAAATAATAACAACTTAGCAAACAATGACACCTGTTGCAACTTACAGCCTGGGTTCAAAAACACAAGGTCCAAACTGAGGATTAACTTTTCTTCATTTGTATTGGTTTGGTTTTGGTTTTTTGCTTTTTTGGTTTTTTGTGCTAGACTTGGAGTTTTTTGCTGGTGTTGATGAAGGTTTTGCAAGTAAAAATTGTCTTTTACACATATTTTTTTTAAGGGGAAATATATCTCCCATCCAAATAGACTTAAATATTTAAAGAAAGCAGTTCAAAAATTGAACAGTTCTAAGGTGACAAATTCATTCAATAAAAGAAGAAGAAAAAAATGCGGAGGTGGGATTTATTAAAATGTAGGAGAAATCAATTTTTTATTCTGGCTTCCCAGCTTGTTAGTCAACATACTAAAGAATTTTCCTATTTTTCCTGGTTTTCCTTTCTTTTCCTGTTTTTCCTGTTTTTCCTTTATTTTCAAAGGTAAAGTTGGGCTTCAATGACAATTGATTAGCCATTTTGCATCATTGTTCTTCCACCACAATTTTTTTTCTGATTTAATCTACATTAGACATTTTTGAGAACGCTCATTTTCTCTGTATAAGATCCTATCATGCCTGGAACTTTTGTCTTTTTTTACAATTTTATGTCTTCCATTTCATATAATCTCTTGAAGAACAACTGTGATAAAATAATATTGTATAACTTAAGTATAAAACAAAACCAAAATGCCCTAAAAAGGAAGTGGCTTGTACTTTAACGGTCCCAGTGAGTGTCTATAATCAGAAATGTCCAGCTAAGGTTAAGAGACCTGTGAACCTTTGCTATCAGCACAACCAAACATCATTTAAGGTACCCTCTGAAGGATGTTTGAAGTACTGACACTCAGAATCTGTGTTTCTGTCACAGACTTCCTGCATAGCATCTTAATATCACTGCTGCTCTTCTCCAACACTAAATGTAGCACTATTAGATATTACACCCACAAAACAAAAATTATGTTTTTTTTCAAATGTTTATTTGACTTAAATCAAGCCTATAACAATTTCATATTTGCTACATGACTACCTGAGGTCCTTAATCTCAGTACCGTGTTTATATGTCAACATGATAGTGGAACTAAACTCATTTAAGTCATTTAAAGCTGTTGAAATGTCAATTTTTATCTATGTGGTGTCATGAGCTCCAACAGCTCCTGTAAGGGCCACAGAGCCTTACAAATCCTTGCACATTATATCTCTATGCATAAAATTCTAATAAACATTCCTTTGTCAAGTAGCTCTACAGCAAGTCAGAGTGAAAAACAGTTTAAAGCTGTATTTTCACCTCTTAGAAAAGCTCTACCAAACTTTTATTGTTTCTTATTCTTGTGTTCCAAACCACTTTATATTATATTCAGTTTGATGGACTCCCCACAAGTTCACTTTAAGCATTTCAATCAGCAATTTCTCCAGGCATAACAGAAATGCCTGCTAAAATATTTATATAACTTTACCACCTCAGTGATAGAGGCAAGAATCTGACTGTAACTGCTAATACAAGAGGAGATTTAACAGACCAGTGTTTCATATCCATGAAGTCTTGTAATGCTTCCTTACAATGGGTTAGAATGACTTCCTGTTTTATTTATAATCTGAAATAAAAAATGCTTCACACTGATAGCACAATTAGAGTTCTAACAGCCAAGGGGTCTTTCTAGTAATTTAAACCCTAAAAACAACTTTTCTAGGCTTTATTGCCAAAAGTCATGAATGGACTATTCTTTGCTCGCATGGATAACAATCCTGCTAGGAATCACAAATTCTGACTGTGGCATTAATATGCTCCTGACATCAACCACTGGAGCAGCAAATAACCTAAAATTTGCCAAACCCTCTAGACCTGAAAACTTTTTCAGGAATCACTTATCCATCTATATGCTTGTGGATGACAAGTAATTATTCAGAAATGCATTGTGTTTTTGCTTAGAAGTAGCTGAGAGTCAAGGATTTCAGAGCTGCCTGCCAATACTCTTCAGTCTTACAAATATCAGTAAATGCAAGAGAAATAATCTTGTCTTTTTCTCTCAAAAATAGTCTCAGGTGTTGATCTTCTGTTTTCCTTTTCTAAAATTTATTTTATTTTTATATTACACTGATAGCTCTCTCTTCTTCCCTCCTCCTCACCTCTCTCAACAAGAGCATCTTGTCGTAATCTGCATCAAGGCATAAGGAGATGTGTGGCTGTTGTGCCATATTTCTGTAACCTACACAGGACTTTTGATGTTGAAATTCCTAAGTTTGCTATCAACCCCCTCCCCCAGACAGCTGAGCTCCCTTTGAGCATCCTCCTGATCCGCATCCCCTGAGGGATGTTATTCACACCCAACAGCCAGCTAAACTCAATCAGTGACCTACCTCTTTAGGCTCCACAGTCCTGATAGTCTCCAACCCGCTTCCTAATTCACCAGTCCATGTCTTGACATTCCAAGCAGAAAGATACTGTGCCAGACTGCCAGCAGCCTCGCTGGTGTCAAGGTGAGCCACTTTCTTTGTCTACCTGCTGTCAAAAGATCTAATAATTTCTACTACACTGGTCTAGCACAATTTAACCCTGGTAAATCTGTTCTCAATCACTTTCCTGTTGTTTATGTGCCTGGAGATTTGTTTCCAGGGTCTGAGATGAAACCAATCAACCTCTAGTTCCCTGACTAGGAACTAGACAAGGAATCATTCTTTGTCTTTTTTGGGACATGGCACAGGTCAATGGGCAATTGCTGACGTCGCATCCTGCCCAGTTCAAGACCGAATTAATCAGACAGACCAGATATCCACCTGTCCTCATAGATCATAGAGTGAGCAAGGTAATCACTGCTCAGACTGCCCAATTTGATCAAGCTGGACTCCAGCTCTTACATTGGAACCTCAGACTCTGAGGCAGACTTTATACCAGTTGAAGCTTTTCCTACTGCTTCACATATAAACACTAGAACTTAACTTTCAGGGAAATTCTGTATTTCTGGGGAAAAAAATGAAAAAGATAGCTTTTATACATGTATCCTTCACCAGCCTATAGTATTTCCTCACACTGACAGATCGATGCTATCATTGTTATCACACAATTCCTATACTTTTTTCCCTGCTGTCTATTGAGAGGTTTTTTCCTATCTCACACAAACCCATTCAAGATGCAGTCTAAATTTTTTTGGCCAGCAATTTAAATTATCTACAAATCCTCTTGAGCACACTCATTTGTTCAGAAGTTTATAAAACTGCAATAGACATTTATAAGATGATTGTTCCCATTCACCCAATGCCACAATTAA
Source organism: Irena cyanogastra (assembly GCA_013397155.1). Lineage (NCBI taxonomy): Eukaryota > Metazoa > Chordata > Aves > Passeriformes > Irenidae > Irena > Irena cyanogastra. The sequence continues at coordinate 9,785 of VWZV01002247.1, read as the reverse complement.
CACTTTGGCTAGCAATACATTGGTCCTTTTCTGCTGGCAAACTCGAAGAAATGTCTTCAAGAATCAGAAGAAGAAAAAAATCCTTGAAGATTTTCCTTTGTTCATATTTTTTTCTCTTTTCTGCGGTTCTACTTAGGTGCAGAAGTTTTCATAATCATTATATTTTATCTATGTCATTATCATGCCTTTTGTTGTCATTTAAGTTGTTCCAGCGACCTATCAGCTCAGAAACTGGAGGAATTGAAATCCTTTTAGATTGATTTGTTCTGTATTCTGTTTAAACATTGTACACAAAGAAGCAATTTTTGTAGTCTAACCTTATTGGTAAGATACCCAAAATCTCAGTTTCTTCAGTCATGACACTCTGAATGCTTTATGTGTCTAAGTTTGGGAATTTCAGCCAAGGAGGTGTTGCTCACTGGCAAAAGACACAAATATGAATCCTCAGTGTCACTGCTGCATTAGAAGCCAGATGTTGGAAAAGAAAACTGTGTCATGTGAGAGGAGGAGTTAATAAGTCTCTGATAATAGGCAAATAAGTCCTTAGCATTTGCCCATTTCACTGATGCAAAGCATAAAAATCTCTGAAAAAGATAGGTTGTAGTCTAATTTTTTTTTTTTTTTCAAAGCAAGGGATATGACAAAGTTTTGGGGGGATATATTTTGGACTTTATTTTCTGACAGATCACATTGTGATATCTTTTGTTATTATTCACATCATTGCTTCTCACATGGACCAGCATGTTCAACAAAAAAAAGTTTTATGTCCCAAATATTATATCAACTGTAAAATAAGGCTTGTAGGTGCTTTTTGATATCAGAAACACGTCTTCCTTTTGATTTGAAAAAAACCAGCTGTGTTTTCCTCCCTGACACTCTTTTAAGTGAAATGCAGTTTTCTGTATGTCTCCCTGATTACTCAGAATTGATAAAAGTAGGATAAAACACTCACTATATCAATGGCAATAGGGAAGAAAATTTTGAATTTTATGAGAGGGGTAGAAAGTAAGGTTTGTCTTCTTCCTTACATTGCATTGCAGCAGTTCTTTTTACCTTTTGGATGATCTCAGTATGAACTATTTTTTCCATCTTTCCAACTTTAAACGCAATTGAAAGCTGGGAACATTTGGTAACTTTGCTTGTTTTCTCCACTCAACAGAAGGTCCAAAAAAAAAAAAAAAAAACTGTATTTTTAGCCCTCTGTTCATGCATAGTTGAAGTTAGAACCTACCTAGTGCTTAAGTCGTGACACTTGCAATAACACCAGCAGAAAGGAATCAGAATTAATCTACCCCAAAGCAATGGCTGATCCTCTATTGAAAGTCTGTTTTTCAGAAGATCAACTGAGCCCCACAATCCAATAAGAACTGATAAAGTCTTGTTCAGAAATCATATTACTAAGACTCATCAAAAATCCAGAATGGGAAACATGGGGAAAATAGTTAATTGCTTGAATACTGTTTGTTTGTAAGGATACAGTATTAAATGTGACAACTTCAGCCAAAAAAAGCCATGAGGATTCTGACCCATACTCCACAGAATGATTAATATTGTCTTGCTAAAGGTAACATTTTTAAAATTTATTCAAATCCACAAATACTTCCTGGTGTGATACCATTTAAGTGAAGATGCAAAAGCAAATGTACCCTTTGGTATTAACTCAGAGTAAACACAATATCCATCTGTAAATTCATATCTTCATTACAACAGATAATATTTAGTTTATCTAGGAAAGATAAATCCTTAATTTCAAACTAAAACTAAGAAAACTGTATCCTAGTACAATACCTGACAACATGACTTTTGTTACTGGGTTTTCAAAGTTATTTTAAACAGGTATGTTGAAAGAAAATGCAGAAACAGACTTGCTGACCTCTTAGAGTATAATGCAAAAAAATATTGTTTCCTTAATTGCCTAAACTGCAGAATTACACTGAAATGTTGAAGGAAGAAAAATACCAGGGAGAAAGAAAGTTGTATGGCTCGAGGTAAAAATGCACTGAAATCTGAAAACGGATTAAGTGTTCCCATTTTGCACCAGCTTTCTTCTGGTCAGCCAGAAGAAAGGGTTTGATTTTAAAGTGGGATACATAAAACAGCCTCATCCATATCCCAAGGCTTGTACATGTCTTTGTGGGTATAAGTGGACTTAAGAGCTACAAAGATTCCAGAAAACCTGTTTCTGTACTGCAAAGAGAGATTAATTCCTGTTGAGTAGAGCCTACTTCACTTAGCTGATAACACTGTGTTCCTTGGTTGCTAGGAAAAGGGAGAAAAAGAGCTGTCACAAACAAGCAAGCAAGCATCTAGCCTGGTAAGTCAAGATATCATCTCACTTTATGAAGTTACACTGATATCCTCTTCTGCAGTAAATTAAAAAACAATGTCTTTTCCAAACCATGCAATGACACTGATTTTTTTCCCCTTCTTTTTTCTGGAGACTTGGCTCCTCAAAATGTAACAACATAGAATATCATTCATTTTAAACAGCTACAGAGTTTAATCATCTGGAATAGACCCAAATCATTTGAAACAAATCCAGTTTATTCAACTCAACCAGCAAGAAGCTCTGGAATATTTTGAGGGAAAAAGATACATAGTCATACCAACCAGATCCTTGATTAATTATGTGTGCTATAGAATCTACACAATTTATAGTTTATCCTCTAAGCTGTGCCTCTAGGAGTGTCTTTTTCTTCCTCTTTACTTCTGTCTTTAGGAAAAGACAAAAAAACTTCAAGTCCCAGGTCACACCCAGACACTTCTAAACATCCTGATACTTACAGTCACCTCTTTCTTCCTAACAAGTTTCTCACAGACAGAGATGCGAGTTCAAAAAGCTCCACCAAACACATGAAAAAAAAAAATTAAAACACTTATATAATGTTTATATTTGGACGCAGTAACAAAAAAGTCAGTTTCTGGAAAGTTTGCCAAATCTAGAGTGGCCCTGCCAACTTTTGCCTCGGGCTCGCTGATTGCTTCAAATTTCATAAAATTTGTCAGCTGAAGAACATCCCTTAAATTGCCAAAGACCATCAAAAATAGCTGTTTTTTGAAATACAAGCCAAAACCACAGCTCTGTTTCATGAAGTCATTGTGTTCTGCTGGCCCTTGACATGCTAGGTGGTCTTCTAAGCAATCCACTAAGAATCATCCTCTGATGATTCAATGCCTTTTGTATGCAGGAGAACTTAGACAGTCCAGTCCGACAATGCAGTTTAACTCCCACCAAAAAGTCACGTCTTTCTTGGCAGGCTGGGCAGCTCCCTGCTCCTCTGCCTTGGTTAAACAACCAGCAGCCAAGGTCACAGATAACAGGACCCAGTCATGCAGCAGCGAGCAGGACCACACAGCCCTGGCTAACAGGAAAGGCTGACTTTTGGACTCTGTAATTGACTGGCAAGCTGTATAGAGCAATTCCTGGGACTTATTGACTTGTAAGAGTTGAAAGTGCAGAGAAGGATTGGGTACTGCTGTCAAAAAAGAAAATATGTCTTGGACAGGAGGAAACACTGCACAGAAAAAGGGGCATTTTGAAGGTCTGCCAGTGTGGAGAGCTCTGAATTTAGAAGGCAGAGGAATAGTGACATCAGGGAACCTGTAAGAGAGAGGGGCATACCAGACTGGATTCTTTTGACTGATTTTCGCCATTCTTTCACTGAAGTTATAACACAAGAGTCCTACAACAATGGGTGGGTGAGGTATTAATGCATGTCAGAAAAGCAATTCACTCCTAAACAGCTGCTTAACTGGTGCTGCTTTGGTTGCACTCCTTTGACTCATCTCTGAGGGGTTTGTGCCACCTGCAGCTGTGGAGGCATCTCAAAACTCAGTGACTGACACCTTGAAAATCTGCAATACACTGTGATTTTTATTCAAGACAGTGGCCTCTTCAACAGGTAGTGCTTCCATGCTCCAGGAGGTGGGTGCAGACTTCTGTATCGCTGTGAACTGTGACTCTCCCAATCCGTTTTGCACAGCCTCCATAATTTTCCTTGTTCACACAGCATGCTGTGTCCATCCCTCAGCAGGAGGTTGCTCTTTTTGAGTGAGAATAGGAAGAAAGCTGAAATCATCAGTGATTCACCCTGGCAACTACAGCACTGTTAACCCTCCTGTTAAGGCTTATCTGTGATATGGCTGACTGCAAGGGGAATTCTTTCAAGGCTTTTGCCTTGAGGCTTTTTTGTACCAAACAATCACAAAAAAAACCCAAAAAACAGCAGCTGACAAGAATAACCAACAACTTCTAAGTTGCTCAGTAGAATGGAGAAAGTGGAGAAAAAAATCCTCCATAAAGTTAATTTTTCAGTTCCTCTCATGATAATAGGATATTCCTACCACTTGGGCAGTCAGACCTGTTGACTGTACATACTAAAAATTTTTGTGATTTTAAATCTCACACTGTGAATGATGGTTGTCTCAAACCAAGGCATACCCACAGGATGGGTTTGAAGCACATAGCATTTTCTAATATGTTTGCTGCTGCTGCTGCTGCTGCTGCTGCTGCTGAGCACATCACATAATTTTACTCACCAACAGATATCATCTTTATTTAGTTGGATTCATGCAGAAGTTGAAAAAGGTTATATGTACACCATTAAAGAGAATTAAACAAATCTCATTCTGATAATGTAAATCACAACAGGAAAGTCAAAAATCCAATCTTCTTCGTTGTCCAGTTCACATCCATTTTGTTCAGGTCTTGGAGATATTTTTCCACTATGAACAAATAAAAGAAGTGGAAGCTACAATTACAGGCTACTTAAAATCATTAAATCTCTTAATTTGTACTTATATTTCCCCCACTGGGTATTAATCATGAGAGTGTGCATTTCCAATACTTTCAAGTTCTTTTCTGCATGCTGAGAGGTTAAAAATATGTCCTGAGATAATAATACGAAAAAGAATGGTTTTGTAGTCCACAAGAACACTTTTATCCTCAAGCTGTGAGACTTCAGGAAGAAAAAAGTAGCATGAGATTGTTATATTTTTATACTACTTTTGCATTATGTTCTATTTCTCAAGAAAGACAAATTAAATATATTCATTCATATGTTACAACAAAAGACAAACATATTTATTTCTCACAATTGTTGACCATTCCTGGGCTGAAATGGTGCATAATAAGCAGAGAAATATAAAAATCCCCACCTAACTTCATTTGAAATGTTTCATATACAACAGATATTTCCTCTCTACTGTAATCTTACAAAACATTACAAATAACATGTATTAAATAATATTAGCTTTTATCCTGGTTATGAAAATAAATTTATTATCTAGTTTTTTGGTTTTGTTTATTTGGTTTTGTTTTCATTTGGTTTGGTTTTTTTTTTGTTTGGTTGGTTGTTTTTGGTTTTGTTTGCTTGTTTCTTTGGTTTGTTTGGGGTTTTTTTGATGTTGTGTTTTTTGTTTTTTGTTTTTTTGTTTTTTTCCAGAAAGACAAAGGACTTCTGCAGGATTTAATCTTCTTTAGTTTTGATAAATAGATTGCATATTTTCCATTAATAGAGTTTGAATTTGAATGTTACAAGAAGCAAATTCCTTCTTAGCATTTTGTGCTTAGTAGCTCAGTAACATTTTGTGCTCCAATATTTATATAAAGGTCTTTCACTTAGGTAAACACAAGTACATTATCAGTGGGTAAGAACATTAAAATTTTCCATCTTAATAACACTTTTGAAACTTCTGTGCCAATATTTTGATGGGGATTTGTGCAGCATTCATGGTAAATGAGACACAGGTAGCATAGAGGTGAAGTACATACAGGCTCTGATTTACCAAGTATTTTGGGAAAAATGAAGAGAAAAATGTTTATAAACTCTTGTCATTTACAGTTTTTATACAAGCCTGATATTTAGGAAATGTGAGTTTCATATTTAAATCCTGTCAGGGGAAGGGTTGGATTTTATTTTTTGGTTATTATTTTTAAATAACTCAAATAATTAACAATTTAATCTCTAAAGCCAGGGAAAACAGCAGCTGAGATCTTCTACAAGTAGGACCAGCATCCCTCTTTTCACACAGTTTCCTGGAATAAGTTTCAAAGATAATTTTGCTACATTTTGAGAATTCTCCTGGGAATACACAACATGACAACTCAAAGAAATACTCCTCTCAGAGAATGTAGATTTAAGGTGCACTCCAATCTCCAATATTTCACTAGAAAATGGTTAAACAACCAACCCTCAGTATCCATTGCTGTGTGTTTGATTTCCTTTCCTCAGGTAATGACTGTAGACTGTAAAGATAACTTCAGGTCTGTAATTCATCTTGAAAGTATCAATCTACCTGCACATTAACGTTTGGATTGAACAGGAAAGGATAGCAGAACTTCCTGATTTTTCAGAGGCCATGAAAACCACATCCTTCTTCCCTTTGCTCCGGCATTTCATGCATTCTCTTCCCAAGTATGATGGCACTCACAAGCAAGGATTCATTAGAAGCACATATGTGAATTTAAATATTCAAATTTACCAGCAGTATAAGATGTAAGAGTCCAGTAGATTTTTATCACTTTCTATTATTCTGACAAATCTCTCTGACCAACATGAGCAGACGTGGAGCTGTTTTAGCATGAGAGGGCCAGGTACCTGAACAGCCAAAAATCTGTGTATTGAAATGAGTTGAAATATGGATATCATCTCGAAATGGTGAAAGCTCTTACCATTGTCTAAGCTCTTCCAGAATGTGTTACAATAACTCCCTCTGACTTCAGAGGTACCTAGCTGATTAAAGAAGAGCTGATGAATTGAAGGCTTCCCAGCTGCTAAGCTCAGACACAAAGTCACTGATGACTTCAACAGATGGTCCTGCTTTTAGGCCATTGAGAACTTTATGAGCCATTTATCCTCCTTCAGGCAGCTCATCATGTGAAATAAGGAACAGAATGATGTACTAATGTGTTTTGTAACCAAATTCTCTGGTCCATGTCTTTCCTGAGTGGCATCCAAATCCCCTCCATTTGAGTACTCGCTATAGATAAAAAAATTGGCAGAGTTAAATAAAAAAAAAAGAAATTAGTGAAATATTTAGAACGATATCACAGATACAGCCTCGTCTCACTTAAAATAAAGCTAGGTTTGGATAGTTTTTATAAAAGAGATGTTATAAAGGCTATGAAGGTGATAATTTTCTTTTTCAACTCCATTTTTGTTAAATTACATACCTGAAACATAGTGATTCTCTGAACACCATCTAATTTCAAAATCAGTCCCTGGGTTTGAGCCTGACTACATTTGTTCTTGCCTAGAGTCAATCAGGACAAAAGCATCCCACGCAATTTTCAGAGCATGGGTTTCTTGCTGACATAAGACAAAGCTACTGAGACAAATTCCAAAACAGTCTGTGCCATTAAAAAAAAAAAGTTCCATTTTGAAGGATTTTACTTCTTTCGTAAAAAAAAAAAAAAAATCAATCAGAGCCACTGTCTCTTTGATCTAAATATATTTAAATCTATATATGTTTCTCATATGACTATGGGACATGTTCCAGAAAAATCTGTTGGATCACATCTAGTCCCAGTTCTACCAAAGTCTTCAGTGAGGTTCCCCAAACAGGATATTTAAATCAGTGACTTGTTTTTCCAAAATACATTTTAGTGTTTATGAGTGGTAGGTCTCTTCAGTGCAAAGAAAGGAGGCCTCTGTGCCTGGGACCAGAGAAATAGGGGAGTTTTG
>VWZV01002244.1:250-24665 GCA_013397155.1 Irena cyanogastra | reverse complement strand
AAATATTATGATTTACTAAAAACTTAAAATTTATTTTGTGTTTCAGATGTCTCTTGATTTTTCTGAAACTACATCAGAAGTGTCACAAGTGAGAATAGCTTCTCCAGTTTCTGGCACTGTAGAAGAAGAAGAGAAGACAGAGAGTAGGGCAGCAAGTGCTTCGGATAAGGAAATTGACATTCAGTGGTACAGTCCTTCCATGGCAAAGCCATCAAACGATACGGAAACTAAGGTATAACTAGAGCAAAGCATTTCCTTAGGTAGTGGAGGAAATTAAGTCTCGTTTCCAATGAATATTTGTGTTGTGAGTTATCAGCTTTTTAATAGAATTATGGTGATAGGAAGAACTTACTTACTCTGCTGCAAACCTGCTCTTTAAAAAACCAGAATGCCCTGACAGGTTTTTGTTGGTAGGCCTAAAAACCACCTTTTTTTCTCCCACATAGAGCTTCCAGACCATACTGTATTAATGCCTGTTGTAAATCCCTGATGTCTTTAAGACCTCCACTCTAAGTTTGGGTAGACCTTACTAAAACATTTGAATAATAGTTTGGTGCAAGACTCTTGGAAAAGCAAAGATACACATATGCAGGGAGAATGGGATTTTGTAAGCCTCATTCTCCTGAAAGATCAGACTGAACATAAAAGATGAAAAAGATAAGAGGGTAGCAGGAATGTGAGAGACTATGACATGGAATTTGTTTTATCTTTACACAAGGGAACAACGTGTAGATAAAATTTCTGCTACAGCAATAAAAATCCGTGATCTAAAACTTTTTGGCATAGCAGATCCATTTCTAAATTTCCATTAGACCTATTTATCTTTATTAGGAAACTGAAAGAAGGCCCATGAAGTTAATGTAAATAATGTACCTTTTAATATGGTCATACCTTTTAGCATTTACCTTTTAGCATGGCCATACAGATCAGTAGAGGACCAGGGAAACTCTTAAAACCAATAATGTATGAATATACTTGACATTTTCCTTATAGTCAAAATATTCAGCTACCATTAGCAAGCATTTTCAATTGCACTAGTAAATCCTTTCAGTGAAAGATGAGAACATTCTACTTAATTTTCTTGCAATGGTATGGCTTTATTAGATTGGTGAGTTATGCACTTCATGGATTTAAACCTAGCATGATGACAGCTGTGCATATGATTGACCAGAATCAGGACAAGGCTGGGATTTTGATAGTGGCACCATGGGGTGTACCTATTTTCAAACCCATGGTAAGAATATCCAATTTAATTAATTAAATTAATTTAAAACCTATAAAAACTGAGTGTAGTACAAATTCATATGAAGTCACACTCCTCTCTTTTTTGAAGGTCAGTTATCTCAGGCTTCATCATTACACTGTATTTGATATTTATTGTACTCTTATATCACTGAAATAGCTCAGGTATACTGCATTACAATTTTCCCATCCCATCTCTTTTATAGGTTTTGTTGCTTTATGCTTATAATACAAACCCTGTCAAGATTAGTGACATCACTTCAGCGTCTATGTTTTCAGGCCACTTGTGGATTTCATTGGCTAGGTAAATAATCACTGACTCTGTCCTGTTATTTCATGCTGTATTAAAGATCAATCAGCCATGTAGGATGAGAGAAAATAAAGTACAAAATATCAAAGAGCTGTAAATCTTTAAAAGCATTCATTTTTGCTTTTCAAAGATTTTTCAGTGTAAAAACTGTAAGATGTCATACACGGTGTTAAACCCATCCAAACAATTGCTTTTTCAATGCATTCATTAGCATTTTGGTTTTGATTCTTAAAGAACCAAGTAACATATGCTAATTATATTACACTGGCATAGCAATGTAGCAGATCTAAGAAGCACTCCCAGCAGTTATTCCCATTCTCTCAGTGGATCACCTACTTTCTCCATCCCATATTACAACTCCTAGAATGCAAGAATTTTTCTCAGTTGAAGCACCAGACTCTGCCCTTAATTTTACATGGCATGTTTCATTATTTCTTTCTTGTCATTCATCTAGTCTTAAAATTTTTGGAACTGCTAAGTGGGTGGAAGGGAAGAAATAATGGGCAGCCTCTGCCATCCTTGTGCTGGTTGAATGAAACAGCCTTTTCCTAGAGAGGCATTCCTAAAATAAAACTTCCCATTTTTAATGTAAAAAGCTAATGCATTCTATATCTCCACTTTATTAAACAGAAAACTTATTTTTGTAAAATTATCAGATCAGTATTGAAAGGAAAGAAAATGTAGAACTTAATCAATATGTAATAAAACTATGTCAGCTTAATTATAACCTGGAAGCAACAAATACTGTTGTTTTATCACAGTAATAATGAAAAACTTTGTCTTCTTTAGGATTATTTCCTTAAGGGAGAAATTGTCTCATCTGAAGGAGCAAGTTGAAATATTGATGCAAGGTTCTAAGATCTTTTCAACTACAGTACCTACAAGTTTTCTTCAGCAAAATGAAACTTTGAAAAGAAGTCCTTCAAATAAACCCAAAAAAAGTGATGCTAAATTGCATCTTGATGATAAAACAGAAGTAAGTGAGAACAGTTTGGCTCTTATATATGTTTGACTTGATTTAAGATGTCTGGTTTTGGGAAATAAATCATGGGCAACTTGGAAGGCAGACATAAAGGCAGCTTCCCTCACCTCTTTAAAGAAAAGTTGAAATACTTTCACTCTTGATTTAATATTTAACTTTTCCTTAAATATTGCTTCCCACTTTAGAAAAAAACTGCAGGCATTTTTAACCTTCTACTTCAAAATAAAGACTACCTCTTCAGGTACATAGATTTGGAAACTAATACCTAATTTATAGTAATCTACATCTGAAAATCCTTGGCAGTGTGTTAAATTAGCGTGGTGATCACCCCAAAAGTGCTTTTTAAACATCAGTTACACATCTTCAATGTAAAATGGGCAGTGGTGGTTTCTGAAATAAGAACCTTCTAATAACATTATTGAAAGACGACTAAAATTGGCACTGAATTTATTTTCATTTTCTCTATGCCATCTTCCTCTTTTCTTGTTATTAGCAAGGCTGAATATGGTTCACAAGCAAATAACTCTCCCCATATACACACACACAAAAGGTAATTTCAGAATTTTCCATGTGCTGTCTTTGAGATAATGTCATTGGCATAGAATATTGCCTCAGCATAAGTGCTGCTTGATAAATGCCAAGGCAAAATAGACATTTATTTTCAAAGTGGGAGACATTTATCATGTGACAGGATTCTCTTTATATCTATTATGTGAAATGATTAATGATGTAGAGGCTGTCATTTCATCTGATGGATGCTGTGAAACAGTGACAATTGTGCACTGTGCCATTATTACGAGGCTTTATTTTGACCAGCTTGGAGAACAAATGTTATTTTGGCCAATCACAGTGTTCAGGACTGTAGACAGACCTGTCCTTTAGTGGATGTTTCTAATTACCTGAAGGTGTTTGCTCAAACTTTCATTAATATATGTCAGTAATTGGTAAAACAGTGTTTAGAATACTAATAAGATTAACATGCCATGCATTATACATGTATAAATATCATCTTGTCAGGGTGTTTGTTTATCATATCTTCAGTAAACACATAGCAGAAGTATGCTCAGTCAGTGGATTTAAAACCTGAACCAGGAGCAATTTTGCCTCAGCAGAAACTGCAAAATTCAGGCATTGTGTTTGTACAGGAAACACAACTATTTGTGTTGCAGAAAATTTATATTCATCAGCTGAGGTTTATTTTGCTGTGAATGCAATTAGAATAACCTAAAACTTCAATATTCTGAAAAATTTTGTAAGGCTGAGCCATCTGTTAGCTTATCAGGAGATTGAGAGTACAGCATATGTTTGTAGTACACAGATAGTACAAATATTTTCTTGTTTTATACCATTAGGAAATTGCTAAAAGGTGTTTATCTGAAGTCAAAGCACTGCTGTCTGTTCCAGCCCGGTCCTCTCCATTGACTGAGGTATGTTGTTCTTATTAAGAGTAAAAATCTGTTTTCTAAAATAAAACAATTGTTCAATTAAACTGAAACATGGATTATACCACTAAGCATCTTCCCATTTTTCTTCTTATTGTTGGACTTTCTGTTTTTGTATTTTTTCATCTTTACAAATAAAATATAAATGTGCATGATTACAAACTGTAAATATCTTCACTGTTCATTAAAATTAACTTTTCACACATGCAAAAATGTATTAAAAGGGGATTTTTGCTCACAATGGTTAATACAGATTATCCACCCCCTCTGGTCATTGTTTACACAGACTCCAGTGAATTTCCACGATGCAATCGCCAAATGCAATTTCTTTCCATTCTTGCATTTTTGTGACTATTCAGGCTTGATTATTACATTTTCTTTAGCTTTCTCTGCCTTTCCAATGACATGTTTTGAGAGTTGGCATACCATTTTTTGTCCATGCTTCTGGACAAAACATCTTATTCATCCTGTTACCCAATGCAGTCAGTATCCCAGAGGAGACTGTGGGAACTAGCCCATGGTGGGGAGCAGTGCTGTTCAGTGTTCTCAGCCACCTTGGGGACATCAGGAAAGGACCACAGCTGCCAGGGCTCAAGGGACTCCATGGGAGATTCTGGAATCCAGTGGAGCATATCACTCCCTCAACTGTTCCTCAAATATCTTGCCAGTAATTGTTAACAATGGAATGATAATGGAAAATGCATCCACTGTACTCTTCCAGTCAGAGAGCTCTTCCTACCAGAACAGAATCCAAGTTTTATCTGAGAACAGTGGAGCTTGTGCCCGTTATAGCAGAGAGAATCTGTCCTGTGCATCCTGCAGACCTAAGAGTACACCTTCCCTTTGATACACATTGTACCATTCTTGCCACCCCTCGTTATCCATCCTGAAGTTCTCTCTCAAATGACTCCCAGGCCTTCATATCACTCAGTCTGGCTTTATCAGTGCCTCAGAATACACCCACAGCCCTTCTGCAAAGCTGCACTTTTCAGAGTCCCACTGAAGTATCTTCCGTGGCTGCAAGATTTGATAGATTCCTAGGGAAAGATACAGACAAACTTTCACAGAATCATGGAAACTTTCTGGAACTGTTTAAATTCTTGTGAATTCCTTTTGCTTTGCCTGCTTCTATTTGTGGATCTACGATGGACGTGAGGGAGCAGTTTTAGTGATGTTCTTCTATTACGAATATGATGTCTACTGCACTGTTTTATTCTCTCTGAATTCCACAACAAACTAAAATGTTTCAACAGGTGGAACATCACAAAGCTTTTCATCATGAAGTTTCAATTACAAACTTCAAACTAAGATGCTTTGAGATATGGTACTTTTGGTTGAGCAGCTGAAGCCTTCAAGATACTGAGTATCTTTGTTTTTCTCTGAAGCCAGTAGAACTTCAGGATGCTTAGCACTTCATTATGTATAGCATATTCCAAAGTAGCATTTCCAAACTTTCATATAAGTTGTATGTGTGCATTACTCTGTCTCAGCCACAGACAGAAAGCTCAGGGAGGGACTATATACACCACAAATTAGTACATTCCCTTTGTTTTCAAGCATGCAGGAGAAGGCAGCAGATATATTTCTTATATGTAGTTTTCACTGTTTTTCCCCACAAAACACTTTTCTGTTACTCATCTTCTGGTGAATTAATTGGGCAAAGTCAGTTCTAATTTGTGGTCTTTGTTTTCTCCTTGTCTGAGCTGTCACACGTCTGTCGTGTTTCCACTTTCTCTTCTTTGATTCTGTTTTTTCTCTCTGTGTGTCTTACAGTGCTTTTGATTCAGCCCCGAATTATATTTATAAATGGAAAAAGTGCATTTTCATTGAATTATTCATTTAAAATTATTTTACTCTTCATGTTTTAAGAATAAAAAATTATCAGCCTGCTTGTTTTTAATGCTATTTAATGAGAAGCTTTGTCCTTGAGGGAGATAAAGTGTAGTGTTTTGAAGTGCCAATCTTAAATGTTAGCAGTAAATTTATAAATAAAATAATTGCATTAAAAATTAACCTCCCTAGGTAGCTTGTTCCAAGCATCTCTGCCTTCAATTGTTTTTTGTTGATACCTAAATCAGTTAAATAGTTCTCCATGTTCAGTGGACACTCAAACTAGTTTAGGATTGCCCTCTATTTCACCTTTTACTGTTAGCTCAATTCCTTCAATTTCTCATTTTAGGAAAAGCCTTCCAAATTACTAACCATACCTGCCGCTTTTCCTTTTACCTACAGATGATCCTGATAAACTTTCTGAGCAAGACTGTTCATAAAGGTTTCCTCCCTTGAATCCTGTTTTACTAGTTTCCTGCAATAGATGTCATTAACCACAATTTTATACCAAGGCAATAAATATTTCTAACTTACTGGTTGTAGTTCAGAAATCTGGCTTTATATGAAACTGTTGGTATATATGTGTATGTATATTGGTATATACGTGTGTATATATTATCTATATATTGGTATATATATACTTTTGGTACCTCTAAGCTTAATAAAATTATAATTTTTTTAAAATTTTTTTCTTTTTTTTTCAGATCCCATTTGATGTTACTTTGCAATCAATTAGAATTTTGGAAGATATGTTTAATCTTGCCAATGGATGTGTAATACCTGAAGGAAGTCTTTTCAATTGGATTGTTTCTCTGCTTCACTAAATGCTATTTTGCAATAACTTAATCAGTTACTAGCTGAATGCTGCAGACTTCGACTTAAGTTCTAGTGTTAATGTAACAACTTCATTAATCACACCAGGATTTGTCTCCTGTTATTTTTTATAATTTTCACTTTTAGCTTATTTCTGATTATTTAAGCATTAATAGTTTTTAAAATTAAAATATTTTTTAGGAATTTAATATCTTATAAGTAGTTTCTTTATACAAGGATTTTCTAGCTTTTCAATAATTTCTTATTGTTTAGAAAAGCTGAATAGGTTTGTAGCCTTCTAGCTCCTGCTAATAGATAATCCTTTTTCCCCTGAAGTTGTATTCTCATCAGCAATTTTTAAAATTCCTTTTGCAGTTATCAAAAATTGGTATTATTTCTGAAGTTGAGAATTTTTGGGGCGGCTAAAATCATCACTAAGTTGTTATTTTATTCATCTGTTTGGAAACTAGCATTTCAGGTTGTTGAGGGTGCAAGTGATCATTCAGAAGTCTTCATAATTTCAAAGCATTTTTTTAAACCAAACAAACCCCCCCAACAAATTAATAACTCCCCCCAACAAGGCAGTACAAAGAATAAAATAATACAATACCGGATATTTTTTATATCATTCTAAAAAGCTCAAGGAACTTTTCTGAATGTTGCTGTAAATATTTAAGTACTCAAGAAATACAAATGAGTCCAAACAACAGCCACCTGAGGCAATATGCTCGAGTATATTCTCCGTCTCCATGGGTGGAGCATCTGAAATGCTCCAGTGACTGAGATGGAGAATTTGACATGAACAAGTGAGTTACCAGACCAGGGAGGGGCCATGGCCCTTTGGTTTTGCTCACATCCCAAAGCCAGGCACTCCTTTGCTACTTATATTGATTTGTTTGCAACAAACAGCAAAAAAAGTCCAGGACATTTGGGCAGGAATCCTGTGAGACTTGTCCTATAGCTAGTTATGGTTTTGTATTTCCAGGAAAATTCAGCATTAATGGTTACCATTCCTGGGTTCATTTCCTGTGAAACATGCCAGTCCCTTTCACTTCAGTCAGGCATTCTCTGTTCTGTAGCCCAGAGATAAAACTTTTTGAGCTATTTGGAAATTGCAGATTTACCTTGGCTTGTTCTTTTCAGAAAAATGTTACCTTGTTGAGTTTGCTTTAGGGAGGAAGGGAGAGAGAGAGAGAGAGAGAAAGGGAGAGAGAGAGAGAGAGAGAAAGAGAGAGAGAGAGAAAGAGGTAAGATTCTGCATAATGAGTATCCTAAATGTGATCAGTGCAGGAAGAAAGGGAATAAAGTTCTCTCCTATTTCTCTTCGTTCCTATAAAAGAAAGAAAACTGGATGTATTTATGTTATGTGTAGCTGCTTAAAAGTTGTGCTGCTTTTTATTTTGTGTAAACTTTTCTGGAATGCTGTAGGTAGTAGGAAAATTAGAAGAATAATGATACAATGATGAAAAGAAAGGAAAAAGTGAGTAATTGATAGGGCAGTTATTTTTGCAAGACAATTTTAAAACCGAGTTAGTAGGATTATTTAATTCAACTGCCTAACAGCCAGTTTGGAAGAGACACTCCTTAGCATTATTCTTTCATTAAAAGAATTTATTATTCTGCAGTTGTTCAAAAAGCAGGAAAGATAGAAATTGACATTACTCATTTTTCTTTTACAAGGAACAAGTAGGAAATTGCAGCTTTTAAAAAACAAACAAACAAGATGTTCTATCTTTTGCCATGCTTTGTACAAAATAAAAATCTTTCTTTTTCTGTGTGGGGTCACCTTGAGGATTATCATAGGACTTTTAGGCAGGTTAATTAATATTTGTAAAACATGCTACAGCATCAGGGAAATGGAAGTGAAGTTCTATTATGGACAAGGTGTTTTTGTAAAACATGCTACAGCATCAGGGAAATGGAAGTGAAGTTCTATTATGGACAAGGTGTTTTTGTAAAACATGCTACAGCATCAGGGAAATGGAAGTGAAGTTCTATTATGGACAAGTGCTGCCTGTCTGGACCTTGTTATATTTCTTATACTTGAGAGAGAAATATTAAATAAAAGCCTTTACCTATTCATTTGAAATACATTACTATACTTACTTTCCCATAATACATACTTTCTAAGATTTTTTTTGAAAGAAAAATATTATCCTTTAACACAGCACAGTGAAATAATAACATTAAAATGTTGACCTCACTGTATCCATAGCAGCAGATTTTATTCTCATAAACACAAGATAAAGTATTCAATGCAGGTTTCAGAAGAAACATTAGAGAAAACATTTTTATTTTAGCATATAATTAAGCTCTTTAGTTAAAGTCTGCTTGTATGGAGGGAAGCTCATATCTGAATATCTCCAGTAATCGCACAGGAAAAAAGGTATAAAAGCAATTGCAAGATACATTGGTACTTGGTTATGTGTTGCAGTAGTTGGGTGGGGTTTTGTCCTTACCAGTAAATGGAGAAATGAGAACAGATTTGTGTCAGCACCACGCTGAATCAGATTTACATAAAATACTTGCCTCTGTCACTGTCTCCAAAATTAAAAAGGAGGAGGAGGAAGGAGGATCTCACTTTGTAAGGGAAGACCTTCCTGCCATGGGAAGTTCTTCTCTATGATCTGCCCCATACAACAATGCCAAAGAGCTGCTTACCATATTGACAGCTTTGAATCCCTGGCATGTTTACCAATTCTTTTCAAATTTTAACTGAAATAGTTCTCCATTCTACATCTGTGGAAGGAATGGATAGTGCTTCCCTATCTGATAAATCATGGGATGGGGCAAGGAGAGAGAGAGAGAGAGAGCGCACTGTGGGGAGAAATTGAAAGATTCTGAAAAGAATGATATTTTATCTTCAGTGCATCCCCTTGGGTGAGGGACAGGAAAGACCTATGCAAAACTAAACTAAAACAGTAAAAAGAGGTGTTTGGGTTTTTTAGTTATTTTGGTATTTTCTGTTATGTGAACTGAATGAAGCAAAAATGCTGAGAAAAAAAACCCTGTGATTAAAAATTGTATCATCAAGAACATGCTAGAGCTCAAATTGGATTTGAACAGGGAGATTAATAGTGAAAGGTCTGAATGGATTTTAGAATATTTCAGTTTTAAAATACTGTTTCAATATAGTTTTGAGTTATATTGGTGCCTTGAAAGATGTTCTATAGTCAAGGCATTCACAGGATTTCTCATGCCTACAAATATATAGTACCTTGAAATTATTTATGGTTAAATTAATTTTATGATGTGGAAATCAGTAATTTCACACAGATTTATCCAATTGTATGTGACTGGTTTTTAAATGCCACTACAGCTCCAATTCACAATAATTTTTTGTTGTCCAAAGTATATATCAATTTTCTGGATGACATCAATCTAACAAAATAATCCTAGTAATTACCCTCACTATGCCTCAGTTTCTTTATCTGAAGATAACAGTAATCCCCTCATCATTGAGGGATTTTAAGGTTTCTGCATCAACATTTGGAAAATATTTTCAGATCCTTGAATGAATGAGGAAGGCTATTTATGTTATTATTCAATTGAGACACACTGTAAAAGGGAACATCATTTGTTTCCAGTCCATTTCAGTGCAATCCAAGAAGGAAGATTCTTTAAAAGAATAATGATGGAGTTAGAATTAATTGTTGGCTAATATGCTGAACTAATTAAGCCAGCAGAGAGATCCATTTATGCTTGCCAAAGGTTTTCTTTGAGTTAAAGATACTGAGAACATCATTAAATGAGGGAAGTGAAAATATGAAGCATAGGTTAATCTTTAAAACAGACTGGGTGAAAGGGTCCAGAGGCAAGTACTGAAGTCAAATATTTACCACTGCAATTTAATTTTCCACTTTGAAACCCCAGAGATAATGAGAATTATTCTCATTTGTCTGCCATCTCAGCATCATTTAGGATTCTACTTAATGTGCAAAGAAAAAAAGAAAGGCTGTGCTGAAAAAAAAGGGCAGCAAAACTCTCAGTGCAGAACTGGAATATGCAACCTAAGGAATAATCACGAGCTGACCAAGCCAGCCCCATAGTCCTGGGGGGGTGTGTGGGGGGGTGAAAGTCTGTGAAAACACAGAGCACCTGCAGGGCTGGTTTAGCTCCTGGCCAGACATTGAGTTGAAAAGTACATTTCAGCAGCCACCAAAAAATTTCAATGCCCCAGGCAAAGCTCCTTGCTCCTTGGCAGTGAGGCTTGCTTCATTCTCTGTGAATTCTGGCATCATACAGCTGCTGCACAGCAGATCTAGCAGTGAAAGTTCAAGGTTCTGTCTACCATATGAAGTTACTGTATATATTTTATCATCATACAATGTGCAGTGTATTAATTACCTCTGTTACATTCCTATGATTACACCACCAAATTGGATAATACCAACTTTAAAGTGGTTTCCACACTGCTCTAAAAAACAATTATAACCATAAAGAAATTCAGGCCTTTTTTTCCCTAGTGTCCTGAGGGGTCTTACTCCCCTGGAACCCTGTGGCTCATCCTTCAGAACCTAATGTCACTGCTCCTAAAATGAAAACCTTGTTTACGGGCAAAGAGGAAACCTATGTATGTTTGAAGGCAAAAATATATTAGCATAATCAAAATTTTAGCCTAATCCAAGAATTGTTATTAATCCAGGTCTAATTACTATGGGAAAAGAAAAAATACTTCTATGTGCAAAAAGTTTCAATAATAATAGTAGTAATACAGTTAAAATTATTATATAAACCATTTTTGCCTCTCTTCACCTGTGTATTGCTGACACTCCCACTGCTCTGACAGCCTTGCACAATAGCTGGGAATGCCCTGCCTTGCACAGGTGGCCTTTCAGCAAAAACACCACTTTGGCTTTAAAGGTTGGGCTTCCAGCTGCGGTCCTTTCCCCAAACAGGATCCACCAACGTGTCCCAATGGCTCCTTACAAACACCAAGAACAAGCACAGCACAGGCACTGGCATAAAAAAATGCCAGCAGAAGTCCTACCAGCAGGAAAAACTGATTTAATTGAGGGGCTGTTACAGAATGAAGCAAAACATGCTGATCGTGTTTACTTAAAATCCCCCAAATTTTTAATTGTCCCAGGCTTCAGGGGTTGTCAGGCAGGTGGTTGAAGATGTAAATTATGACTAATGATTGGTTAATGAGGATTAATAGATGCAATAAAGACACAATCCTCATTGCCGTAGGGAAATAATGGCATATTGTGTAACAGTGGCGTGATTTCTTTTCTCCTGATTCGGAGTTCACTTATACAGACTAGATATGAAATGAACTTGGCAAATCAAGGCTCCATCAGAAAAGGAAAGTAAATCAGGCATTTCAGCTGGATTAGTTCTGAGGGTACACACGGTAAAGACTCACTCAAAGGCAGACCTCTACAGATAAAGTTTTGCTACCGGTTCCACATCTAATATACCTTTAAATTTAGTATCTAATTTTGTGTTTAGGGGTAGAAAGCAGGAATGTAAACACGTATTGCCTTAAAAGAAGTGCTACCTTTTATTTTAACAGGTGAAAAATAACAAAAAAGTCCCTCCTTCTGTAAAATTCAGCAAGACCAGGATAACAGTTCTATTGCAGTCAGGAAATAGATGTTGCAATTCTCCATTACTTGGTGTTACTAGAAGCAATGTAATAACTGCTGTCATTTATTTCGCCCTATCGCCGTGATGTCCCCTGTCCCAGATGTACGGACATCCCAGACGCCGGCTGTGCGGGATGCCTTTCGCTCAGCACTGCAATCTGCGTTTCCAGTTCAAAACGCGGCACATGTGGTGCCCCTCAAGCCCACTCACGGCGGGTTTATTGCGTGGCCAGCGCCCCCGCCCTTCCGCAGGTGCCAGGTAGCGGCTCCGTGCCCGTGCGCCCTCAGGGGCCCGCCCCGCAGCGCCCGCCCTGGGGACCGATCCGGGGGCGTCCCGGCCCTGCCCCGCCCGGCGCGGGAGCCTGCCCGGCCCCTCCGGGCCGCCGTAGCGCGGGGAGCGGCGCGCGGGGGCTGCCGGGACGGGCCGTGTGAACTCGGNGCGGCGCTGGGCCGGGCCCAGGGGCGAGCAGCGGGGGCTCGGCCCGACACACGCCCGGCCAGGTGCGCAGCGCCGCGGAGAGAGCGCGGGAGCGGGACCGGCCGATGCTGTGGGGCGGGCGGGGTGCGCCGAGCGGCTCCTCCCGCGGCCTCCGGGGCTGAATTGCGGGGCGGGAGACAAGCTCTGTGTGAGGCGGGAGGAGCGGCTCCGTGGGCTGCTGCCGAGGGAAGGCGTATGAGGACCCTGAATTTCCTGTGCAGCTTTGTGAGTGCTAACACTCCCGGCAGCAAGAATGAATAGCTTAAAGCTGTGTGGAAACGTCCCGCAAACTTCGGCTAAGGAGTGGTTTTCACACAACCTTCCTTTCAGCTGAAGGGAAGGCTCACGTTTACAGTCCTCATTTGTTGATAGCTTAAAATTAGCAGGAATAAAAAGCTGAGAGTCAGCGTTTCAAACCAGCCACCGGTTAACCTGGCTTTAAGTCTTAAAAGTGTAAGTCAAAATAAGTAGTAGTACATTGTTCTTGGCCTTTTTGCTTCGTAATGTTTTGTAAGGTGCGATGAAAGGTCATCGTATTGTACTCGTACATTGTCGCTCGTATTGTACTGTCAAAGGTTTAGCATACAAGATTCTCGGATGTCTCCTTTGCAGTGGTGAGATGAACGCTGAAGTGCGTCCTTTGGGTCCGTACTGCCAGCCTTCCCCTGCAACAGTTTGATTCTGGTTTTTGTATCTCCATCTACTGGTGGGAAACGGGTCCTTCAGATACTCAGGGCTTCCTGGCAGGCAGCTGTGAACTGTGGAGATAAAGGCTTCATTTTAGTGTCTTGATGCCATAGAGGGGCTGGCTTTGTGAGAGAGAAACCACGCATTTCCTCTAAGAGCTCAAGTAGCAAAGGCTTGGAGTGTCTGCTGCTTTCATTCCTGTATGCAGCTGAGTGGTACTAACTGTTTAACTCTCCAAATAAAAGTTGCAGTTATCAAGAAAACTTCAACTGTACCATTTAAATTTGTCATTTTGACTTGTTAGGTTGCCTGGTTTATTTTTTTTAATCTTACGTATTTCCACTTATTCATTTATTTTTCCAAAACAGGTGCAGCCATGCAAGAAAGCATACGTTTTGCCTCATCTGGAGATGACATTAAAATATGGGATTCCTCATCTTTCACTGTGGTGGAGCAGTTCAACCCACATACACCCTCACATCCAGTCAGTTCACTGTGCTGGGCCAGCAATAGTATCCTTTACAGTTTCAGCCATATTTCTGTGGGTGTTCTGCAAAATTCCAGTGGGTTTTTTCCTTTCCTTTTTTTACTGAAGTGTTTGTAAAACACAGGCCTGATGCTTTTTGAAGTCTTGCATTAAAATATTGGTAGATATTTTGACCAAAGTTTTGTGGTTCCCTGTGCTGAAGGGATTTACAGAACGAGTTCATGATGGTAAAGAGGTTTCTCATCTTGGGAGCCAGCACTTTTCTAATGCCTGAATTGCCTGCCAACTGTAAAGCTTACTCACTTGTTTCTTCAGTAGTTGATTGTGACACTTGCTTTCAAGACAGTGCTTAATTAACTGACAAGCTTGAGCAAAGCAATTGGTGGTGCAGTAAAATTCTATACATAGTATAGTGAGGAAAATTATAATCAAAGATTTTTTTTTTTTCCCCCAGGACAGCTTCTTGTTGATTCTGATAGTCTTTGATAGTGTTCAGTTACCTCTAAGCATTGCTTTTCTTTCCATTGCTTGTAGCATTTGGAGAGGAAGCACGAACGTGTTGTTGTGTGGGAAAACATTCATGGGATGGTGGTGGTTTGTCATCAGAATGGATCTGACCCATTTAGGTCTTTCACCTCTGACTTGGGAGCCAGTTATAGGATAATGATCTTAGGGGCCAAGTGTTAGATGAACGTATGAGAAATCTCAGTGGGCTGTCAGGTGAACAGCTTGTATGGCTGTCACAGGGGAAGGTGGTGGTGCCTCATCTTGATGTAGAAGGAGGACAGGATGCTGGCACACAGCATATGAGTCCTTCAAGTTCTGAATGTCTGTCCTCTAAGTTAATGTGTGAGAAAAAAGTTACACCAACTGGAACACCAGTGAATGCTTTAGCTATGGAGCTTGCAGAGAATTTGAAGCACAGATATAATGTTTCCATGTATATGCATACACACTAGTATGTGTTTAGTAAACTTTATCTATAGACAGTCTGTCTTACATGCTTTCTTCTACCAAGTCTCCTCTTCATCTCCCAAAACTGAAACAATCAAGTACTTCATAGGCTTGGCAGCTTGTTAGGGATAGAGCATTAGTTCTGTAAAATTATACAAAAGTGCCTTAAAATAATGAAAGCAATAGCAAGCACTAGTCTGTCTGCTGGTTCTCTTGTGTAAAATCCAGCCAATTAACCTGTGTTATTCTTAAATGAGCAAATACAAAGTCACAATGGGCATTGGCCTGAAGACTGAATGATTACTCAATTTGTTTGGTAGCGGTGCAGATGCGGTCTCCCTGCTCTGTAATTCTATAAATGTTCTTATTACTTTGGGATACTTGGTTTCATAAAAGGTTCTTTTTGGGCTTTTGTTTTTCTTTTCTCAGTACAGAGTGGGAGAAACTGGCAACTGCTCTTTGTACTCTAGAAACTGTATAGTGAGGTAGTCTAACATTTGTCACGACCAGGACCATTCTTTAAATCCATAGTCTGCTAACAGCCACAGACATTCCTTTGAACTAGTGATAAATGGGGCTCTTACTTGGGGGTGTGGGGAAACAGAATTGTAGACTGGATAAGCTGCCTTAGTGGTAAAGAGCTCTTAAATAATACCTGGCAGATATTTCTCATCTTTTCTATCAAAGAAGTTGCCATCTCTCTTGTATTGGCAAGTAAGGGCTGTAGTTAATTCAAGAGCTTCTTAATGAAAGCGTGGAAAATAGCCTTGTGTTTCTGTTTCTAGGTCCCTTCAAGGTCCAGTGCTGTAGATTGTTTAGCCAATCTGTCTTCTGTTCAGTAAGGGAAACTTCCTGTTGCTTTTATTAATCACCAATATCCTACAATTATGCTCCTTAACTTGTGACAAAGATAGATATCTGGCTACTGCTTCTGCTGCTGGTGATAAAATAATTGTTTCAAGCTGTAAAAGCAAACCTGTCCCACTCTTTGAAATAGCTGAAGGAGTAAGTATGAGTAATGCTTTTCCCTCATTTTTTTTTCTCCAGTTCACTTGGTATCCTGTGTGTCTCATGTCTGTTCTGCATATGGGGATCAATTTAATTTTAGTATTGTTAGAACACGTATGTAAAAACATTTCCTTATGTATTGTTAAACACATATAAAGAGTGGGGGCAATAGTGCTTTTAAAATAGTTGTGTCAGTAAGAAGATGCAGATGCAGTTATGTAAATGTGATGACTTGAGGCAGTCAGTGGTTCAGATGTGATCTAATGTGTAGGAGATGGAATAGCTCAAGTTTGAGCTTCATTTTCCAGCTTGAGCTGTCAGTATTGTGCATGCCTATGGATTGTACACATGGAAAACATAAGAGTCTATGGGAGAGGTTGTTCTTGGAGTGTACATGTGCCAGCTTATGTTGCAAGAATTGCAAGCAACAAGAATTTGTGTTGTGTTCCAGGCTTTTTTTTCCGAGTTAAATGGAAGTGTGGGACTTCAAAAAGCTGAACTTAGTTTTAGAAGAGTCTCTTCACATGGTCATTTAAATAGCTTGTTAGTGTTCTAAACCATTCTAATTATTCTCCTTGGGTAGCTGTTGTAATGCTAATTTGGACTGGAAATTTTCTGAAAAGTTGTTCAAACCTTGCTTTTAGGATGCTGCAGCAAACACTTTCAAAGATGGAGTGTTTGTCCTGAAGATTTCACTAAATTTGATCTATAACTAATGCAATCCCTTGGAATTTTATCATGTCAATAATTAGATGAACTTGTTTTTTCTTCACTCAAATCTTTAGAACTTAAAAGTGAATTTTCAGCGTGATGGAACTGAATAATAATTTGTCCTCAGTGTAGGCCTGTCATTAAGATTGACTTTTTTTTCAAAAACTGGTACTTCAGTGATTATTTTAAAAAGAATCACTTAACCGAATTATGAGGTTTGCTGCTATAATATTCCCTGTAATGTTTAGGGAATGTGAAGTATGTAACTTAGACAACTTCTTGATTTTCTTCTAAAGAGTTTTTTTCTTTAACTTAGGATTTCTTTAAAAAAACCTCAGTACCTGAATAAAATACTATGATTGCACTTTACGGAGCTCTAATTTAAAGGGAAAATACATATTGGAGGAAAAGGTGGCAAAAAATTAGAAATGGCAATGGGGAAATGCGAGTATTTGAAGGTTTATTAATTAATATATGTTAAAGTATATTAAATGTGTGTCCACACTGGACTTGATTTTAAATGTCTTTTGATAGACCTATTCATACTCTACAGCCATTTCCTATCTGTCAGTGGGACTATTTGTGCTGATAAAAATGGAAACACACGCAATATGCTTTGAAGTAGATTTGAATAAATCCCTTGATTATCTTTAGCATACATTTTCTTCTTTCTCCATTAGGCAAAACAGACATGTGTGAGCTTGAATTCCAGTTCTTCGTATCTCGTCAGTGGAGGCCTTGATAACACAGTTAATATCTGGGATTTGAAGTCCAGAAAGATTTACCGCAGCCTGAAGGTAAGTTTGGCTGAGGAAGATCTGTAGCTTACCACCCCCAGGTTTTGCTGCCAGCTGTAAAAGATATACTTTCTCTAAGTCTGGTATCTGTAGGATCAAGGTCACAGATAGGAGCTAGCGCACATCTGGGCCTTGTTCAAGTTTGTGTTCTTTATGTAAATAGCAAATTTAACAAACATATGGATCTTGGTGTTTTCAGAGTACAAGTCTATAATATGTGTTTAAATTTCCAAAATAGACTTCTTATTTTGCAAATTTTTCTTGGTGTTGTCTGATGGGGGTTTTTTCCAGGAGTTGCATTCCAGGTAATTGCTGTTTCTGATATGTTGAATGAGACAACACTTCTGTATTTCTGGAATACTGTAGCAGAACTAATGTTGTGCAAAACTGGGAGATGATTGTCTTTTAACTGATCCAGTATGGATTCTCTAAAACTTTTTTATGATGCACGAAATGTAAGATGGCTTAGTATCTTTCCCACATGCCTTCAGTACATAGTTTTGCCCTTATTTAGAACCACTGTTTTAAGAGACTATGAAACTTCAGCTTTGATTTATCCTTATCTTCTTGGACTTTCAGAGTTGCAGTTGGAATCAAAACCTCTAGGTATCTAATACAATACTTTAAATATCTATTCCTAACTTTTGTGTTAGGAGGACTCCATTGTCTTCCCCTAAATAGGAATATAGAGGAAAAATAATATGTTCATTATGCACAATATTATCACTGCAAATAACTGTACTGAAAAGCTGGTTAGTAAATATATGCATGTTAATGCTAGAAGTGACGGAAGGGGAAGTTGTTGGTAGTACATCAGATTAACAAAAAGTATATTCAAATATCACTGGTTTCCAGGATACTTCGCTTTTAAAATAATGTTTATAACACCTGTGGTAAATATCTCTGTGGTTGTCATATTAAAATATTGTATATAATTATGTGTTCATCTTTACTAATTTATTAAAACCACCCAATGCAAACAATCAGAGAGTGGTTATGATTGATCTTTGCTATGTTTTGCTGCTGTTTTCTGTGATATTCCACAGCAACTCTTAAATCTTTAGAAGTGTTATAGATGGTCAGAAAAAATAAGCTGAAGTTTTTTTACAAAAGCATAAATTAGGAAGAATGTCTTTAACACTCTCCCTCTAACCTCCCTTACCCACAGGAGCATAAAGATGAAGTCACATGTGTTGCATATAATTGGAATGATGGCTATATTGTTTCTGGATCTTTGAGTGGTGAAATCATCCTACACAGTGTTACCACCAATTTATCAAGCAGTCCCTTTGGTTATGGCAGCAGACAGGTAGGCTATCTATGTTAACTTCCTTTCAGGTACTAAGCTTAATTTGCAGTCTTTCAAAATTGAAAGTACATATCAAGAGCTTTTAAGTTTTGGTATTCTGTTTCATTTTAATTTCTCAGAGTGCCCTTAAGGAAAGGAGAAGGCAGACCACTGTGTGCATTATAGCTTAAATACTGGGTAGCATTGAAATGCACATTTCTCAAGGGCCTTTTTTTCTATAAGGGTTGCAGCAAATTTTACTTGATAGACGCTGGCTCCTCAAGAACAAACTTAGAAGTGCTTAAAGCACAGTTGGCTTTACAAACCAAAGCAGAATTTCAATTCACCACTCAATGTATATTGTTACAGAGGGCAAAGACCATGCAGCCTGGGTTCTAACTTATTCAAAGCTATCTGTACAGGAGGGGTGAATACAAGTCTGTATTTGGAAATAAATTTATTTAATCTGGAGATTAAAATTGCACAGATGCTCAAAGAAAAAATAATGAGGTTTTATCTTTCCTACTTAGGTGTTTAGTTAGTATTTAGGATAACTAGTTTGAAGGAAGATTGTGCACAAGGCAAACACAAAGCATATGTACTACCTAAGAACCTTGGTAGGGTTTGCCACTGCAAATCATTTCTGCAGACTCAAAAGATATTACAAGAATTAGTGGGTATCACAAAGGGAATTCCCTTGATACAAGAGCATTTGCAGTAGTAAATGAGCTGTGTTGTCCCACTGGAAATTCCAATGTGTACTCTTAGTGAGAATTGCCTTGTCTTATGGATAGCCATGTGTTTGAGTTTTAGGCATGCTTTCATTTTTACAGAATGATTTTTACAGGGGTAGAAGCTGCCTAGGGGATGCAGAACTGTTGCTTCAATCCTAAACCTGACCTTTAATTTTGCAAGAAATGCTGAAGTTGTGACTTAATCCTTTTCTGTTACTGCAACAGCTTTTTCAGTCTTAGATTGCAGATAGTGTCAGATTAAATTCTCCTGTCTCGCATGAACAGTATAACGTAGTGAAAAATCTCTTACAATCTCAGAGCATCTCGGGAATTATAGTATACTTTCTGATGAAAAATCTCTGTTAAATTTAAACTGTGTCTGCTCCTGGGTGCTGCAGTGCTTTGATCCATCGCCAATCTCATACTTATATTGAAGCAAAATTGTACTTCATACTTGGTTTGATCTTAAAAATCCATCTATATAGTCAGGTCATTTTTCTGGTTTGATTGTTACGATCTTATGAAGAATGTGCATGTGAGACAGGAGCTGCAGGGAGGTACATGGCTGGATTATGCAGCTGAGGTGAATATCCAGAGAGGAGACTATGCTGCTAGTTAATTGGAAAATGATGAAATTCTTGTGAGGATGATTTGCATGAATCTGTTTGATATATTCAATTCTTTCCACCAGAAAGTGATTAGGAGTAAGAGATATGCTGTGAATAACTATTTTGTCAGATGAAATCAAGAAGTCTGCTGCAAAGCTGAGTGACCTTTAGGATGGATAAAGCTATTTGATGTGTTAAAATAATTGCAAACAAAGAGCTCCTATTCACATTCTAAAGGGTCTACAACATTTTCATAGGGAGGGCAGTTATTTGATTATAGCTTTCATTTAAAATGGAATTGAACTATGATTTTGTAATGAGTTGGCTAGTTGGATGTCTCAGTTTACCAGCTTGTCTTTGATCCTAAAAACGTTCTTTACTTTTATGTGCAGAAATGGCTTTATTATTGTTTTGGGTTTTAATTGGAGAATTGATTCTGCAATGAAGATAAATATTTGAAGACCTGTGTAATTCTGTTAAATTTAAAAGGCCTTTACTTGATTTATTGCTTAGGGACTGGGTTTCCTTAAGAATAAACTTGAACAGATAAACAGTGTATTATACAGTTTGATCCTGGTGCTAGTTTTCTGACTTAGGAAGGGTCACCACTCCATAGTAACTTTTTTTAGACTTGAGGAATTTGAAGTCTAACTAACCTTAAAAATTTTAGATTGTCTGTGTTTGATTCAGTGCGATGGAATGTAGTTTCCATGCCAGTTAATTTCTCATGTTGTGTAGATTCTACAAGTAGTAGAATGGCCAAAGGTTGCAGTGCTTTCTCTGACTTTAAACAAAATTCTTTTCATAGGAGCATTGGCCTATATTCTGTTAATTGATTTTAATTTAGAACACCTTTGTGTTTTATTAGAATTGAGTTCTTGCAGAGTTGTTTGCAGATCCCATAATTTGTCCTTGCTATTGGCATTCATTTAGACTACCAGATTCTTATCTTCTTGCTGTTGTGAGGCTAAATTAAGGTTTATTTCAAAATATAATGTTTGTTTAAGTTTTCACTGCCTGCTGCAATGCTCCTAGCAACAGGATTTAGTTTAGCTGTTTGAACAGCTGGCTGATTTGTAAAGGAGTGTGAAGGATTCTGGCCACTCTGTATAGCGAAAGGTTTGTCAGCTTTTAAAGCTAAAAGTGGGGAGCAGTGGTAATATGGCAAATGTAGGCATATGAAAGAAAATGGAGAACTTGCCCAGACCTGTGAGATTAAAAGGATAAAGGAGAAAAGGAAATGGCCGACGAGGTAGGATAGCAAAGGAGGTTTGAGAAGATCGAGAAGAGAGTAATCTTTGTGGGCAGAAGGACAGGAGTGAGAAAATGAAACATGAGCAGATGCCAGGGCAGTAAGGAGGAAGGTATTTGAAGGTAAGGAATTGAGAGAACTGTGAGGGTCAGGAATATTTCCCATGTAGATCTTCTTTGTAGTTAAAGCTGTTGCTCCTGAATCTCTCAGTATTTTTTTCAATGTAAACAAACAGAAAAATGACGATAAAATTGTTACCAGTAGAGGACCATATTAATGATGAAGAGTTGTACTCGCTCCTATTTGAATATGCGGTTGAAGGTGCCACCTCTTTAAAGCAGGTTGAAGCAATTTGGCTTCCAGAAAGACATGCAATATAAGTGCTGGAAATGATGCTGGAAGAATGTGAAGCAACACGTATCTCCATTAAAATGAAGTTAAAGACAGAAATAGGATAAAGGCCAGTACAATGCATTGTGGTGTGGTCTATGCCAGAATAAAACAATAGCTTTTGAGAGCATTTTCAGGCAAATAAAATATTTCAGCACTCATTGGACTGGACTTGAGTAAAGGACTTGATTCAGTGCTTTGTGAGAAAATACTAGATAGGATGGGTAAGAAACTCAATATATTGATAAATCAAACAAATATTTTCTTTCATTATCCATCTTGTTTAATATTTTCAGTAGGTCTTACGATAGTAGAAGTAAGGCCAACAAAACTGAGGAAGGGTCTGGAGCACAGGTCTTGTGAGGAGCAGCTGAGGGAGTTGGGGTTGTTCAGCCTAGAGGAAAGGAGTCATGGGGGACCTATTGCTCTCTACAACTGCCTGAAAAATAGGTACTAGCAAGGTAGGGATTGGCCTCTTCTCACAGATAACAAGCGATAGGAGAAGAGTAAATGGCCTAAAGTTGCACCAGTTTAGATTGGATATTAGGACAAAATTCTTCTCTGAAAGGGTAGTGAGGCATTGAAACAGGCTGCCCAGGGAAGTGTGGAATCGTCATCCCTGAAAGCATTCAAAAAACACGTAGGTGTGGCATTTAGGGACATGGTTTAGTGGTGAACATGGCACTGCTGGGGTAAGGCTTGGACTTGATGGTCTTTGAGATCTTTTCCAGCCTTAATGATTCTGTGATTCTAGGTAGAGCTGTGATGAAACCCAGTGGGAAGGCATTTGCCCGTAAGAGAGAACTGTCAGTATCAAAAAAGGATTGAAACTATAGACACAGGAATAACTGTGACAGAGCAGAAATTAAGATACCAGATTTGGGGGACAACTGAGGCTCTTATTAGAGTAGGATTTCAAAATTCCCAAGGGAAAGAAGGAGTTGGATTTCTTAATATAAAATGACAATGACTAAAACAGACTCAAAAAAGAAAATGCAATCTAGGATATTTCAGGGTGGGTATTTACAGTGTAAAATGGATGAAATGTCACTGCTGTACAAAGACAGTAGCAAAAAATATTTTGAGGATCATAAAAGATTTTAGTTGTCCATATTCAAGAAAGACTCATACTGGGAGAGTTGCAAAAAGACTGATGGTACTGAAGAAACAGGGTTCCTGGAGAACTCTCTCATTTTTTTTAATAGCAAAATAAAGCCTGAAGGAAGATGAGCTTGCTGTTGTTTAAAACAGGGACTAGCAGCACTGGGGAGTTAGGAAACTGTTTAAGTGTAAGGGCATTATGGTCACAGGAGCAAATAGGTGAAGATGGGTCATAAGTAAAATTAATTGGGACATGTTAGAGCTGTGAGCTTCTGAAACATCCTCTGATGCAATGTGGTGGAAACAAAATATCTTCTCTAAAAGGCAAGTTAAGTTCCTGGATTGTCCTCTTCTGCAATAGCAAGGCTGGCTGTGATAAGTCAGGCACGTTATCCTCTTCTGTGGTCTTAGTCCACAGGTTGAAGTCAGTTCTGCAGGACCTACATACTTACTTAACTCTAGAGTCTGTGTGTGTCTTGTTGAATTGGCTGATATCCAAGTACCTCAATTCAGTAAAGGGGAGTTAAGTTTAACATTCTTGGCAGAAGACTAGTTGGTGAAATAATGTACCTTTTCACTTCTTTAATTTTAGATGTGATGTGAGGTTTTTTTGTATGAAGGCATGATATTTGCTGAAAATTTGAGAAACTTTTCTCCAAGTTTCTTTTTTCTTCTCCTTAGTTTTGCTATCAGCTCATATGGTAGCCCATAATAAAAAAAAAAATTCTCATCCCCCAACAGCAAAAATGACATTGTAGTGCAAAATTATTTTTTCTGGTTTTACTACTTATATTTCAGAGTTGGAAGCCTTTGTAGACTACTTTAAGCTTGTATTCTGAATATGTGTCTTTAGAAAATAATATCATATTTAATATCAGTATTAAAATTCATTTTTATGTCTGTTTTGCAGCCTGTTCGACACTTGAAATATTCATCCTTTAAGAAATCCTTGCTGGGCACTGTTTCTGACAGTGGAAATGTAACTCTCTGGGATGTAAATAGCCAGAACCCATATCATAATTTTGAAAATACTCATAAAGCACCAGCCTCAGAAATCTGCTTTTCTCCAGTCAATAAGCTGCTGCTTGTAACTGTAGGTTTGGATAAAAGAATTATTCTCTATGACACTTTAAGTAAAAAGTGAGTATATGAAAGACCTTTTGATTTTTGAAGATTCCTTATTCGGGTTTTATAAGCTGAAAAAACATGCCTAATTATGACATGAATTATTTCATTCAGCCCCCATGCGGAGTGGTTGAAGTGGTTGGCATATTGCTGCTGGAGAACCTGTCCCATAGTCCATTTTGTTTCTAAGTTAAACAATTGAAAAACCCCAAGGCCATGTGGGAGCTAG
This sequence comes from Irena cyanogastra, assembly GCA_013397155.1. Classification (NCBI taxonomy): domain Eukaryota; kingdom Metazoa; phylum Chordata; class Aves; order Passeriformes; family Irenidae; genus Irena; species Irena cyanogastra. Next base: position 606 of record VWZV01002244.1, on the reverse strand, counting down.
TTGAAGTCCAGTTTATGGGTAATGTTCTCCAGTGCTTGTGTATGGGCTTTTCTTGTTGATAGAGAGGAGTTAACTTTTGTGAGGAACAGTACAGCCTGTGGGGACCTTCAGCCACCTGAGCTTAGCTTGCCTGCTTTTCTGGTTAAGATAAAAAAGCTAACTGTGGTGCACAGAGCTGCTGAGATGGAGGAGAATGTTGGATGAAAAAGCAGAAAGGATGGGACATGAGTCATGGGACTTTGTGGTAAGAGAATAGGATGGCAAGTGGTTTTGTGGGCCATTGGTTTTAGCGTGAGTAGTGCTTTTACTCTAGCTGAATAAAAGCAGGAGTTTGTTTGCATTTTGGAAGGATGTAG
>VWZV01002237.1:14870-31145 GCA_013397155.1 Irena cyanogastra | reverse complement strand
AAAAACATCTTTGCAATTTTCCAAATGCATTATGGATGCTGTTGGATATTAAAAAAGCCCAAACTTGCTGTTAGATATTAAAAAAGCCCAGTCTTCTCCCCAACCCCCAACATGAAAACTTGAACATTTTCTACCAAAGGAAATGAGGAAGCAGGTTAACAAAATATCCCTGTGCCTGTGTTATATACAGAATTAAATTGTCAGTAGAGTCTCAAGCTGGTTTTCTAAAAACATCATGCTCACAGTGTCAAATCTTATCTTAAGTAGGTTAGCAAGTGATTTATATGGAAATGCAATTTTCACTGTAGTAAAAAGGAGATGTCATACAAAGGCTATGAAGCAGAGGTTTGCACAGTGCAATATTGTGTCAAAAGAGATCTAAAAAAAAGATGCAAAATAGTGAAAACCTAGAAGAGAGTAAAACCACATAAGCCTTTTTTATGTAGTTAGTATAAGAATTGGGAGCCTGATTGCCTGAGATGGTAGGGATCCAACAAGTAATCTGTTTGCCACTCTGTCACAAATAAATGTTTGGAGAAAGTGTAATTTTTTAAAAATTTGTTTTGCATTGCGGTTATAATTCTTCCCTGCTAAGACATGTGGTAGAGATGTATTTCTTGGAGAGAATTTTAATAGTGTTTTAAAACTTCCTCAGTAGTCTATTTAAGAAGTATTTGATGCTAAACAAAGATTAATGTTGTGTTCTTGCTCATGACTTGTCGAGTTAATGTCTACTTTGAGTAACAACATATACATGTTAACTTTTCTGAGTTAGAACAAATGTACATCTACTGCAGTATCTTTGTTGTAAGAGTGCTTATGGAAGATTGCTAAAGAAGCAAAAGCATATAAGTTTATTCTAAAATATTTTCTCCTCTTTAGTGATTTTTTTCTCAGAGGCTGCCTCTCTTTAATAGCTCTTGATGGATGCCTCACTCATAGGTTTTGTTTAGTTTTTGGACCTATGTGAAATTAACATCTACTATATTCTGTTTCAGAGACACAATAAAATGTGTCCTGGATAAAAGTGTTATCTTTTTCTCTTCATTTTGCACACCTCCTGTTTAGTTTATTAAGTGTTGTATTGTAAGAAACCATGAAGAATTGTTCCATGTTTTTCTCTGAAACAGTTTTGTTGTGTTTTTTTCTTTAAGTTTCTGATGTATCTTTGTAGTCATCTCTTTTCCATTCTGAAATTCCCCAGTCATTTTAGAATTGTGTTGTATGGAAAACCTCCCACATCTTCTGTCGTTCTTTTTGTGTTTCTTTGTTCTTTTTCAAGTTTTACTGGAAGTTTTTTTACAAAGGGAGGGACAGAAAGCAAACAGTCAAGTTGCTCAGGCAACAGTGCCATAGGATTTTTTTTCTGAGTACTGTCTTTACCTCGTAATTCCTTTTATTGTCATATTGCCAGGAATGAGTAGACGTTTTCATAAAACTGCAAAGTGTACTCTAAAGCCTGTGTTCTCAATACCTGAGTAATGCTAGCTAGTCGAGAGCCTATCATTCTGTAAACAAGGTTTGGCACTTTTTAAATTTCCTTCATGCAATACTTTCAATACTGAATTAAGTATATTGAATTTGGCATGCCAGTGTCATAGGTAAGTTCTTTAAGCAAGCCAGCTTTTACGTTTGCTACCTAAACTACGTGATAAGTTGTTCTCCAGAAATTCTGTCCCAGAAAAATTTATCACTTTATTTTCTTTCCACTTCTCCTGGATGATGGTGAACAATGTGAGTTTCAATGGAGATCCAGGTGCAGCTTTGCTAGTGACTTTTCTTCACAAGAGGCCTGCCTACAGATCTCAGGATCTGGTGTCTGAGAAAGGATAGAAAATGCTGCGAGTAGGACTGTATGATACAGGACTGAAGTGCCACAGCTTAATCCCATCTGTCTTTAGGTTGTATTTTAACCTTTGTGCTCATCTTCTTAGATGCATAGCCCATTGCCTGCTTTGATCTTGGGGAAACATACCAGATATGCAAAGCTGAGAGCAGAATATCCACAGTCCTTGTTCTCAGAATATGTCACTGAGCTCAACGTGAAGTCTTGGTCCTTTGCACAAACAGCTGGTCTTAAGAGGAGTAAAACTCTCCTCAGAGAATAACAAAAATTAGAAGTCTCTGTACAGTCAGGTAACAGAGTCTGCCTTGAGTTCTGCTTGCTTTCTTTTTCCCCTCTAAATGTAAATAGGCACTCCAGCCAGGTGATAGATTTTTCAGAATCTCTTTCATACTAAAACTGCTCTCATTTATTCTTGTTTCTATGTTAAAGATTTCTGTGAGGACCTGCTTCATAACTCTAGTCTGATGATTTCAGGGAACTATTGAATAACAGTTGCATGTACCCCTTCTTTTTATGTGGAAATATATAAGTTTTGCTATGCTTTAGGCTTTCTAACCACATTCACAATTCAGCTAATTTAATCCTGAATTACTGTTTTAGAATAGTGGCTTCTACTTCTCCTGACAGAACTGGATGAGGAGATGTTTTTTACAAAATTTGGTTATTATAAAACTCAGGACAGGTCCAGAGACCTGAAATGTTTAGAAAGTCTATTACCATTCTGGGAAAAAAGCCTTGAAATTTGAAAGTGAAATGAAGGTACACAATAAATAAAATTGCCAAATTATTGCATTTATAAACTGAGAGTTTCATGCATAAAACTGTGAATTACCAGGGCTGTCAACTCTCCTCTTAAAATTCCCATTTCATTATTGATTAGTTCCAGAAATACTTCATAGATTGAGGCATTTTAAATGTTTCATTTTAGGCAACAGCAAATGTGCAGTACTGGTGTTCATCATCTGTATTTGCAATAAACAGGAGCATTAAATTTGGATCTATACTAGTAAAATTGCTTGAAAATATTTATGCTAACTCCTAGCATTTAGATAAAATGGTTTTACTTGAACTAGTCATGTGCAAATACAATAAGCATACAGGAATTGATTTTTGCATAAACTCCTGTTTTTGTTTAGACAAATTCAACAACATATTCTACAATAAATAAGGTCAAAACCAATTATCACTCTTACTTCAGTAAATTAACACTTCCATGTTCTCTGGATAAGAAAGCTGTGTTTAACGCCCAACTTCATTTTCTGTGAAATTTCATTTCAAGAGAAAACCAGAAAACATTATAAGGAGTAATGAAGTAAATGTCTTTTAAACTATGTGTTATTCCTAATGCACATTACTGGCTGCCCTTACCCAAATACCATTTTGCTTAAGTTATTGCCATATGTATACTTTTGCAATATAAAGTAAAAGTATAGCTTCTAACAAATGGTTGTTCTTTGTCTATATTTTTGGATAATACAGTGTTAGGATTTTTTAACTTATTCATCGTAACTTCATTGCATAAGGGTTGTTTAGATTTGCAGATGTTTTGAGAGTCATTTTAACTATTCAATTGTTAATCTGAAGAAACAGAATAAGGAAGCATTCTCTGATCACATTTACCTTAAGGTACTTTCAAACTTCTACAATGATGGAATTTTTGTAAATGGAGTAAATTTTTTGCTTGCATAGAGAGAGTGTTTGATAATATTTGAGGTATTATGTCCTTTGCTTCCCTATGATTTAATAGATCCCATAGAAACAAGGAACAGCAAAAATTCATTGCTTTTTGGACGGTGTATTGGTCAAGCACTGAATATTTATGCTGCAAGTTAATTAAAAATAGCTAAGTTAGCTTTAAACCAACTACTTTAGATAAAAAAGTTGAGCACAGCCCATAGTTTACACGATCTAATCCACAGCAATCTCCAGCAGGAAATGTGACTTCTTCTAACTGAGACATTTTGGATGTCTTTATACTCCACAGTGGACACACTTTGAGCATTTGACTAGTAAGTTTTTCTGAGGTCGTGCGTTACTCAGTGAGACACCATTAATTTCGATTGATTTCTTTGACAGCAGCTAGAAGGTAGGTAAATGATGATAGCACCAGTGGCAAGAGTTGCTGAAGAGACAAATTACACAAGGAGGCAGTTTGATACAGTGATGGATAGAGTGAAAGAAATTTGCTAAACAAAAAGATGTAGAAGAGGCTGTAATTGACAACCACTCCCTCAGAACCTGAAAGACACGATCCTTGGTCATTTCTCTTGGCCGACACCAAATAATTGGGGAGTCCCTGGCAGAAATAGTTAACAATGCTTGTAGAAAGACAGGAGGCTGTGGCAGCTCTTAGCCCTCCAGTTACTTAGATCAATTTGGATATTCATATACTCTGGAGATTTAGTTCCATGTAAGCTGGGCTTTCACTAGTACTAGATGATGGGATTTTTATTGATATTCTCCTTTTGTTATAATTTATAATTAAAGTCTTTAAATTAAGATATTAAAAGAAGTTTGTCTCTACTTGACTTTTTTTACTGCATTATGAAATTTTAATTATCTTTGCTCATATGTCTTGGTGTTCTGTCTCATTTGATGAAGAGAATGGAGAATTAATCATAAGTAAAATGCAAAAATAGCTTTTGTGTGTTATAACTTCTGAGTCTTTTATTATTGGTGCTGAACGGTGTTTAGTGAACAAGACAGATAATTGCAATAAGAAAAAAGAGAAAATGAATGGTAAACAAGTGTGTGTTTTTAAGTGGAAAACTTGCATTTACTTTTGAGTCAAAGCTCCTAACTAGTGCAATGCATCAGACTAATAGTTTATTTAATTTAGATTCATTGTTTAGCTGGACATGATTGCATGTTCCTCATGTTCAGGATAAAGGATGCATTTGCGGAGGTTCTGGGTCGTCTTAGATGAAACTGGAGTAAACTGAATCTAGTGAAATGGTATCCAGATACAGAACAGTATCTGTTCTGGGAAGCTAGGCCTGTTGAACATTTGGACAATTTAACCTTCCTTTGGCTCACTTCCCATGCCTCTACTACGTGATGTCACTGTTACTGCTCCCTCCACGCACGCTGGGGCATGAAGTCATGCTGGCAGAGTTTGTAAAACATGTACCTGTCCCTTCAAAGCTCTTGATGAAGACTTGAGAGATACTGTTAAGAGCTTTTCAGAAATCCACTTTGGCTTCATGGACTAGATCACCTTTGTCTTTTGCAACCCCAAACACTAGAATTAATAATTCAGATTTTTCACAGACTACTTCATAACTGGGATTATCGAAGCACAGAACATGTCAGAGGGGAATTCTTGCAGGCATTTGGCTAAGCTCCTTTATTCCAGTTGTGATCTATCTGAATCCTTGTCTACAAAGCTGATTTCTAGCCAGCTGAACTGGCTGTACTTTTACAGGGACTTACTCTGTCCCAAGTGTAAGACTTTTCATTTGTCTCGGTAGAATTTCACAGTTTGCCAGCCCATTCCTTCTGTTTATAAAGTTCTCTCTGAAGAGCAATCTTGTAGAAGTCTGTTGCCTGATTCTCTGAATTTGGTGACAGCTGCAAGATTTCTGAGGGTCCATTTTGTCCTGTCAGCCAAATCAGTAATGAAAACATTAAATAGTATTGAAACCACTTGTAGTAAGCTGACCTTTAGTCTGTGAAATGCTGACCCTTTGAGCCTGAAGGCAGGGTAAGATACTTGCAGTTCACTCATGCTGTCCACACCTCCCTCACTAGGGCTCAACAGTGCTCTGAGTGAGTGAATCAGAGCCTGGCTAGAGTAAATGATGTTCACTACTGTTGTATTAATCATATTGCTCATAATTTCATAGTAGAAACCAGTTCAGGTTTAAATTCATGGGTATAGTCTACTTAAGTGTTCCCCCCACAAAACTGAATAGATACAGCTTTTCCACTTCTCTAGGAAGTCCTCTTATGTTAACCCCAGTCTGTCTTTACAGCCTGCATATGCGCTAACATTGTATTTTTAAAATTGTTTTATAAAATTATTATTCATTCTTTAGCAGTCTCTGTATCTGAATTTGCCATCACCACAGGGTGCATAATTTAAACGGATTTATTCAGAGTTAAAAAAATTACCATGTACTTTCATCATATAATACCATTCATGAACACTTGCGTGTGCCACTGTTTAAATGAAAAATATTATTTTCAAATTTATGGCATTCCTTTTTTGTAATTTCTAGTTTCCGGTACTGGATGAACCTTGTGCTAGTGATGTGCTAAACATTTGCAGTCCATCTTATAATGAACCATAATTGGCTTTATTCCTCATTAGAATTCCTGTAAGGATTTAGAAAATGTAGTGTATAATCCTCCCTTATGTTTATTGCTATTATAAACCTTTTGTGCATTCCCCAAACTGAAATGTCTTTATTTGAAAGTAGTCAGTCATCATGGTTTATTATTTGCATCTTAAGGTTTTAAAGACATTTTAAAGAAAAGTGCTACCAGTGGTTAAGTTGATGAATATAGCTGATAATAAAATGTCAGTGTGAAGTGTCTTTTAGAGTTGAATTTGTCCTGAAGGTGGGAGTGTTTGTTTCATTCTTGACTTTTTTCAACATTGCCTTTTAACCCTATTATTGGTTACCTAGAACTGTATTTACTACATGAAATTCTGTTATATCTATTCATGTAGGAAGTAAGGGCAAAGTTATGGCAGAGACATTTGTGAAGGTTAAGAAAAAAGAGTTTGTTGTCAGTAGTTTATGTTTGCTAATCAGCAGCTTTCACAACAGCTGGAGCTTTGTATTCTCCTGAAAATTAAAAGCTGTTGAAAGTGTCCAAAGTAGAAACTGAATATAGCCTGCTATTAAAAAATTGTCTTTAATATCAGGTCTTTTGTTCATCAATTGTTTTGCTCATCTGTCCCAGATTTAGATCAGAAGTGAGATTAAGGATACATGAACTGATTTGTAGTGACTGAATTTTTGGCAGAATTTTAGTTTACGTTTCACTGCTGATACAGTTGTGGAGAATATTTGGTCTCTTGTTTGCCAGATGAATAACAGGGGACCTAGGGAAGATCTCTCTCTCTCAGAAAGATGGGGGCTGAGAAAACTAATGCAAATGGTAATGTCCAGGGAAGTTGGGAAAAAGTGAAGGGACATGTACAAGCTGCGATGGACTTCTCAGTAGAGAATAAACAGTTAGATGGGAGTTATGTAATAGTTTAAACAAGCTGCATATTTTGGTGTAAGCAGCCCAGGAAAGTGAGTAGAATCAGCTTGAGCAAACCAAAGAAACTGACACTTTGACTGAGTGTAGGACTTGAAATCAGTATTAAAAAATATGTTACAGTTTGCGGGGGGTGGAGTGTCTGTGGAAATCAAGATGATTGTAATTTTTATTATAAAAAAGCTTTCCATATTTTTGTTTTAATACAAATTCTAGTTCAATTTTCTAAGTTTTCTGTAGAACTTTCAGGGGGTTATTAATTTACCTGGTCCTATTTCATCTTAGAAAATCCTGCCTTTATTTCATATACATTGTATTATGAAGTTATTTGTAAGTAAACTCTCTGTATGTGTGAGAAGATAGATATATACAAGAACTTCATCCTTTACATTTCTGCTTATATGTTTGGATTAAATGTGTGGTTATCATAATTACTACTATTATTTTCCTCTGACAGTAGTGGTTTAATCTCTATCAATAAAAAAGGTGTACATTTTTCAGATTTAAAACATATTATTTTCATAGATTGAACAACTCAAAAGTTTTTTGTTTAGGAGTCGTAATGAATTAATATCTGAGATCTACATTTTTTTAGTTCTTTTTTATTACAATAAAAAAAAGGTTGTCATTTTGGTAACTGGATTTGAGATTTTCTTTTTGGGGGTGGTTGGTTTTGTTTCTTCTCTAACATCACCTTTGTGTAAAAACATGACAACGGGGTATTATTTTCCTTCTTCTTCATTGAAAAATACTCCCTCCATTCAAAATTAAGGTATTCTTTAGATTAAAGCAGTGGAATTGTTGAGTTCTTCAGCTAACAGGCCAGCTAATTCTAGTTTATATTCCTTTTCTTCCAGGATAGTTTAATCTCCTGACTCATTATGCTAGTGTCACCACCATAAACTGCCTCAGGCCTGGCAATTTTGTATTGATGGATGCTGAAACAATATTATCACTATATGCTTTCCTGGTGTTTTCTTCCTTGTGCATTTGCTGTTGACCACTATCAGCTACAGGATACTTTTGTTCTGACCAAATGGATTTATTTATCTGATTAGGGTGGCTTTATTATAAAGCTTTGTTACTGCAATAGATAGTGGACTCTGCTTCTAGAGCTATGGATTCTGCTTGATGTTCGAAATTCAGACTACATTTGGAGCTTAGACTGCAAACTTTAATGTATGCGTTAGGTGTCTCGTGTTTGTGTCCCAGACTTGTGTGTATATCCCATGCCAACATACCCCCTTTCCTTTTGTCATTTGTCTTCAATCATTCTTCATGAAAACTGTTATCAAGAAGAAGCATTTTTCCATATCAGGAATTTATCAGCAGACATCAAATAGGAATTTTTATATTTTAGAACATGTGTCTTCCTATATCTGAAGCCTGATAAGATGGCTTAGCACCATAAGTCCAGATTCTGAGGGATTGTCAAGAAAACAGTGATCTTGAGTAGGGGGAAGTGAGACTAAGTTTGATTTTCTAAAACTTTGTGAAAACTTTATTTTGAAGTTTAAATCTACATCTGCAATATGCATTGGCATGTTCTGTGAATGACTGAAAAGATAAACTGTGAAACTGTGCAGTCTTGGATGAGATGGTAGGAAAGCTCATGTTTCAGCTAAGGAAGAGTTCCAGAGATGACAGGACTTGACACTGTAGACAGCTGAATGCTGTTCCAGGTCTTGTCAAAGAGCTATACAGGAAAATCTGAAAAGAGTGATCTAAGAAGTGCTTTCTAGAATCTTTGTTTTATAGAGGTTTAAAAGTCATGGTGACATGTGGTGATTGGGTCCATAGCAGATGACTTCTACAAAATATACATGGAGAGACATGATTGCAAATATTGTTATGTATTTTATACACCTGTGGAAAAGTCTGAATAGTTTCTAGTATCAATTTATGTTGTCTGAAATTTATGTTCTCTGATTGGTGTTTCGAAAACAATTTTTTTCTTACCTTGGAACAAACCGAAAAGTCAGTAGCCATAGAAGACAATCTGGTTAATATATCTGTATTTAATTGTGTACACTTCTCCTATTCTGACAGCAAGTTATACTCTGGTAGTATCTTCTAAAGGGTGTATTACTGCTTAGATTAAGATTTAAATCTGAACAAAATATCTGAGATAAATTGTTGGATGAAAAATAAAGTGCTAACTGTCGTGTTCTCCCTGTTGTCCAGACTAGCATACTTGCTAGAACACTCCAGCTCCCACCTTGCCATACAGGAGGAGATGTGCATTTGGGAACAGACACATCTTTCCCAGAATTCAGGCAAGGCGTGGTAGGGGTGCATACCTGCAAACTCTAATGGGTTAGCATACTAAGTTGTGCTGCCAAGCCACAAGGTAGGCATAGCTGTGAACCCTCCTCTCCTCCCTCACCCAGTGATGAAGCAGAGTCATTCCAGATGTGATAAAAGCCAGCTGATGCTTGCTTCAGTAACTAGAGCTATTGCATAAATAGTGCATCTGAATGTATTTCAGAGGGGTAACAGCATCAGTGGATGTTAATACTAAGGCAGAAAAACAAAAGGGGAAGTAGGACTGGGGAGAAATAAAAGATGGGAATAAGAAGAGATGAAATGAAGGGGTGGGGAGAGGGAAAGAAAAAAGCACAGACTATTCTAAATGCATCTGACATTCTGTGTAGCTGGAAAGGCAGCTAGAAGAAAAAGCAAAGATTTATTAACAGTTTTTAAATGTAAGTAAATCAGAGAAGTTGTCAAAACATTGATTTTGGATATAATGATCTCTTGTGAGGTTGTGTACATAAATAAATAGGTGTGATTATTGATTTGCAGATAAACAGTGAGGTCATTGGCTGTCAGCAACCTGGTTTTCTTTCTATGAAGTTTCATTTTCATATGTTCTTTCTTCTTTTACCTGAAGAGAGATGTTTTTTGAAGCTATTAGTAAAAATAATCTTTTTGTCTTTTGAATGAAACAGATGGCATGAAACGATAAGTATTTTTTAAACATGTCTATGAGGAGAAGTACTCTGTTTTTAAGAGTTTTATCCACCTTGATGAATTCCACTTTAGTTGGGCTATTTAGAAGCCTTTCCTAGGCTGCTCACAGCTGCAAGTACATCCCAATTTTGGAAATCTGTAGCTTGATCCGGCCTCATTGCATTTCTTCCTCACTATTATGTGAAGTTTTTGTTGCCACTCATTACAGATTCTGGTACATCAGAGGAACATTCAGTGTTCTTTCAGTAGAATGATCTCTTTGTAGTACTTGTTTCTGTCTACATCATTCCAAAACTGAAACATAAGCTACTAAATTTATAAATAACCCAAAACTCAAATGAATAAATCCAATAGTATGAATAATTTTTTTGAAACAAACTAAACCACACTGATATTGAACTGAAGGAACATAAGTAAGAAAATAATGAAAATGAAGACCTTTTCTTGAACATTTTCTCCATTACTATCTAAATATAATCATAACTTGAAGACAGTGGTATCTGTGCAATCACATGCCATGATACAAGATCAATGGCACACCCAGCTTAGGGTTTAAAGAATGATTTGAATTAATGAATAATTAATGAATATGTTTACAGTGACTGTAGAAAATAGTCATATTTTTCTTTACTTTTTCCATCTGATCAGTCACTATAGTAGTCAGCAAATCCAGAAGAAAAATTGTTAAAATATATTTTAAAATACGTATTTTTAGTGTAGATAATTTCTAGTCCACAGAAATACGTCCCAGAGGAGTTGGTGAAATGCACATAAACTGACAGCATGCACAGAAATATCAAAGTGGAGCTTTTCAGAAAATTGCTCATGTGCATAAGTTGGTGTTAATGTCATGTTATCAACAAAACTAGAGAGATGTTTTGGAAATGGTGCATTACATTTGGTAAAAATGAACAATGCTCCTTCTCAAAAAGAAACAGGATAGGTCATGTTAGTAATGAAATGGAAAATTTCATTCTACCTAAGTAACTTTCAAATTTTTTTTCAATTCGTATCTTTTTTATATGCCTTTTCCCCCTCTCTTCTGCATTTTTTTCCTCTTTTCTGTATCTTAAATACCTTTCTCACCACCGTTGCAAAGACTCAGCACAGCAATTTTGGAGGATTTGAAGTTCTGGTTTGTACATCTAAAAATACTAACTTCAGAAAATTAAGCACTGAGATGCCACGAAAGAGTGCTGAGACTAAATTTAACATCCCATTCATGTTGCACTAATACCTGGTATGCTTTCTGCTGTTATTTATTTTTTTAAACTGATACAGTCCAATTCTGCAATGGTCGTTATTAAAAAATACAGTAGCATAGCAAGGANTTAGTAATTTTATTTATTTCACTCTATTTTTAATAATTTTATTTAAAGATATGTGCTTCTCTAGTCATTTTTGGTCCTAAAAAATAAAGATGAAAGCTGTTTCAGTAATAAAAGAATTTGAGTGCTAAATTCACTGAAGAAATAGGTCAGCTGATATATTCTACTTTATCCTTTATGCTTTTAAAACAAGAAACACTTAATGTTTCTAGATATTTGAATAAAATATACACTATTCTTGTGAGAGCAAACAGAAACCTTGGAGTTCACATTTGTCTTTCAGAGAAGCTTTAAATTCTCCCATAAAGTAAATGTTTCCTAGGATGACATACCAATCCCTGCCTATTAATTTCGTTGGCTAGTACTATAAATGAGTGTAGAAATGATGGTGTTTTCTTTCATGTTTTCTGATATTTTTTTCATGGAATTGGTTTCTACAGGACTTCCTAAAAACAGGAGCTATTACAAATTATATTTTCAACAAAAAATGTTTTTCAAATCTCTCGTCAGTGAAGACAAAAGATGAATAAGTGATAATTATAACATTAAGAGCTTTCAGCTTTTTGTAACAACACTTGGCTGAATTTTAATCCAAGCTCTGCAACTAAAACAGTAGGGAATCATGCTAAAAATGCTTTTTAGTTTGTTGATAGGGTTTTTTTGGTTTTTGGATTTTTTGGCATGTTTGTGTGTGTGCTTTTAAATGGATTTTGGGAACAGAAAGATTTACTTGCTGGCATAAGATCTTAGGGGACAGGCACTCATGAACTATGTTCTGCTACTTTTCATACTGAAACATTCTACTAAATGTGTGAATAATATGTTTACAACAAGTTCAAAGCAGAATATACAGCAGATAATGACAAAATTAGTCATGCTAATGGTGATGTGTGCTGATTTTAAAATTGCTGTAAAATAACAGGAAAATAACACTGATGAAAAAGCTTTCGTTATGTCATTTTAAGGAAAGTGGGATCAATGCCAGTAGAGTAAGAGGCACATTACCTAGCTGCATTTCATCTAATTCAAGCCACTAAGTAATGTTATACATTAAATACAGAACTTACTATAGTTCATAGACAAAAGGCTTTTTGCTAGCTTTAAGAAGTTGTTTTATTTTAAATTAGGTTTGAAATAGGCAAACAAAATAAACACAGGCTTGACGTGGTCTTAATTTTAAATGGTGGGTACCATTTGGCATAATGTTCATTAGTTCAGACTTGGAAGAGTTTGGTGGCTGCTTTGAATAAATACACAGAATGTATGGAAGCAAATGAGAAGGTTCAAATTGCACATTTGTTAATGGTATTAAATTAACCAAGGCAGTCCACAGTTGAGTAAGAACTTCCTCCCTTTAACAACATAATAAATTATAAAGAGATACAGAGACTACGAATGTAACATCTCATACTTTTTAGCTTTTAAAACCTTTTATTCAGAGTGATATTGTGGTTTTTCTTTATTCATCGTAAGAGACAGTAAGGAACTGTTTAGCTTCAATAAATTTCATATACTTCAGTGTTTCTCTTCCTAGTAGCCTGACTTGGTATTCTAAGACCAAAAGTTACTTTTATGATTGTGTACAGGTCTCTACAGGCCATTTGGCCACCAAAGGAGTTGAAGATTGGATTTTTTCATGTATAGAGAAAGAACTGAAAAAAATAGCTCTGCTTTTACTATTTAATTTTAAACTTCCTTGGAAAACTCAAATCCAAGTGTAACAACTCTTTCCCTAAATGTGCTAAATTTAGACCATCAAACTGTTCCGTGTTACGCGCATCGACCCAATGTCCTTAAGATTAAGAAAAGAGAATTGTTGGTCAAAGCACTGTACAGCTGTCACTATCTGTTTNTTTCTCTATTTTAAAAGAAAATATCAGAAACTCAAGCACAGGCAGTATTTCTAGTGACAATGTCAGTGTTGTTGTGGAGAGTCATCTTATTCTCCATATTCTTAACAAAGACACAAATTCTCTGTTGAATTTGCAAGGAATATAAGTGTAAAGTGTTGAACACTAAATGAGAAAATTTTTTGTAAGTTCATGAGGATTTTTTAAATTCTAATATATCTCATTTGAGGTACACATGCTAATACTGCTCTATGATCTGCTAGATTTTTGTTTCTGCTTTATTTTTACACAGGTCAATTTTAGCATATGCTCTCCTCTTATTGTAAAATAAAAAAAGGCATTTTTCATAGAATTTTAAAAAGTAGCTATTGCTGCAAGAACAATTGTGTTTAAGAAAATGTGTCAGAAAATGTTGAAATTATATGGATTATTCATGTGTGTCCATACAAATGATCATTGCTGTGGGTGTGATATCACATATCAGGACAGACATGATTGGAATAGGTAATTTGACAAATCGTCTTAAATAGTAATGTATCATTTTATTTGAGAGAACTTATTTTCTGGAATGTTGTGGTTTCTGTTCTTTTGGAAATATTTTTATGTACAAGTTTTGTAACTGTATCTTGCTAATCTTAAGTGTAGCCTTTAACTAAGTCTAAAAATAGGAATAGGTTAACCAAAAATTATTATTTAATTTACTCGGAGATTCTTTTCTAAGCATAATTTATAATTAACTTTTGCAGCAACTTTATAGGCTAAAAATATATTGTTGTCTAACTTGGAATATTGTCTCTATAAAAGTTGCAAGTTTATATACACATAAACTTAGGCTGCCATATCTGACTACTTTCAGATCAGCAATTCCAGTAACACGCATCAAATCAAATCTTAACCCGTCACAATAGCTTTGAAATTCCCCTTAGGATTTGCTGGATGGTGCATGAAATCAGTTACAGAACTTACTGAGAGGATGTGTTAAGGTTGGGCAGACAGTTTCAGTCCACTGAGATGTTAGCAGAGACAGGAGGGGGAGAGACTTATTATTTGCCACTTCGTTTGCTGTCTCTTCAAGAGACTTAAATGCATAAAAGCTGGAATTCCATTCTTCTTCATGAGGAGAAAGAACTAGTCTGTCAGTCAGGATATGCAAAGTTTGGATTGTTTTGCTTATGCCTAATAAATGGCCTGTGAGAAGCAGGCTGTCGGCGTTACGGGAGTAGATTGCTGATTTCCCTTGCAATGGAAGACAGTGAAGCTGTACAGATCAGGAATTGACTTTCTTGGCCTGGTTTTCCCTCAGGCTTCCAAAGTTCTCATAACAATTGAGTTAAACTCCACAGGGTTCTCAAAACAACATAGTCTGTAGGGTAGACCCTTTATCCGCACAACTGTAAATATCCCTAACAAATGTAGCAGTGATACTTTTCAAAACATGCTCAGCATTCCTGTAGTACAGATACAAGAATATAAGGCAAGAACTAATACATATGGATTTTGTGCACGTTTGTGTAAAACACAGGGTCTTGAGGAGGAGTTTGAGTCAATGGACATAGGAAGTAAAATTCTTTAAATTAAAGCAAGAATTAAATTTAAAACATATGTATAAGGAACTCGGAAATTTTATTTTAGCTTAATCAGTTTGTGAATTTGAAATTAACAAAAGGTGATTATTGCTGATTTCAATGATGATTGCCATTATTAATACTTTTTAAAAAGTTAAAATACGTAATGTGTGAGCAAAGATATTCAGAGAAAATACTATTAAAATCAATTAAAAATATCAGAGAGGTAAGATTATTTTCAAGAGGTAATGCACACTAATTATTAATTCAACTGCATTGCAGCTGATTTACTTGTTTCATTAAAAATATTAAAATGCCTTAAATTATGTTTGCTTGATTTACTAAATGAACTAACAGTTAAAAAAGCTTTCTTTTTGTAAAGAAAACTTAGAAATCTCATTTCCTGGGTGATTTCCATGTAAAATTAAGAAATATGCCTTAGCACTTTAAAAACAACTGTACTGGTCCCAGGTCCAGCCAGTCCAATGCTTTCTTTCAACCATGAAGTTGAATTGATGTTTAGAGAAATGTAAGAATAATATCATTATAATTTCTCCCAAGTGTTTGTGAGATCTGCACATGTAAGCTTCTGGGATCTATAATAACCTTTGGAAAAGATTTTTTTTTTTTAGATATATCACTTCAAACTTCTGTCCTTCATTTTGAACCTGGCCTCCCACTTATTTTGATGACTTTCTGTTGTTAAACAACAAGCCATCATGCTGTCATGGAAATGCTGGAAAAGCATTTCCATGACATCCATGATTTTACTGACTTCTGTCAAAGCTCTCTGCATCATTAGGTTTTTTCAGAATAAAAATTCAAGCCTTTCTGAAGTTTTTAATACATATTTAAACTACTCCATGCCTTGATCACTCTTGTCTTTCCTCTGAGCTTTTACCTACCTTGCAGTAGGTAGCTGCATATGGTATTCATGTCTACAAATAATGAAGCAAAATTATTTTGTATTTTGTTTGCTTTTTGTTGCTTTCCAAAGAATTCCTAATCATTGATTTGAATTTTTCTCTGCTGGAGGGGACAGAGTTGATAAAACTGCTTGTCATCACTTCGCTATTTCTCTCTTGAGAAATGAACTTGCAGCCCATTAATCCAAAAGTCTTTCAGCTATTTCTTACAGTCACAGTCTACAGTCATTCTTCTTCTTCAAAGAACCATTAAATAACAGCCTTTGCTTCAATGGTAGGCACTAAGTACACACATCTCATAAATACAAAATAATCTTTAAATATAATAACTATAATGATCTATTCTCATAAATATAATAATCTATAATTTGTTTAGTAATTTTATTTATTTCACTCTATTTTTAATAATTTTATTTAAAGATATGTGCTTCTCTAGTCATTTTTGGTCCTAAAAAATAAAGATGAAAGCTGTTTCAGTAATAAAAGAATTTGAGTGCTAAATTCACTGAAGAAATAGGTCAGCTGATATATTCTACTTTATCCTTTATGCTTTTAAAACAAGAAACACTTAAT
>VWZV01002237.1:1523-14029 GCA_013397155.1 Irena cyanogastra | reverse complement strand
TTGAAGATTGGATTTTTTCATGTATAGAGAAAGAACTGAAAAAAATAGCTCTGCTTTTACTATTTATTTTTAAACTTCCTCGGAAAACTCAAATCCAATCGTAACAACTCTTTCCCTAAATGTGCTAAATTTAGACCATCAAACTGTTCCGTGTTACGCGCATCGACCCAATGTCCTTAAGATTAAGAAAAGAGAATTGTTGGTCAAAGCACTGTACAGCTGTCACTATCTGTTTTTTTTTTTTCCTGACAGAGCCCTACTGCCACTCTCTGTTTTAAAAGTGCAATGCTATAATTTTATCTGTTGACTTACAAGAAGATTGATAAAACTTAACTTATACTAAGAATGACAACCCAAGATGTATGACTCTTGAAAACAACAATGCTTAAAATAAGGTTCCATTATTTGTTTATCTGTATTGCTGTTGGAATATTTTTGCAACATGTCAGCTTTGAAAACTTCTTTTTCCTGCCTTTCTCAGTTTTAATTACAACATTTTGATCGAACTGAGAAAATTCAAGCACTTATATTCTAATCTAATTGACCATCATTTGCAGTATTTCTTGATTCAGTTGAAGTGATGTCATTTTGCATTTGATTTCAGTAAGTTCTGAAGATATTTTTGAAAGATATCACAAATCTATTTATATGAGAAAGTACTTAGAAAATTATAATAGAAAAACTATTCATAATTGTATCTAATTTTAACTGAAGGACAGACAAAAGTAGGTTTATAGCATAGATTCTAGATAAAGAGAAGCAATTAGAAAAAAAGTGCTTTCATAATTTTCAGTAAAGCACTTGGGATGTTTACTTATTAGACTGTTTAGTCAGCTAAAATTGTGAGAGTTCGTAGTGGTAAAATGAATAAAGACCTGGATGAAAGGGAGATGATATGGGTTCAGTGAAATGGGAAAATACCAGTTTGAGAAGGAGTTATTATCAAAGCTCTCCAAAGACCACCTGGGAAGCAAACTTTTTTAAAGATTGGAATTGGATAACCTTAAAGCCTGGCACAGTAAAAGTGAAATGAAAATTAATGTTACAAAGTACAAGTTCTTATACTTGGTTAAGAGTAAGAAATTGTACTTTAGGCTGAGAAGTAATCTACTGGAAAGAGCAGAGTAGAAAAAAGTTGTGTGAACCTGGCATTTACAAGGCATCTGTGAGGAACCAGATGAGAGCTATGTGGAAATGGCAATTGCATTGTACAAACATATTGACTGAAGTCTTTCAGGAAAAGATATGGATTAGTTGATATAGTCCACTTCATTAACCCTAAATATTGTGTAAAGTTTTCTTTCATGTGTTTTAAAGAAAGATAAATTCGAGCTGCATCAAATACAGCGATAACTTCAGTAACAAAAACAAAGTGGGAGGAGCCACAAGAACTTAGTTCAGGACCATAAAGCAGGATAAGGGGTAGGGGAGTTTGCAGAATGCCTTCAGCAGCCAGGGAATTTATCCAACCCTTTCAGCCATCTTTCAACCAGTGCAGGAATGTCTCATATTTAAATGATTCATTTTGATTTGGTTTACTTGTTTGAGGTGGGTTGGTTAGTTGGCTTTGGTTCTGCTTTGTTGTTTAAAATCTTTGATATTTTTGAGCCTTTTCAGTAGGTGTTCCTTTTCCCTGGTCAGTGTTAAAATTCTAAAATGTCTTTCCAATAGTTAATATTTATTCTGCTTTCACTCCTTTTGTCCTATTTTATAATAGCTTTATTTTATTTCCAACCCGATATTTTTACACAGTTGTCTGTTGTTTTCGTCTCCTAACTATACTTCTAGCTTTTATTTGAATGGTTGGGTCGTTTTGGTTCGGGTTTTTTGTTTGCATTTCTCCCCTTTTTCTGAAAGAGTGTATCCAGTAACTTTTATAATTAAGAACCAGGGATGCGTGTCAGATTGATATTGCATCTGGAGGAGTTACAAAGAAACTCATTAATATGATACACCATAGCAGAGGATCCGTGTTTCTAAAAATAGCAAGCTATAAAATGTAGTCTCTACTGGCTACTTACATTAATGCTCTGTAACCAGCAATACCCACATTTACTTTTTTGTGTGGAGATGGTGTCAGTAAACAGAATTAATTTCGCTTCCAATTTTTCTAAACCTTTACTGTGCTTTTTCATTTAATGTTAAATAAACAAAACGTGTCTGACTCAACTTCAAACAGTTATTATTGATCTACACAGGCAACATGGAGGGAAAGCTAGAAGTCATCCTGCCCAGGAATAGCTCTTAGTGACACAACTTCACTACCTGTCCAAAAAGTATTTGCTCTCAGAACCATATTTATTTCTTTCAAGGAGAAAAGATGGTAAATGCATCATTTAATTCCTGGGCCTATGTTTTATATTTCCAGAGGAATGTCACAGTGCCTGAGCTGTGAGACAAGTGCTGCTCTCTGCACCCATCAGCTTTTTGCACACACCACACCCCTTCCACATCCAGCTCTGTTTGGCTCTTCCACTGTGGTTGCAGACAGTTAATGAAGGAATTTTCAGGGAGTTACCTGCCAAAGATTCTGCATCAGGCGCTGCCCTCTAAGCTTGGGGCTTTTTGGGTTGGGCAGTGACTATTTTTTCCCCAATACGGAGAAAATATGTGCAATAATTTTCTCTCAAGAAAATAAGAAAAGCCATAATGTAACTTTTATGCCTTTTTTCCTATTAAAAATAACATAAATATACATAATTGTATGGTGTATTAAGGTTTTTACATAGATGTTCAGTATTTTACAGAAAAGCAGTGATTGTAGTGCATTTATTAATATAGGGCTTTTTCATAACTTTTAAAAAATATGTAACATCAGTACATTGACTAGTTCCAGGTAGTACAACCGTTTCTTTATTTTTTTTAATTCTGCATTTGCCCCTTTTGCTATAATATAGTAATGAGATAAAAATTACAAATGGCATATCAATATATTATATTGAAGACTGAGAATTTTTTCAGAAATTCTTTGGGGGTTTTTCTGGCAAAATTATTGTTGTCATCCTGTGTTATTATTAGTGGTTTTGTTGTTACTATCATCATCATTATCCTAATTATTATTTATGATAACGTTATCATTATTATTAAAACCAAAACAGTTTAAAAAAAAAAAACATTTTAACTCCTGGTGTCAGCAAAATGATAGCCTCTCAGGGTTGATTTCAGAATATCATCTTTGCTCAGGTAGGAAATGCTAAGCTTTATATTCGACAGATGCTCTCTTTTCCAGTGTCATCCTCTAATTAAAAATTATGAACATCTGTAACTGTGATTGGGCTTGTAGGCATCCATAGTAATACTGAAGTTAATTGAAAAAAGACTTTTAAATCTTGTGAAATTTAAATTGCCTGTGTCAGTTTGTTGTGTGAAGGTTAGCAGTTTTCACAGACAGCCCTATAACAGCAGCTGATTTCATGATCCCTCCTTCGTGCCTTTCCTAAATTGAATAGTGACTTTGAAATATACAGATAATATTAATTTGTAAATGAAATATCAGAATACTTACCTCACTTTTGAGATCTTTGCATCAGTGAGCTGAGTCAAGAAGCAGAATATGTGTACCATTAGTTGTCTGCCAGAAGTTCTGAGTCATTCAGTAGCCATGCAGCTATGTCTCACTATCTGAAAGACAGGGTCACTGAAGAACCCTTTCCTGTAACACAGAACATGAAGTGCTTCTGAGGATGCAGTGTATTTTAAAAAGTACAGTAAACAGCAGAAGAATCAATTTAATTTAATTGGTACGTTTCATTTTCCTTAGTGTAAGGCATTGTGTCAGTAAATGCATCCAGTTAAAAAAGGTCAGTCTCATTTGGGCGTGTCTGGTGGGCACTATCACTCATGTTTTGAGTCATGGAGCACATTCCTTCTGAAAGAGGAAAGAGTCAGGGGGCCTCTCTTTGGAACTAAGTATAAAATTATTCTTTTCAATCACATTTTTAAAGAATTTACTTTAATTATTGAGCAGCTAAGCTTACTTTCCTGCTTTTCTAATGCTTGTACTTGGGGGGGGGGGGGGCGTTGGAAGGAGGGTAGTGGGAGTATTAATTACAGATTATTGCTTGTATGAAGCTGAAATGAGCCTAGAGAAGATCTTATCTTCCTTACAAGTTCCTTCTTTCCTATAATGAAAGAGTTAATGTTTCCTTTATGAAAGTATTTTCATAATTAAGAGGAAATAGACACATGATACCTTTTGTAGTTTACTTGAAGAATGAAAGATAAAAACCAGAGATTTTTCATGGTTTAGCAGCTGAGTGGAAAATTTTTTTTATTCGATCTTCAGTTCCTATGTAGTTCTTTTGTCTAATATGACAAAATCCTTACAAATATAAAATTTTAGTAGGTTGTGTTTGGTCAGGCTCACCAAGGTGAAAAGCTAACTCTTAGCTGATCAGCCTGTAACTTAAGGCAATTACACAAGAGTATGCAGTGTCATCAGTTTCATCAGTTTGATGTGCATCACTCCTTTTTTATGGAAGTGTCCAAATGAGTTCTGGGACATAGAACTGAAATGGCCTTCTGTTAATATTGGAGCTGCTTTGTACATAGATGAACAGAGAAAGATTCAAGGTCTGGACTCCTATCACAGTTATCTAAATTTTTTAAGATTTTTTTTAAACATTGACTAATGAGGAATAGCTAGTTAGCCTGAAAATATAGAATAAATGTTCTGACTAGTCCACTGTGCCTACCTTAACTGTCAGATAGCTTCCAGTGTCTGACTTTGGATACGCAGTCAAGTGTATTACAGTCTTACCTCTGGAATTCACTTTCATGTTAAATGCTGCTTCTTACCAGCTGATACTTGTCAGTCAGTTTAATTGAAATGCCACGCTGACCTTTATATGAAATACGCTGAACTTACTGGGGGTTTTGGAACTTCTTTTTAGTTTTATTCCAGTTAAAATTCTTAAATTACCAGAATACAAAAAGTTCATTCTAATTAAGCTCATGAAACTGCCTGCTCATTGATCTTACAAACAATACATTTTTTGCAGATGTAGTTCAGCTGAATCTGCCTGAAGATCAAAAAATAAGCACCACTGCAGCAACAGTGGGACAGAGTGCTGTCTTAAGTTGTGCCATTCAGGGAACCCTGAGACCTCCCATCATCTGGAAGAGAAACAATGTCATTCTGAACAGCTTAGATTTGGAAGATATCAGTGTAAGTAACAGAAAGTTCTATTTAACAGCTTTTTATTAAAACTTCTCATAAATAATAGAAAAGTGATGCATAACAAGCTACATACTCCTGATGTTTCAAAGAAAAGAAATGGAAATGAGATGCGACAAACTCTGCCTGTTTTTATTTGCTGTGTATTTGAACCTCTGTTAAATATAGAGAAAATATTTTTCACAGACCAATCATTTAAAAAATAAATATAGCAATAAAAGCACATGAGGGCTAAATTGCAGCCCAAAATACAGTCAGCATTATACATTCAGGATTGTACAGCCTTCACATATTTAAAAGAACAGAGAAATCTGTGACATTAACATTTTCAACAGATCATAATAATAGTTTTCTTTTATAATAGTTCAACAGAAATATATTTTTCCCAAAATAAGTATATTAATATTTGTTATCTTTCTGTAAATATTTCTGATGTTTAAGACCATTATTTGGAGTTCTTACTAATCAATTCTAAGTGTGATTAGAATGGCATGAGCTGGCATGAGCTGTTGATAGGAAAAGAAAGATGCATCTATACACACAGAAATAAAAAGGAAATTATGGATGGAAATAGTGAAACTAACAGCTCAGCTTCAGACTGAAAGGTTCAGTTGGCTTTTTTTGCATGACAAAAAAAAAAAAACCAAACATGAAGAGAGCAAGTGATTTCTAAGCTGGTTACATATGGTTTTGGGTATGAAGAAAGCCAAACAAAAGCCAAAACAAAAAAAAAACTAAACAGAGAAAGTTCTTGTGCTGGGTGCAGATGCCCAGGAATTGGCAGCAGGGGCCACAGGTGTGGCCTCTCAGGGAAAAGGACGGGGGATGTCACGTGCTGTATGCAGCCATTCCCAAGGGACCATCGGCAGGGCAGCGGCTCAGACACACCCATGGCACCTCTGAAAGAACATTCAAAAAAGGGCATAAAAAACGGGGAAAGAGAGAGAGTTTAGAGAACAAAAAAGAGCGGGAAACAACAGAGGTAAGTCTAAAGCTGGAAGAGCAGGAAGTACTCCTTGGTGAAGCAGACATCTTAAACATGTCCAGTGGAGCAGGTTTTTCTTGAAGGACTTGACCAATTGCCTGACCAATCTGGTGACTTTCGATGGTCAAGAGAAGGCAATGGTTGACAATGCAGGACCAACACGTGTCACCAAGCTAGACTTCTGCAAGGCTTTCAATACAGTTCCACGCAACATCCGGATGGATGGATGGATGGATGGATGGATGGATGGATGGATGGATGGATGGATGGATGGGGGAATTGGACAAATCTGAGAAGTGGATCCACAGGAACCCCACTATTCATAAGCAAAAATTATGTTACAGTTTAGTCCCTGAATATTAACAGTTTAGTTACGATTCAGATGCAGAAAGAGAAGGTCAGATTCAAAATCCATGGAGCAAGGCTCTAAAATTAATAGAACTCATATATATATATATATGTGGGATATTAATCTCTCTTTCCAGATAAAATAAAATAGAGAGGGAGAAAGAATTAATGGTGTCTGGATTAAAAGAAGGAACAACAAAAGAATGAAGAGAAAGACACTGAGTTAGATTAGTCCCCAGACCTTCTTTTCTTCAAAATTTATTTTACTTTTCACTGTTTTCACAGATTTGATCTCTCTCTCTTTATTTCTAGATTCTATACTCCTTGTATAATATAAGATGTTCCCAGCAGCAATGTACACTGAATTCTACTATGGCTATAGTATGAACTATAATGATTGCCTGGGAATCAGACAATCGTTATAGTTCATAATAGTTCGTATAGTTCAACTCTGGGAATTCGTAATTTACTCAGTTATACGAGAACCACATCTGTGCATCTCAAGACTAATAATGTTGTGTAAAGAGCAGTACATTTTCTGAGAATGGCAAGGCAAACACTGACCTGGGAAGATAGTTAGGGTTTTGGGTTTTTTTCAGTAAAATGGATCAAAGATCAACATAACTGGAAGTCAGCACATATATAGGAAACTAGTCAGACTAAGTAGTAGTGACAATGTGATTGGAAGTGTTCATACTTAGAAATTAAACTTTTGCACTATCCGGTTCTCAATATGAATTAAGCTATTTGCTTTGAGGAGGGACAGACTAAGAACAGTACAATGTCCTAGTATTTTGTCAAATGAAAAAATGCAACAAGAAGGAAAGGAATCCGGGTCTAAACTGAAATTGATGGTTCAATTTTTTTTTTTTTTTTTGTATTCTGCTTCTCTACTGAAAGTGTGCAAGATACATCTCTAAAGCTATCAACTGTGGAGTAGCTAAAAATGAGTCTTGGTGATGACTAATGTCTTGTATATTCTAAGACAGTTGAAAGAAATATTAAGAAACACTGTTTGACTTCTAAAGGATGATAATAGAAATTTGTATTTAAATAGTATATTTAAAAATATTCTATGAAGTGTGTATTAATAACATTACTGATAATAGTTGATAATTTTAAATAGTTGATAATTTTAAAAGTCCTTAGCACTCTTCAACTCTTCCTATGGTACTTATAACTACTATTTGTAGAAGTACTGCATCTTGCTGCTAATCCTTCTTTTACTGAAACTGATGGGAGGCAGGGATAATTAGCACCCATCTGAGTGAAATTATGAAAAATTATATGCCTCTGCAAATTTTACCTAAATTTTAATGTAATTGTGCTGTGACTCACCATAGAACTGATATCACAGGCTATTTTGATGGTGTTTCGGTACATATATAGAAAAGCTCTTTTTCCTTGCTGTTATCTTGCATCTTAAATTTAATATTTACCTTTCCACTTTCCTCTTTTTATCTAACCTACTATTCATTAGAGAGACTAATTCCCATGTATGAAAAACAGCAGATGTATTTCCTAAATGCAATGCATATTACTTTTTTAATGTTAATTTGTTCACTTCTTTAAGACTTCATAACTGATTTTGCTTTAATGTTTTTCTTATACTTTATTCCAGTTTTTCCTTCAGGTTCTTTCCTGTATATGTGAGCAGTCATACTTTTCTTATAAGATCTTGGCCCTTTTTCTTACATTTATTGAAGATCTAATGAGACGGTTTGTCTACATGCAAAGTTTAACAGTAACTTTTCCATATAGTGTAGTTCAACTTCTTCCTTTTGGTAAAAGCTCATAATATCTTTCTTTAGGCTGCCTTCATGGAAAGCATGTAGTATTTCCATTTTGAGGTTTTTGAAGTTGTGTATAAGTTACCTTTTTCTCAAAACTTTTAATTTGTTTAGGTTGTTAAAATTAATTTGTGCATTAAACTGACTCATTTTTGGTGGTAGTTGGCATTTTCTTCTTGACGTGTTCGCCCTTCACCCACCAAGAAAAAACACAGCCCAAAAGACTGTAATGGAGAATGCCAGTAAAAGCTAACATTCTGTAAAGAACACATTCCTATAAAGGACTTCAGACATCTGACCTCTTCTCTTTCTTCCAACTTCTCATTCTGTGTTCCTCCTTCTATTATTCTTAAGAAAAATCTCAAGGGAACCTCATGAATTATTCCTTTCCACATTATTTTCTCCCACGGGATAGTATGGACCTACATACAAGCTGCTCTTTATGCATTGTTGAATTGTTCTTAATACAGCACAGTTATGACTTTAATACAATGTTAGAAATATGAATGCCCTGTCTGAGAAGAATGTGTGTGTTGTGCATGTGTGTTTGTACTTCTGACAGAATCCCAGGTGAACCGTAAATGTCAGGGAAATATTCTTCAATCTTTTTCCCAAATCATATAAAAAAACTCTTAAAAGTTAAAAAAAAAAATTAAAAAGTTGGGACATAAAAACGTAAAATAGAGGACTTAAGTTTAAAGAAAGCAAAAATTAATAGTCAAAACTGAATAGTGTCCTGGTTCTTGCTAGACATGTTAAATTTTTGGCAGTAGCCAAGAGGGAGCGTGTCTAAGACCCAGACAGTATTCTACCACCTCACAATATTTTTTGAGAGTGGAGGAAGGGCTCCCTTCCACGTGGAGTAGCATGGAAAAGGGAGCAGTCAGGTGTTTTGGGGGTTTCTGTGGGGGCAGGTGAGCAATCATATGAATCGTTCACGTCTTTTCTTCTTGTATAATTTACCATTTGTATTGCTGCTGTTACTGTTTGTTGTCTTATTTCGTTGCTATTTCCAGTAGATTGTTCTTACCTCAACCCATGATCTTTCCCCCTTGTTCCTCCAATTCTCCTCTCTAGCCTGCCACGTGGAGAGGGGGCGTGATCAAACTCCACATGGTTTGGCAAGTTTCAGTAGGAGCATTACATTAGGGAATACCATTCCTAAACCTTGACAAAAAGATATTCAAAGTTCACGTACATTTTTTATACTCAAATATCCTAAAAGAGGGAATGACTGCTTGCAGTCAATGCACTGACTTTCTGATTTGCTGCAGCAAGCTCTGCATGCTCTTGTTTTATTCCTGAGGAGGTTTCCCTCCTCCCTGAAGTCAAGAGCGATCTTGACTTGGGCCATGACCCCATATTATTACTTGTGTGAGGGAGAGTGTAGCAGTCCTATGACATGAAGGGAGCCCCAGAAC
Source organism: Irena cyanogastra (assembly GCA_013397155.1). Lineage (NCBI taxonomy): Eukaryota > Metazoa > Chordata > Aves > Passeriformes > Irenidae > Irena > Irena cyanogastra. Next base: position 4,309 of record VWZV01002237.1, on the reverse strand, counting down.
ATACTTCCCTTCAGAGGTGATGCTCCTAATCTCATTCTTTCTGGAAGACAGTAACTCATAGTCCAACAATGAACAAATACAGTGCCATAGGCAAAAAGCCTATGTTCAGAGTCTTGTTCAATACAAAATCTGGATCCTGATCAGTTTATTTTAAGCTTTAATTAGTAAATTGCAGTGCAGCAATTTCAGTGTGTGATCTTCTATGTGGTATTTTGTGTGTTGCAATCACAGTATGTATATGAAGTTGTATGTGTAACTTTGTTGTATATGAGGTTCATTTTAAAAGCCTAGTTGCAGGTTTTCCTTGTACATTGTGCTTATGACACCTCTTAAACACATCTCTCAGATATTTTTTACTGATTTTTCTGATGAGGTGGTTGGATTTGATTAACAGTGACTCATCAAAGTCAGCATGTTTCTATTTTTATCTATATTGAATTGCCCTTTATCTGTTACACAGTTTTTCTTTTAAGCAGGATGCATTGTTACCTTTTCTTTTGTATTTCATGAGTTGAATATCAGTTTTGTTTTGTTCTTTTCTACTCCACTTGTTATGATCTGATTGTTGAGAGATGCCTCTGCCTGAATTACGGTGCAAATGAGACTGTATGCCAAAATCAGTAGTATGGATTTTATTTAACAGTAAATGTGAGGCACAGAGATAGAAAGGAATAGGAAAGAGCAGGGGGGGAGTGAAGGAGAACGAGATCAAGTAGAAAATAATCACCACACTGTGGATCCAGAGGCATCCCATTGGTCCTTCTTCGCCTTGGTCTTCTCATTGTGAGGCTCCCAGAGTCATTCTGGAGGTGCCACTTTTATACAGTCCAGTTTGTGGGTATCCGTGGGGGTTGACAGATGTTCCCATAACTAAGAGTGGCATGTGTATAAGCAGCTGTTTCCTCTCCCACAGTTTGCCATAGTGGGAATTTTTGTCCAGATGTATTGACCAGGATGTGTTAACCAAACTTCAGCTCCTCTAGGCCCGGAATGAACACCTTCCTGTTGCAAATTCCTGTCTTCTGTGCTTATCTCAAGTTCATGCTGCTGTGGCCTTGAGAGTGTTTGAGGTAATTGTGATCTTTGTCTCTTACATCTCCCTGTGGCTCAAACAGTGTCTTCCTGGGACCTTTTTTTCATTTCACAGGTTGTCCATGGGGGTGATGTGTTTGTAGAAAAGTCAGAGAAAAGATAGAAACAACAGGAGAATGACACAAGCAATAATACAGCGTACAATAGCTATCCCAACAATTGCAAATGTAACCCCAGTTGCAATCTTCAACCCAATTTTCATTATACCCGTTGTTCCCACCCCAAAAATCACAAGGATTAGAGTATGGACATCAGCCAGGAAGCTGGCCTTGGCTTTGGAGTGATTGGAAAAGCTCTGATATTTGATCAGAGATTTCTTTCATTTTAGCTTGGACTTCTTCAATTGATGTTGCATTGTGAATGGTAATGCAACACTCAGTTTCAGTAATATTTAGCATTCCACATATTCATTGTTCCTTTAATAATAACATATCTATTGCCAACTGATTTTGTAAAGCCATTTTTGACACTTGTTGATCTTGCAAGTTCAGCTCTACGAGCAGATACTTGGCTCCATTATTTGAGGGCATGTACCTGCCATGTAATATTTTCCAAGTCCCATTGGTGTTGTGTGATAACTGTAGAAGGTGTAAAAAATATATTAAGTCCCAAAGCTATATTTTTTCCCCACTATACAATAATCACATCTATTACTGATCAATTCCCATCTTTTTTCAGGAGAATTTATTTTCCGCCATGTCTTTCCTGATAATGAGTAATGAAAGATGGAATTTGTGCAAGTGGATGGGAATTCTATCCTGCACCTTAGACCACCATGCTCAGCTAGGAACATCCCAAAGCTAATACAGGTGGTGCAGGATAGCTGCACATCCAGGTGTCTGTCAAGTATATTTGGAGCTTGAATTTAGACGTAACTCCTACTCCTTTCTTTTTCAGGCACCAGAACTTTTATCATACTTTTTTTTCACTCTTGCCCATCTTCCCTGTATTTCAAAATTAGTGGAAAGCTGTTTTATGTTTGTGTTACAAGATGACTTCTAAAACTTCTTAAGTATCTTTTCTTCACTCCCATAATATCTTTCTTCCTTAACCTTTTCTTTCAGTTCAAATTCACTGTTTTCTCTGTTCTTTTCTGTATATCTGTATAAAGATGCAGGTTATGTCTGCATTCAGTATTGCTGTTAGTAGCAAATTCATTTTGTGCTATTAATTTCTGATTAGTTCATCAAAAAATTGCAGTTTGATTTTTATGTATGGTTATAGACATGCTCTTCTCACTTCTGCTGTATACATCCATCAACTGGGTGAAAAACAGAATAATTCTGAATAATTTTATTACTAGTTACATATTTATTACTCCAACTTTTCCAGGTCAATTTGCAGGAGTTTTGCTATCCTAATAGACTTAATGCTTTTCACAGCTTTCAGAAGAATTATGTGAAAGGGTTTTATAGTACACAAAAAGAATACTGAGCTTTTCAGGTAATTATTTTAGAAAAGAAGTCTTGAAAGAGCAACCTGACTACACTACAGCTAGCAGTAAAGGTCACGCCTTCTTAAGATCATGAAAAAGATGCTTTGTTAATAATGGCCTCCTGTGGCTCACAGTCCTGACTTTCCAATCATTGCTATAGTACATTAAATAGGAGGGCCATATCATCAGCAATAAAAACGCTTTGATATCCAGGAGTCTCTTTCATTGAACAGAGAGGCACAATTGCCTGAATACAAAA
>VWZV01002197.1:5631-24589 GCA_013397155.1 Irena cyanogastra | reverse complement strand
AGTCATATACCCCCAGTGTGTGCCCCCGCTACCCCCAACTGCCCCTCACTTTTTGTTTACACTTTTTGGGCTTGAGACAGTAAGGTGTCCTTGAGTTTCGGACCCAGAGAGGAATTGTTTTGTCTGAATAAAATGGGAAGACAGTAACTAACAGGCTATGGAGCTTTAGAGTTACACACTAAATAAGCACAGGATCTGAAATATATAAAAGCTAAAATCCTAAGGCATCCCCATTACTTTTTCCTTCCAAGTCTGTTTGCAACTACTCAGCCAGGAGGTCTATGGATTCAAAAAATGTAAATAAATGTGTAAAATACATTTTCTCAACCAGTTTCTCAATAGTAAATGAGTGAATCAGCAGTGAAAAGCAGAGTGAGAGTCAGCAATGAGAAAAACAGAGAAAAACTTGGTGTTATTTTAGTGGATGGAAGTTAAACAAAACCTGTTTTGATAATCTTTTACTTACAACCAGAATTCAAAACAATTTTTTGTCCCAGTTACCTCTGAACCATAAAGAAGCCAAACAACCACAACAGACTTCAAGGCTCAGCGTTTTCATATCTTGGTTATACGTCAATTTTAGCTACCAAGGGTAAGGCTTGGTCTGGTGACTTAAAAAACTTCTGAGGACCTCCTAGTAATCCACACACCTTCTAGCTCAACAAAGAAGAAAGCAGGGTATGGTTCAGAAGTGTTGTTTCTTTTCCACCATTTCTCTCTTGAATGGAGGACCCCAAAAAGTATTTGAATAAATTAGAGCTTTTCTGCCAAAGTTCCCCACAACCAAATCCCCCTTACTGAAATTAACCTCCTTTATTACACAGCTGCTATTCTGAGTAGTTGTACATGCTAAGAAAGTTTTCCATTGAGTATTTAAATACCTGAGATCAGGAACTCAACTGCAAAACAAACAAAGATCTCAGCTCTGCCTGAGAAATGTAGTTTGACAATATACAATATTCCTCCAGGTAGGTGCTTGCTAGGATACAAAATCCCAGTCTCCAGTACTCATGGATGGTTGTAAGAGACAATAGCTTCTTAGAAGGCTAAAAGAGTAAACATTTTTTGAGTAAGCATGTGGGGAATTAGAACAGTGACTCTTGCCTACTTATGTCCTACTCTACCCAACAGTTTCTGTAAAAAGTCAGAGAACTAAAATTTTTTAAAGTATACTTTTATGGCAGAATAAGCACCTTTTATGGATTGGAATTTCCTGCCTCTGGTGGGATGGCAACCTTGTGCAATTCTTCCTTTACATGGTCAGAATGTTTCCTGTTTTTGCAGATCATCCAAAGATTTTCTATATCACACTTAACATGTTTTCCAAGTCAAGCTGGCAAAAGGGTATTTTTAGCAAAGTGCAAAGCACAGTAGGATGTACTACATAGTGCCATCTGCTGAAAAGTGAAGTGTTCACACATAAAGAATAGAACTTTGTGCATTTTACATTAATGCAGAAAAGAATCTAGAGTTGGTATATGGATATGTCCCACTCATCCCCATTTAGCTCCACTATCTCAATTTTCATGATGAACGTGAACAGGCAGTTCTGGAGTCAATTGCAGCATGAATGGGTAGCGTGAACAATTCCCAAAGAAGACACTGGAATACATACTGAACATGTTTACATCACCAAGACTCTACACAACCATTTAAGAGATTTTGCTCCCATTCCATCCATTTGATTTTACGTTGTTTGCTTAATATTGATTTGTAGATAATTTCAAGAGGGCAGCGTAGCCCACCAGTGGACTAGAAATTGAACAATAACTTAAGTATAGCTTCATTCACTAAGATCTAATGGAGTGATTCCGATGTTCCTCTTCGGTTTATTGCTCATCCCGTAGAATGTTGCACTTGTGTGGACTGCCTTCACAGGGATGTCATTACAGTTTGTATCCTTGAGGGGCCTGCAGGGATGCTGAGACAAAGAACTCTGAAGAGATGAAAACCACTTGTTATAGAGAGACTCCAAGACTACAGTGATAGGTGCCTAAACAGGAGAAAGCCAGACCTCTCCAGGCATTCTGCAGTGTATGGACTGTCTGTCCTACTGAAAATTCTTTCTTCTTGTGTACTCTTCTTGCCCTTAAACATTGTGTGATTCAGTACATGCACGTGACTATGGGCAATGAAAAAAAACACAGCTAAAGTCCAAAGAATAAATTTATTTCATTACCTTGCTGATTGGAGGATCCTGAAACAGCACTGGGCTGCAGAGACATCCAGAACAAGGATGATCAGGCTCTGTACAGTCCTAGGCAGGGTGTTGGCACCTGTTTATTAAAGGCACATGTATCTGTATTTTACCACCACACTGCGATTTTCCTCTGCACTTTTCTGATCTCTGCTTTGGTCTCTCTTCCAAGAAGGAAGCTCAAGCCTGTCTGTAAGAGTAACAGCAAGTCTCTGTAATTACCTATATTATCTCTACATAGAAATTCTACTTCTCAAAGCAGACAGAGGATAAACAGCAGTAGGCATAATAAGTGATTTCCAACACTGTCACTCTCCAGGCCTTGGCATTCTCAGCTGCAAGGTTGCTTGAGCAAATCTACCATCCTCCTTGCCATACTTCTGCTTTTAACTCTTTACTCCCAAATATACTCAGTATTTTGTTTCGGAAAACCTGTTTTTACTGACTGTATTTAGAGACTGATCCAACCGGGTTTAGGTCTTTCAAGTCATTTGCACCATGTTAGAACGGACTGGACTGATCACCATTTGCTTCAAAAAAAAAAAGAGAAGTGCATCAGTATTCTGGGTTAAGGACAGTTTGAGCCAGAACCTATTGCTCCACAAGAAGGTGTAGAGTCTGGACAAACTACAGAAAAAGAGAGGAATGAAATATCCCCTTTGTTAGACTTTTTTTTTTTTTAATATAGTGAGTTATACAGCTTCTCCATTTTGCTATTTTTGTTTCTTTTCTCTACTCACATTTTGGTTTTATACCTAACTATTTCTAATTTTTGTGAAACTTCTCTTTACTGTGCTAGGTCTGAAACTGGTGTTTCTGAATCATATTATGTATAGCTACATAAAATGACCAAGAGAAAGGCCCAAAGTCAGAATCTCAAATTTTTTCATAAATGTCATCCCCTAATCTTCCTTCTTGCCCAGGAAAAAATCCTGAACAAATTGATTGTGCATAGCACTCTGAAAGTAAAAAGAGAGTGGGTAAGTAATTGTTGCCTTTTGCCTATAAAGATGAAGGACGTAGAAAAACACATGTAGAAAGATGCAGTGGGGGAGTGGAAGAGATGGAGCAAGAGAAGAGAGTGGGAAGTCCCCATGGAGCAAGAGATCAGTCTCTGATGCAGGTTGGGGGGAAATAAGGCACCCCACTCTGCCCTGTACGACAGCAAGCAATACTGGACTCTTATTAATGTCTGGCAACCAGTGGTTGAAAGGCATTACAAATGGAGTGTTGTTCACTCTTCTTACACATCACACATTTTTATACATCCTAGGGGAAAAAAACCAGCCATAGAGCCACACAAAAACCTGGTTGAAACTACTCCATAAAACCACTTGTGAGGTATTGTTCCCTCTTCTCTGGAAAAAACTTCAGGGAATATTTTTTCCTTCTCTCTTTAAGATTGACCATTTGTTCTGGTTTAGGGCCAATTTGGGAGAAAACTTCCAAAGGGGTCCCTGTAGAAAGCGGTCCCTACCCTTACTGGTTTGGGAAAAGATTTCCTCCGACAAAAGTGGAAAAAACCCATTTATTTAACATGTAAAGTATTCACAAGCATTAAAAATGGATAATATTAAACAATATTACCTCTTGATGTCCTGAAGAGATTGAAAATTCAGAAAGTCCTTTCCATGGGGTGTAGCTCGGCTTGCTCAATCTCTTATCAGTTCCTCTGGCACTGGAAAATGCCACGTCCCAGGGCCTGGCTGGCCACAGGCGTGAGCTCCCGGTGTTTTTCTGGGTTTTCACTCCAGAGCAGGGCTGATCAGTTCCAAGAAAATGAAAAGGCACAGTCCGGGGAACTTCTCTGCATCAGCTAGCAAAAAAAACTAACTAAAAGCAAAGGAGAGCTCTCTCCCACTGTCCGTGCTGCAGATAACACAGTCTGTGAGAAGAAAAGCTGGAACTATTTTTGAAATACAACCACCTCAGACATTCCAGCATTTCTCCTTCTTCCCCCCTTCACTCTCAGATCTAGTTTTAAAGGTGCAAAACTTATTTCTGAGCCAAACAGATGAATGAGGATACAATTCAGCAACACAAAGTCACCCCATGACACCATTCTTTCTTCACTTATAAAAACACAAAACCAGAAACTATTTTCAATTCAATATTGTCTTTTCATTCTAAATTATCTTCAATTAAACCTTAACAGTACCTATAAAATTTTTGGTTTCAGGAAAAAAAAGGAGGAGGAAACCTGTATTGGAAAAGCTTTGATTTTTCTTCTTAAAGTAACTGCATTTTCAAGGAGACTGCTTCTGAACAAGTAGATGGGATTCTTTGGTACATTAGTCAGTATTTTTAACAGTATTATTGTAAAGGGAATCATAGAATTATTAAGTTTGCAAAAGGCTTCTAATATCATGAAGTCCAACTGTTAACCCAGCAGCACCATATTCACCACTAAACTGTGTCCCTAAGTGTCATATAACATAGTGTCATGGTTTAGGAATGGTATACTCCAGTTTACTGATCCCACTGAACCCATGCACTGCACTCTTGCTCCCAGCCTCCCCTTGCCCTGCTTGGGCTGGAGAGGAGAATTGGAGGCTCAGAAGGCAAAGATTATGGGTGGAGATAAGAGCAATGTGCTGGAAACAGCAATGAGATCAGGGAACAAACTGTACAACAATACTGACAGAAGATACAAGAAAGAAGTGAATGATTCACACAGAAACACCACCACTCAACTGCTCCCTCGACCACACTACACTGGCCCAGAACAAGCCTCTTCTCCTTAGAAGAATTCCTTCCCCGGTCCCTCTGGGGAAACAACCTCTGGGTCCCCACAATGACCCCTTCTGGCTATTGCACAAATTAACCTTGTTTGCACAGGACACAAAGTTCTATGCAAAGACATATCACATAAATTGTTTGCCTGTATTTTCATTATTCATTCTAGTTGGAAACTTGTCTTTTGGCACTGGCAAAACTGTTTCTGCTCACTAAAGTATGTAGGAGTTGGTCAAAAGTCTAGTTGGTGGGACCCACAAATATGGACAAACCTAGTGAAAACTTTTCACCTAACTTCATGACCCAGAGTTGGGCTGAGATCAAACTACTAATGAGCCTGAGTCGTACCCCAGTGCACAACCCTGATCAGAACGTATTTTCCCAGGAGTATACTAAGGCTACAAAACTCAGATTTGTGGCTAGCCTGTAGATTCTGAGCCCTGACATTAACTTAATGACTCAGACCTAGGCTCACTCAGGGTGGAGTAATGGTGAGCTGAAAGAAATGAAAGCCTCTTTTGCAAACTCATTATCTCCAGATGTACTAAACACAAATCCAGTCCAGACGATGATCCAGCCTCCTGTGATTAAAGTAATTTCCATCAGATTGAAGTGGGAGGCAAAACTAATGAGGAGAAAACAAAAGAGATTGTGGAAAACAGAAGCAATGTGGTTTTAATTTACTTGTTTAGGTTGCAAATTATGTGCTGCATTGTCTGCAAAGTCAGAATGTCTGACAGTTCAGAGCACTGCTGCAGTTTTGCAAGAAAACTCTGCTGTGCTCTCAAACAGGATGCCTTAAAACTGTCTATCTTTTGTATTAACAACAGATATACCTACAAGTTTATTGCAGTTGAACTGCAATAAAGCTAACTAACTTTAGTTAGTTTTCATGTTTCTCAAGCTGCAATAGTTAGTAAAATTTTCTCAGTAAGATTCCTGTACAAAAATTGTTGCCACGCTTGGCATTAACTTTTCTGTAGTCTAGTTAAATGTAGTCTTAACTGCTTGTAGACTGCATTTCTGTAGGCTGCAGTTTTGTAATCTTCAGGATATAACAGACGTGTGATCAAACCCAACGCACCCCTGTTGGGATGAATGCCATGACCATCTAACCTAAACCAGATAGCTAAACAACTTCTTTTCCCTTTTTAAATTTGTAATTCACTCTAAGAAATAAAGGAAATTTTCCAACATTATGAATTCTCACAGTTTTCCTGCTACCAGGTGGCATTATTAATTCATAATTAATTCAATTAATTCTGTAGAATAATAATCAGATAAAAAAACAAACAAAAAAAAGAAGATTCAAAATAATACTCAAAACAATTCTCTAAACTTTTGATTCAGAAATCATGGAATTCATGTGAATGAAGTAATATTTAAAATTCTTAAATCTTCTTGAAGGTTTTTATTTTCAGTTTTGCTATCTCTTTTCATTCTGGAAAACATAAAATGATATTTTAAAAGACATTTAAATGCTTCTCTAAATTTTAGAAGAAAAAATGGTAGTTACAGAAATGAGAAAAATACTTTCTGTGTTGTGAAATTGGACTGTTCAGTTTAGTGGGAAAATTTTTCAGTTTTCTATTAAATTCTTTAACTAACCAAGACAAAGCATTGTTTTTTCAAGTTTACTAATAATATTATCACATTTAGTGGATCCATATATTTTATATCTTTTATAGAAAGAAAAGAAAAGAAGAAAAAAGGAAAAAAGAAAAGAAAAGAAAAAAGGAAAAAAGAAAAGAAAAGAAAAGAAAAGAAAAGAAAAGAAAAGAAAAGAAAAGAAAAGAAAAGAAAAGAAAAGAAAAGAAAAGAAAAGAAAAGAAAAGAAAAGAAAAGAAAAGAAAAGAAAAGAAAGAATTATCAAAAATGTCTCCTAAAGGTAAGAATTCTGCTGGATGCAGAGTGGCAGACCTAACACATGAAAAAATTAGGCATCCTTTAAGCAGTTTCCGAATTAAATAGTTACTTTGTATGAAAATATTTTTATAGAAACTATTTTTAATTTTCAGTTTTTCTCTTAGTACTAATTTCAATTTAGCTGATTTTTAAAGTTTAATACTTCTTTTCTATGGCTTAAGTTTTGTGTGACCTTTTACTTTGAGTTATTGTGTTGCATAAGCACAGGAAATGAGAAGTTAACAACTCCCTGTGGATGAACAGAGCTTGCTACAGTTGCTTGGAATACTAATATTCTTGTGTGTGGCTTGTTTCACAAAGGATGACTTTTGAGAAGCAGTGTATGAGGTCAAATCTTACACAAATCTTTACTTTAAGCTATCCTTTCTCCTTATCTAGATCATTCTCCTTGTAGTATGTAGCAGTCCAGCTGTTTTCAGTGTGTGGTTTTATGTTGGCTATAGCTGACAAGTCCAGATGAAGAGCTGGTGCAGGCCTGTATCTTGAAAGACCTCTCACCACACTGTGCCCAAAAGCAACACAGAGTTCACAGGTTTTGCTTGAGGCAATTGGTAGGACAGGGATGTGTATGTAGATGAGTTTTTGGAGAAGGCCAACTGTACTGACTGTTCATTCTGGAGCATCTTTTTATGTGCAGATTATGTGAAGAGAAAAGAATGCACTACAGAACTGAGTCCCTTTATTTAGCTTGTTTCTCTCTGTGAACCTTTATCAATGGAAAAGCTGCTGGCAGAAAAAATAAGATAACCTGTGATTGATTTTTGAGAAGAGCTTTATGACATTTCCCGAATGCTATCTCAATCTTTGATGGAGGAGATTTTCCTTGAGCAGATGATGTATAGTAGTTTTCGGAGGAGATAATAAATATCCTCTCTTACTAATGCATTCCATTTTATTAGCTAGATCAATATTGCTGTAATTTCTAGCCATTAGCATCTCATTGCTGTATAGTACATAAAAATATTTACATTAACACTGATCAAAATTGCAAGCGCACATATTAAAATATGAATGACATCTAATCAGAATTTTCTGTTTCTACTGCCTCCAGTTATTTGTGACCCCAGATATGAAGTTCAAGTTTACACCTAATAGCACAATTATGTAAATCTGCAATTCTAACACTGAATTACAGCTGGTAATGATCAATAATTATATTTATGTATGATGTGAAGTTAATACTGTCACCATAGATTAATTTAAACAACAAAATTATTTCTGCAGTCAAGAGCTAACAAATCATCTTAAATAAAGAGAACTAAAACAATCTCTTCAGAGCTTTAATTCTCTCAGCATTGTAAACAGATTTTTATTTCTAATGAAGGTAAAAGCACTGATTAAAGAAAACACATGTCTACAAAAATTGCACAATGGCTGCATCATCAGCAAAAATCAGTTTGATTTTTTCTTTTTTTAAGAATCTTTGAAAACAAGTTTATTAGACACAAATAAAAATCTCTCCAAAGAAAGGTGGATAATAATTTTCTTGAAAAACTTCTGGGGGAAAATAAACCCTAAGGAAAAAAAAACCAGATTAAAAATAAAACCATGAGGAACAATCAAATACTGTAGTCCACAACTTTGGAGCTCTTCAGTGTTCTCTCACCTGTAATAGTGTTTTTTGCTGAATAGGGCAACAGGGAACTGAATAATGGGGCAGAGCAGTCCTTGGAGTAGCTGAGTTAGCTTGATAGTAGGTGATATAAATGAAGTTTTGGTGTGGTTTGTTCACTATTCTTTCGAGAACACAAAATCACAGATACAGTTCTTTGCCTTTTAAAGTTCCATCTCAACATTTTTCAGCCTTACCTTGTACTTGTTAATGTTCAATGTGTGTGAATTGGGATATTCTCCCAAAGTGTCTTGTCCTGCAAAATGCAGGTGCAAGGTTGCCCAGAGCTTTATGGTTGTGTCAGTGCTCCAAACCGGCTTTAACACCTGTAGAAATCAGGCAGTTTAGTTAGAAAGGTGATCACACTAATACCATGACGACTCTCTTTAAGGACTGGTTCAAAATTTACCTTCTAGAAATGGTAAAACCCAAGGAAAGAAGTGGATGGTTGTAAAATAAGATAAGCTGTACTTATCCTTCAAGTATGAAGCTTATATGTCCATCAAAAGATGAAATGGCGACAGTGCAGAAAGCCACTCAGTGTTTGGAGAAGTGGTGTTAAAGAATTCTTGAGGAGGAAGAGTGTCAGGCCTGAACTCCAGTTCCTATTTCTTCATAAGTGGTGTATTTTCAAAACAGCATCATGAAACACAAAGGGTATTACCTCCAAGTACAGAGAAAAATGGAAAAAAATATTATTAAAAACTCAGAACAAGGAAAACAATCATCAATCTTTACAAAATGCTAGGATATATAGTTTTGAATCACAAGCAGAACTTTCTTTTCAGTGTCAATGGGCTGACCCAAAAATGACAAAAGTACTGATTCCATTGAACTTTGTCTCATTCCTTAGCTCTGCTTTTTCTTTGATACCAATAATTAAAATTTTAAAGAAATTATTGCTGTTGTGGGGTTTCTGTATAATCTGAATGAAGCTTATGCCTATTAAATATTTCTCTCTCTGCAGAAAGAGTAATAGAGAGAGTAGTAGATTTTAGGCAAACTCACTTATTTACAGGCTTGGAATAACTTCAAGATCAGAAGTTCAACAAGTCTATGCTGCATAGTGTTGAAGGAATATCAGTTGAATGACAAAGGTGTGTATTACCTACTAATATTTTTTTATTTTTCTAGTAAACATGTAGGAACAACAAAGAAAACATAAAATTGTACCAATTATTAAAAAAATCATTGCTAATTAATTACAAATTAAGTAAAAAATGGTTTTGTAGTACCCTCTTTTTGGCACTTGAATGATGGAAGAAGGCTGCCAAGTTTATTACTGTTTTTTGATTGTTCTCAGAAAGTGCCCTAAGTGGGTGGAGGGTTGGCTCACAATTTTCAATGCTATTAATTTCATAATTTCTGCAAGGTATTGTGAAAATTAGAAGATTAAGAATTAAATATTGAGGAGGGGACTAAACACCTCTTGCAGTGAAAATTGTTTGAACAAAATGGGAAGATTTGGAATAATTCTGGTATTACATTTTTTATAAAAGGTTGGTCCTCCCTTTCACACTTCTTTTCACTTTACTTCTTTTCCAGTAAATTTCCCTGTAAATTGTCTTTCTGACTAGGAGAAGTCTTAATAGATAAGTAACAAAAGGTTAAAAATGTTTAGCTGCACAACAGAGTGGGGAATTTGAAGAAACAGAAAACAAAATGACAACAGACATTCTTAAAACTAAATCTAATCTTCAAACATCATTAAACCTAATCCAGGGACTTCAGAATAAATTTAAAACTGACTTAAACTTTATAAAGAGGGCAAACCAGGGGATAAATAATAAAAAACGCAGGAAAAAAGAAGTCCTAGAAGTCTGTGTGAGGCCCTAGGGTACTTATTTCAAAAATTAGTGAGATGACTCTATTTTCAGTTATGTTTTTTAATTCACTCAGCATTGGCAGGAAAATCAGGGAAACCCTGTGTTATGGCAACTATTTTATTAAATATAAAGTAGCCAGGATTGAAAAGTATTCAGCAGAAAATTGTGCAGAAAATTATTTTGCTCTATGTTCATAGTAATTTCAGTGGAGACAAGACATGTATTACATCCTAAAACAACAAAGAAGTCTAAGTAATTATGATCAAAAGTGGAATAATAATCAGACTTCCTCAAAGGATGATTTTTTATGGGTTTCGTACAAGATACTTAGCCCGTTTATTTCAGAGTAATGACTCACTTTGAAACCTTCTCCCAGTCCACACTCAACTTGGAAACTAAAGGAGTCTGGGAAAGTATTCCTTTGGGGAGTTTCTCTTCCCATAAAATCTTCATAAACGTTTTTATCATGTCAATATAATCCATATCTGTAGCTAATCTTGTTAATTTAAAGAATCAGTAATGTTTGACATACTAATTATATGAAAGACCATCCAGATAATTCAGGTGGAATTTAAAGGAACCCATCTATAATTGAGTTTAAAGCAAAAGACCTGAACTCACTTTTATTTTACCTGGTCATCATAAACCAGATTTCTTCACATACTCTGTAATATACCCTGAACACATCTCTGAATGTTCCTTTTCCTGTGGGAATTATTCATTTGCTGGGATGGAACAAGTAGTTTGCATGTGGTGACACAAAGAAGACTAGGTTAGAAAATACGTATATGTTTCAGCACAAAAGCTTTCATCAGAGCATCTGAATCAAATAATTTAAAATACTTCCATTTCTGAGTACAGAACTTAGAAAGCATTCCTTAAAATATGCGGCTAGGCCAACCATTGAAAAACAAACATGCGTATTAGGACAATGGAAATATAATTTTAATTTAAGCCATGTGCTGAAACATGGCAATAAAACTGCTTGTCATATTTACCATAGTAGAAACTAATGTGGATCATGATACAGCATGTAAGTGCATGTTACAGATTTTTTTCCCATTTTTCTAGCAAATTCAGAAATTGATGTAAGAAACCTGTAAAGATGAAGAACTAGTCATCAAAAGTAACATACCTGAGGTCTAGCCAGAGGCAAAGAGAAAACAGATAGCTTTGGCCTGTTTTGATACTTCAAGCATTGTGGGAGATTTTGCACATTGCTTCTGTGCAAAAGTGCCACATTCTTCGAAGATATCGCGCTATCAAATCAGTCAAAGCAAAGAACCAGAAATATCCTTTCAATGTCTTACATAAAGACATATATTGTCAGTGTGATTTCAAAACAGTGGTTGTGCTGCAAGTTCTGACCCCTGAAGTGCAATACAAGTGCACACTGGAAATTCTTTGTCAGAATGTAACAACCCTCTTAAAATTATCCTTGTGAATAAAAAGATTTCTGATAAGTTGTAAAATGAAATTCAAAGCACCGGAAATCTATTTATACAAGAGGTGGTTCAAATTTTGTCTATATGAGAGATGGCTCAGAGTACTCTGTGTCAAATAGATTAACACAGTGAAAAAAGAAGGTACATAAGATAATAAGGCAGAAGGATTATTGCATTTCACTACAGTTGAGTACAGAAAGATGTTGTGGAAAGAGCCCACAACAGCTTGTGGGCTAAAACAAGACTTCAGTGAAAACTAGTCAGTTTATGTCCAGCAGTAATGGCTTCATTAAGATGACAACAGTTCGTAAACTGATGCAGGACATGTATCATGGCAGGGAAACGAGGTTGCGGTCCCCTCTCCAAACCTGGTGGAGGTAGAAGCATAGCAAAGAGACAGTCAGAAATCTGATCAGATCTTGGTCAAGGAAATTGCTTCGAAACATGCACAGATGTATGTTCAGGACATGTTAGAAACCATCCTTGAGATCTATTTTACAATCAGTAAGCCAAGTCAAATTAGCCTGATTGTGACAGAAAAAAATGCCCAACCAAGCAACATGTGAACCAGCCAACCAAAAAAGCCCAAGAAACCAACCCCAAACCAACAAAACTCTAAGAAGGAGTGAAAGCCTCTGGGAAGGATGCAGAGAGGTGAGAAACCTCTACTCTGCAGAGAAATCAAATCCCTGACATATGCAGGATGACTTGGTGGAGGGAAAAAAGAGAATACAACCGCTCCAGTCCTCCATTTACTTGGAGATCTGTGCAAGACCAAGCCACTACCTTTGTTGAGGTTGATGTGCACTTCCCAAACCTTCCATGAGTGGAACAAGGTCAGGAAAGGGCTGGCCAGCCTCTGCAGGTTGGTTGCCTAGCAGG
This sequence comes from Irena cyanogastra, assembly GCA_013397155.1. Taxonomy (NCBI): domain Eukaryota; kingdom Metazoa; phylum Chordata; class Aves; order Passeriformes; family Irenidae; genus Irena; species Irena cyanogastra. The sequence continues at coordinate 11,965 of VWZV01002197.1, read as the reverse complement.
TGTCAGTGCTGGCTGCAACCTTAGTTTTCTGGAGTCCCTCTGAAGAACGACTTCACAGCACAGAGCTTTCAGTAATTAATTATGCAGACAAACCAAACACAGCAGATTAATTTTTTGGGAATTTTCTGGGAGTAGTGCTTGCCTCATGCTTTCATTAAACCTATCATAATTTTCTTCCTGTGATCAGTACCACCTCCTGCAGCTTCCCATAGTTAGGTAGTCTCAGGTGATCACCTACAAAGTTGTTACAAATCAATGAAATTCTTCATTATGGCTCTGCATTGCATTAACTTGTTATATTTTTGTCAGAAGATTTCACCTTTAAGAGGCACATTTTCAATGTAGAGTTAAGATTTGCCCCTTATCCCACTACAGCAGTGTCTTTTACCTCTTTGTTCAACACTTCATGTCTTACCTTTAGAGAGTATCACACATTTGTGTTTGTACAGAGAATAGACGATGCATTGAGGGGCTGAGGCTGAGGTGTTGGCAGGAATATCTAGGATAGGATTTGAAGAGATATCAGAAAAAAAAATCAATCCAGCTGTATTCACCGTCTGAATGAAACTGCCTTTCAACTGCCTTGCTAACATATCTATAATATACTCCAAAAAATATACCGATGATTCACTCAAAACTGTTTTGATATCAGTCTTAGCAATCCACGTTTAACATCCTTTATCACTTGTAAAGTACAAATTACTAGCACAGCTAAAATCCCACTTTTATTCTTGGTTGCAGCTACTTGTAAAACAGCACAAGATACCTATGAGATTATTTTAAACTAAAAATTTCAATCCTAAGTAATCTTTCCCAAAACATACACTCTCTGTCCAATTCTCATCAAATTCTACAACAGCATATTTAAAAGCTGTCAATTAAAGAATGACTGAAAATGAAGAAATCAATTGGATAAACTGTATATTTTCTATGTCTGTTTTGAAGACCAACTAACAAAAAAAAAATTTAAGAAACCCCACAGTGATTACTTTGTTTTGTTTCCTTCAGTTTCCTTAGGCATATCCCCTAATCTTGCAATTTCCTGGCACTTCAGGAATCTGGCACTTCTGATGTTTTTTGTATAGTGAGCTGTCAACACTTTATAAGTGAACTCAGGCTTTAGAAGAGGGGCCTTCAGGGAGGTTGTTTATTTTCCATCTGTTCTAATTCTCCCTCACTGAAAACTTAGAAACCAAGATTTTTCACCCACTCTGAGAAACAGGCTTTTTTTCCACCTAGCAATGCCAAAGACTTCTCCTTTCCAATGCCACAAGGAGACAATGCTGTCGGTCAAAACCAAAGCATTAGTAAAGTCTGTAACTCTTATTACTATATAGTAACTTAATTTAAACATAAACAAGCAACACTCTCCCTAAGTTGTCTATTTACCTTTCTTCTTTTAGGAGATGTAATGGAATTTTCTTGATGATCATTGCTTCCAGTGTAAAACTACCAGACATATATTTTTTTCTCACACATCTGTAAATTATCATGTAAATAGAAGTAAATAAAGCTTAATTTCAAATTCACTTTGAACAGCCCATAGTCAATTAATATAATAAATCTGTAAATTTATAGAGTTAATTAACTTGCAATTTCCTATCTATCTAGCATGCTTTTTCCTTGTTCAGCAAAGAAGCTGAAAGAAAAGCCTTACTGTGCCAGCTGCTACTGTTGCTTGACCCCTTCCATTTGATAAAGAACCACTGGTTGATCATCTTACCTTGATCACCAAGAAAAAACCTGCTGAACTCTGAGACTAGACGTGATTATTATCATCTAGGAGGTCGAACTTATGATCCAATTAATGATCAAAACGATGATGTTCTGAAGGGAATCTTTGCCCTGCAACCCTTCACCTCTTACCCAAGTGCTGGAGGTTAGGATTTTCTGTTCTTTTCTTTCTTTTCGCTCAGGGAATTTTCTTCTATTTGTTGCCTAAGAGATGGGAATGATGGTACTTAAGAGAGATGAAAGACGTGGCCAAGGAGGAGGGGGAAGTGGGCAGTTTGCTACTGTCTCTGAGCTGGGGGGCTTTCTCTGGGGAAGGGCAGAGATACTGCAAGATTTTGGCTAGGGGGTGAGGAGCTGGGTTCAGCTTCTCACACTCTCTTGCTCTCAGTACCAGAGGTGAGATGGTGCTGCTGTTGCTATGGGGAGATTTCACCGCCACAGAGGAGTTCCATCCTTTACTGCTTCTCTTGCCACAAGTGAGGCTTTGCTTGTAGGAGCAGCTGTTGAACTGGTACCTTGTAAACATCTTAAACATCTGATATCACTGGAAAGGACCCTCACCAACTACTTGGGTGCCTCGGGGGAAAACCCTGGACCAAAACCCCTTCCCACTTCCTGAGGGAGCCTTTCCCAGCTGTTTAAGGGAGCTGAGCTGCCAGTGCCCAGCCGCCACTGCCCAGCCCTGCTGTTTTCTGATGTGGCTTTCAGTTTTTTGCTACACTTCAATCTGACACCCCGTGTCTGCCTGACCCCTGTGGCTCCTGCTATGGCTTTGGAGTTTTTGCTACACTTTGTTTGCCATTTTGCGGTGTGCTCAACTCTGCTGTTCTGGCCTGCTGCTCTGATTTTTCTGCTACAGCCCATTTTGCCATCTGGAGCAGCACTGGGACTGGTGGCCTGCCGTAATTTGGTAAAGGAAGCCCCTTTTCTCTCTTCCACTGGTGTGCATGCCATTACCACGTGAGAGAGACGCAGCTGAGCTCGTGCCACAGCAGCCCCTGCAGCCATGGAAGAATCATCGCCCCTGCCCTGTCCTGCCCGGAACCAACAGTGTCCCTTCTGGCTGTGACCGGAATTGCACCAAGGAAAAAATGCCTAACAACTGAGAGAAGGCCGCGCTACTAGATTTCTGTTTTTTGTTGCTGCAGCTGTTATTGGTTTTTTGTTATTCACACTAGTAAAGAATTGTTATTCCTTTTCCCATCTCTTTGCCTGAAAGTCCTGTAATTTCAAAGTTATAATGATTTGGAGGGAAGGGGTCACATTTTCCATCCTGAGGGTGGTTCCCATCTTCCTTGGCAGACACTCATCCTTTAAACCAGGACGCCAAGCCTATGTTTCCCATTATTCATCTCTTAAAAAGAAGAGTGGGTTGGAACATTGTGGTAATTTAGATGATCATCAACTCAACATTCTTGTCTAATTGAATTGATTCTCCCCATCTTTAGACCAACACCAGGAACTGCGTAAATATTAGGAGGACCAAAGAAAACAGGTGGGAAATGGATTTTGTAGAGTATACCACTTGTACATATGAACTGGTAAAAGAAATGAGTACTTAAAATGCTATGGGCAGAAAGTACATTTCTACTCGCAATTCACCGAAATATATTTCATTCTACTTGACACCTCCTTGCTCACAAAAAGCTCTATATTTGGGTTTCTAGTTTATATTACAACCCATTATATGCAAAAATAAAATTATTTATTACAAAAACTGAAAAGTACAAGCTGTTACAGACCATCTTCTTATCAGTTCAGCACAAATGCAACATGATAGAAACACACCCTTTGCAAGGAATCTTGCTTTAAAGGGGCTTTCATTCAAGGGTTTTATAAAGTTATGGAAAGGCTACTCGTCCATGACGTTAGAAATCCATAGGAATGTTATAAATGCCATAATTAAAATACAAACATAAGTCTAATAATGAGAATAGTTCGTAAATCAAGTACAGTTCATTTTACCTTTACAAACTGTTGGGAAAAAATGTTGCAAAAAAGAATAGAAAGGAGTGGAATAAGAATATCTAATGTATGCAGATATTTGTGCTCAATGTGTAAATAAGGCCAAGCAAATATCATTTCCTCTTATATATAAAAGAGCTATGACATTAGAGGTGAGAAAATCTGTTTTAACAAATGTAAGTAGTAACACAATATTATGGGATGGAATAAAAGATCAGCTATTGAGTTGAAACAAAGGCTGTATTTGATTACAGTCTATTTTAGGTATTTGATTACAGTCTATTTTTAAAGCAGGTTTCCTCCTGCTCTGGAGAAGACAATCCAATCACGGAGAATCTTTGACCATATTTGTCTGCACTTCTAATGCAGTAATATGCATAATTACTCATTCCACACAAGGACATGATACAATGCATGACCACACAACAGGGGTTCTATTAACTTTCAGTGAGGACAAATTTTATTCGTGATCCTATCTCTTTCCTTTCAAGCACTTGGGCTTGTGAGACCACTACCATGTCAAGCAAAAGGATGGGGTCTGGCACAAGAAAAGAGATTTTTTTTATTCCAACAAACCCACCTTTGATAACAGTGTAGTTGTCAGAAAAACATGGGTAAGTAAATTAACTATTTGAACATACTCTGGAATACTGGGAGTTAGCTTTTCCCACTGAAATCATGTCTATGAAGTCTGCAAACCTTCACATGTTAATAAGAAGGAAACTCATACCTTCTATCAGAAATCCCTCCAATGCAGAAATTCCCAGCAAAGAACAAAGACAACTGTGTGTCCTTGGAAACAAGATATTGCTTCTGGTGCAAGTAACTGACATGGGATATGGGATTGGCAAAACATAAGAGACTGAAATAATTAGGTTTTTTATTAAAATGTGTTTCTTTGATGCTCAGCTGTATAAAGAAGGTGTAAATGTTTATATACTATAATTGACTCTTCCTCCTTCTCTCACATGTACATCCACAAGATTCATAGCCCTGTTTTTTAAAAATATCTTGGCATAACTACAATTGTGAAAGTTGAACTTCAAGATCTTATGAATTGATCACTTCCCTCTTTCTGTGGCTCAAACCACTTGTAATCAGTTCAGAAAAAAAACAATCTTGTGACTGAACTGAGGAAAATGTTATTTCCCTCCCTCCAATTCATTTAAACTAAAACTGGTTTTAGGAACTTGTAGACAGACATCAATACAGAAACAGATATTGTAATTATTCATCTTCTTTCAAGCTGTACCTCAATCCAGGTTTCTGATTTTAGGCTCCTTTTTGCTTTCAAGCAAGTATTAAAAATGCACAAAATATTTGGAAACAATTTAGCTTTTATTACTGCAGTTTTAACTTATTTCCAACTTTTGACCATATTAATTTCAGATATTTCCTGTATTTCTACACTTCAGATTGTCTTTTTTAATTTCTCTTGCTTTTGTACCTGTTATCACTTTCTAGCATCTACTTCACTCCCATTTTTTTCTATTATCTTTTTTTCCCCTATTTCAAACCATTTCCCAGGACAACACATCTCTTGGATCTTCTAACTTTTAATTTACCCTCTCAATACTTGACTTTTCCTCCCCTTCTTTTCCCCCCCTTTTTTTCCCCCAGTTGTTGCCTCCTCTCCTGTACGTTATTGCATAAACAGTATGTATTTTTAATACCATACAACAGAGAATGTCTGCTGAGAGAAAAAGATAATGTAAGATTATATGCAAATAGGAAAGTTGTGACAGAGACAAAATTAAAGTAACTCAGTACCTGGGTGAATCAGAGAGATTTTAAGGTTTTGTTCCTTCTCACTGAGCTTTGAAATTTTTTGGGGGGCTGAATTTCTTCCCCTTGATTTTAAAATTTATTGGTTTTAAGTGTATTTTCTACCTTTTTTTTCCTCCCCCGGTAATTCTTGTCTCTTGAACATTTTTCTGGACTCCAAACATGTTAGCAAACAAATTACAGCACTCCATTCATAAAAGTCCAGCTCAAAATGGAAAGAAGAAAAGCTGTCTTTAAAAAAAGCAAACTTAAAATATTACTGAGTGGGTGAGATCTTGTGGAGGCAAACTGAGCTTACAGTTAACAATAGTATGGGTAAAATAACTGGGTAATAAGTGCAAACTTTTTTCATAAGTCTGTTTAAATGTGGGTAGGGTTTTTTTGTTTGTTTATTTTTTGTGGGTTTTTGGGGTTTTTTGTTTTTTTTTTTTTTAGTTCTGCCTTACCCTTAGTGGAATTAAGAATGGCAGAAATTAAAAATTGGCCGCCCTGAAGTAACAATAGATAATCTCAGATAAGAGAATAAGAATTTGGATTTTATGAATATCCTACCTAAAATAATATTATAATTTTTATAGTTTGCCAAAGATTAAAGACAATACTGAATAACTTTTAATGGACAAAATTGGACAAAATTATTAAATTTTTCTCTAGGAGAGAAGTTGAATTTTCACGACTGTAGGAGATTGCAGGAAATTTGTTTTACATACACAAGAACAACTCATCAACAATAATCTCATCAGATTATTCTAGAATGTGAAAGTTCAAAGAAATAGAAATTTCAAAGCCCCTTACATCACTACTTCCTGTAGTGAACTATCCTGTAGAATCCTACTAGTAAAACTGGTGT